>CM055276.1:63982909-64582909 GCA_029237695.1 Conchocele bisecta | reverse complement strand
ATGCCAAGGTCCCCCAAATATGTTTCGGTATCAATGTAAGTAAATTATTGATGAACGATTACGTCCAAGTTATGACGGACGTGACCTTTATTTCGAGAACAGTAGGTCAATGTCTGCCGACATACCCATGATAGAATCAATGTAAGGAAGCTACACATGAAGTGTGGAGAACATCCGACTATTATATCATGAGGTATCGCACATTTGGATATACGTCCAAACTTATTGACACAAATATTAAGGTCACCAATGTGAAGGCCAATGCCACCAGAATGACACTGTATGGATATATATGTCATATGTGAGCAGTATTGATTAAGTTTGGTAATGATCCAACTAACGGATCAAGAGATATGTGAAATTTGGATGTACATGTACGTCAACAATTTATATCCAATATTATTGACGACTACGATGTCGACGACGACGACAATCAATGACGATGACGACGCCGGATTTGTGACTGCTATGTCTTCCTTTCCACTGTCGTATGTGAAAGAAAATTGATGTCACAGTATAAGTCACATCGGAACATCAGGTTCGGAAACGTGATTGCATATGATCCCGATACAGTATCTGACCAACGGTTATACTTAGTAAACAGAAATGTAATTGTATGCGGACAGTGTTTATCTTCAACCACAGCGTGCATGCGGACAACCTACATATGCAAACAAGTAGATCCCAGTTATACAATGCTTACTAAAACTATGTGCTATATGCAGGAAATGAAACGCATAAAACCGGTGCCCATACAATATGGTGTACATTGTTCTGTTAACCCTTTCACCCCTAAGTACCTGTAATGTATTTTGAGATGTTAATTTTGTTGCAAATGCAATCGTCACAAAATGATTTCCAGACTAGTCCATTTATGAAAATTGGGTGTTTTTGCTCTCAAAAATATGTACATTACTTGCAAAAAGTGCAGATCCAGATGAGACGGCTCGTCACGAGCCGGCTCATCTGGATCTACACATTTTGCCAATACCCCTATACAGGCCTGTGGTGTTGAAAGGGTTAAACCACACTAAATCCACAGTTATTAAAAAAGTAGTACAGTAAAGAAAATAATCCAGATCTTGAATGACATATACACTGTTTGATTGCAGGACCTCATTGTATGTACTAATCTACTTCACAGGCATGTTAATGTTTCTTTTACATCATTCTTAAGCATACTTTTGGGTCTTACCTTTTGTTCAGAACATGCTTATCACGTGAATATAGTTTCGGTTACAGCCGCTGACATTTTGGGCCACTGTGGCAACAAGAAATTAAAATGATTATACAATGTTTTCAATGACATCGCATTCGCTACACTTACCTGAGCAGGTGTATCCGTTGCCGGTATAACCGACGTGACAATGACACGTATGGCCGCCGTTAGTATCATGACAGTCGGCGTTCACATCACAATCGTTTATGTCTTCGTCGCATTCATCGACCTCTGTGGATTCAGAGATGTATACCATATATGTTGAAATTAACATGTGGAAGAAAGCTATGTAATACAACTATTTGCCCACGTAAGTATCTCAAAAGTAGATCAAAATCGTTTTAATTTAATCATGTACACATTTTCATAAACCAGACGTCAAACTTGAGATGAGTAAATGAGAATACATACATTGTTCAAGACTTGCTAGCGCGACAAAATATACACACTCGTGGGATAAATGTTATATCAAATATTTTCTAAACACTATTGTTACAAGATGATGTCACTTTTACCAATATAGATAGTATTGACAATAATGTATGCGAACAGTACAAACCATGATCAATCAGACACGTCTCAGTAACAGAATGGAAGAATGATTCCAGCAAACCTTTTACAATACGGTAACCTTATGCTCATCAATGTGGCTTTTAATACTATCATGAATACAGGATTTAATGTATTCGGTCGCAACAATTTTCATGCGTTTCCCGTAATCCTCACCGACTTGTGTAGAAAATATACTATTTATAATTCCAGCACAAAAATATTTACACAATTCCCTAACATTTGATTGGCCCGTAGCAAGTCTCTGTCCAAAATGTATATCCCAGTAAACTCCCACGCCGAACTACTTTCCGTAACCGTGAGGCGCAGTTAAAATAATTCTTAAGAAAACGGAAAATAAACACATTTCCTTGATGAATTTATTTCAAATGCTGGAATTATAAGGAATGAATGGCCTTTATACCCCGATAAATTCCACAAAAAGGCCATTCATTCCTGTAATCAAACAATTGCTCCTTCCCTCTAGCAAACTCAATAAGTCTGATCGTACCCTTAGCCTGTATGTCTCTGGGACAAGTTCGTATGCTTTTAAAATGGCTTCTCCATCATACATGTAATTAGAGCGTCATTCTCTACAGGCAAAGTAGTGTAGATATCACGGGCGTTACCAAGAAGTACACTGTAGAGTACCAAGTCCGTACTTTCATGGGCCAGGATAGACTAGTTGCTATTTTATCAATGCAATATGTAAGTGTCAAACTCATTTTCCTGGAAAGAGGGCACTAGTCTAATGTATTTACTGTCATCAAATTTTGAATATGTTCTATACTTTAAATTTCGCTTCGTACGGACGGACAAGGGCACATGTATATGCACCCCCGCCCGAAACCCAAAGTGGGGCATACTAACGAACACTCAGTTACCAACCGTGTAATACACATCTTATCCTTCTCAATACCATGTCAATACCCTCTTAGCAGCAAATAATCTCATCGCATCGCCTCAAACATAGCCGTATGCTGATAAGCATCTGGTAACATTCTAATACTGTCGTATATGTTGGTAATTTCGTATAGCGTCATATAACCTGTGATGGTGTTGACATATCGATCGCACTGTATATATTGTGGATGCATAACGTTCTTTTCGAACGTTTAAATCCAGTAAGCAGCGGTAATATTATAGGAATGAATGGCCTTTTTTGTGGAATTTATCGGGGTATAAACTTGGAAAAGTCGCGGGAATACCGGACGAAGGCCGGAAGTTTATATCCCCGATAAATTCAACAAAAAGGCCATTCATTCCTTATAATTCCAGCATTTGAAATATATTCATCAAGAAAATGTGTTTATTTTCCGTTTTCTTAATAATTATTTTAACTGCTCCTCACGGTTACGGAAATTAGTTCGGCGTGGGAGTTTATTGGGATATAAATTTTGGACAGAAACTTGCTACGAGCCAATCAAATGTTAGGGAATTGTATAAATATATTTGTGCTGGAATTATCCCGCTTTAATATATGTTGCTTACGTGTGCATGTCCAGCCGTCACCAGCGTAACCATTGTGACACACGCATGTGTAGCTTCCAGATTGATCGTGACAGTGGGCATGGGAATCACAAGTATCTGTACCAGCATCACACTCATTGATATCTAAAGTAAAGTAAAGTGAAGTAAAAATGAATCAGTATCAATCCAATACAAGACGCTTATGTGTAAATGTAATGACTACTGTCTGTTCCACGTTTTGCTGCCGACGAAATCTTCGCTATTAAACACATTAAATCTAAAAAATATTCAAAATTAAGAACTTTTTTATCAATAACAAAAGTCACCATCCCCAAAAAAAATTATTTTATGAAATTACGATTTTCCTATGGGAATTTAACATGGGGGCAAAACGTAGATTTCTTTTTTAAATATTTTTTTTATTTGTGGACCTATTTTGGAAATCTAACTGTTGTTTTCTTAATTACATCATTTTCAAGCTATCTCGCCAGGTTTCGGAGTCAATTTCACATATGTTGAAATTGACTCCCCATGTTAAATTCCCATAGGAAAATCGTTTTTTCGCAAATAAAATCAATATTTGATTGAATTTCGTCAAACAAAAGGTTGACTTTTTTGTTATTGATACAAGTATTTACTTTTAAATATTTTTTAGATTTAATGTGTTTAATAGCCAAAGGTTCGGCGGCAGAAAAACGTGGAACAGACAGTAGTGTAACAAACTACTACTGCATATACTAACATACAGGTGACATGGAATGGAACAAAACGTTACACATTCATGTACAACTTTTTAGACAGGATAATAGTTACCGAATGTTTGGTTTGCGTGTTTCTATACAATCATTAACACATGGGATTACTATCTAAGAATAGGACACATAGAGAATAGTAGGTTATTGCCGTGAATGGGAAAACATATCTGGCAAGGCTCAGGAATAATAGTTTTCCGCGGTGCGCTCAAGCATAGCGGAAAACTGTTGTCTTCAATACACGGAAGTGTAGCACGTGCAGTGAGTAGGTCCGGTTGTTAGCACGTGATGTGCGGGCTGTAAGGCGTGTATCGTCATTCTTGCGATAGCAGTCACTGCATAAACAGGCAATTTTCTCATATGAGTGATATGATCAGATATGTAAATGTAATGGTTGTTATTGTACATGTACAGATTTGTGGGTCCCGTGCTTTCTAGAGTGGATTTGGCCCTAGAGGTTTGTCTCTAGTTTTACCGCAGGGACCACTGTGGATTGTGTACTGTCCATCTCGACTCATGCAGTAAAGATCGCAACCATCAGATATAAGTATGTGTTTGTGTTTCATTTAGAGCCAACTGGAGTATAGTTAAGACACGGGATGGGCGAGGCTCTGCCGAGCACATCCCGTTTCCGTGCCGCGCCAGATATGTTTTCCCATTCACGGCACTAACCTACTATTCTATTTATCCCCGTCAACACCTACAAATGGCTGTAAAATGGAAAAAAATTGTATTGACTGGATATGAAAAATGTTTCACGGCACCGTGTTTCACGGCACATACGCATTGTGTTGACGGGATAAATATACGATTGAGGATGTTATAGAAGCGATGATTTAATATTGTGTTTATTAAACGAGTTTACCGAATTCATAAGAAACGAAACAAAACCCATGAGCCATATGTATCCAGTCACAGCCATACATATATGACTATGAAGCGCCGATGATCTGCCTTTTGAGCTTATTTAAGCCGTCATACACAATCGTCTATTCCTTCATCACATCCATTCACATATGTCACTGTGACTGGAGAAATGGGGCTTATGTGAATTGTGACCAGTGTAGCTCCTGATCAAATAGCACACCCCTGTAGCCTGATAACATGTATATTCATTGCTAGAATGACGGGTGTTTCATTGATAGAATGGTGAACGGTGCAGATCTCGATCAGACTGTGCGGATGCACAGGCTGATCTGGATCTACACTGGTCGCAAAACCCATACGCCCCATTTCTCCAGTCACAGTCACATATGAGACAAGCCATGTGATTGTGTACCAAAGTAGATGTACGATTTTTCATGAAAAATATTTACAGAAACTGCGATATTTTCGATAAATTACGACATGTTTATAGCGAATACAATTTATGTAATCATATTTCGCTGTGACTAGTTTCGCAAGTTGCCACGCCGTTTACGGAAAATATCGTGAATTTTATAAATAATGTGTTATAAGATAGGGCACATCTTATTTTCCGGTACAAAAGCACATGGTCTGTGTCATATAAAGCAGAGAAAAGAGGTAGTATACAAGCATTGTTGCTTGCTCCTCAATCCTGCAATAAGAAGTATATGTCTCTGGCAATAATAATGTATATATATATGACATTGATTATTCAAATGAAACAACATATTGTTTATACTAAAGCAAAAATACATTACCTTCACAACTCCAACCGTCACCAGTGTATCCATCGTCGCACTGGCACGTGTATCCGCCATCAGTGTTCTCGCATTCAGCATGTGAGTCACAGCTGTGGGTGCCGTCATTGCATTCCACGTCATCTAGCAATGTAAATATATCCAACACATGCATATATGAATTAGTTATGCGCCACCATTGTCTATGAGGGTGGGTGTGGGATGTTCATGCTGATAATTGAAAGTTATCAGTCACTTAAATGCTCTCCAGACAGGTACCAGACAAAATACCTGACTATCTAGGTAAGAATGTAATGTAACGATACTGACACATAGGAACCTCTCTAAACCGAACACCGAGGACATATATGTGATCCTTTTGATGGGTTTCTTGGTAACGCATCTCAGATAATAATGCATGTTCATGATTGCAAAAGACATAAGTATTTCACAGAATGGTCATATGCCCAATTTACAGTGAAACCTCTCTAAACCGGACACCATGGGGACTCCCAGGGTGTCCGGTTTAGAGAGGATACACTGTATACGAGTTTTTCCACTTTTTATTCAGTAATCTCGAGTTAGGTTTGTAAAGGCATGGTGTCAAATAACGCCATGGCACGTCTTATGTATTATGACTGTTATTTAAATAGTGGCTGGACATATACTCAAGTGAACAAGTCTTGTCCCCTTTTATAATTTCATATTTTGAGATGAATTGATGGCATATAATTATAAAATTATACACAAAAGATCGCACGGGATATCTATTTGCGATACCCGGGTTTTATTGAATTAATTCACCTGTAACGGCACGTGCGTCACGAAATTGACGTTTTATCGTTTTGGCATGTACGAGGTGCTCGTGCAGTATTCACTTCGATATTATTGTCCATTACGAAGCATACAAGTCTGCCAAGTAAGAAAAACACAAACAAACTCTAGGAGAACACGCGCTGTATGCAGCATTTCAGACGTAACTTGATTAACGTCATGCCGACGTCAGGAGAAAATATAAAAGAACGCGCAATAGGCATGTTGGATGCTGGGGCCCGACAAATTGATGTCGCGCGTCATTTTGGAGTCCATCCGAAGACAATTCGACGATTGAGGGTGAAATTCCGGCGAACAGGCTCCGTCAAACACTTGCCACGCAGCGGGAGACCGCGTGTGACGTCACGACGTCAGGATCAGTACATACGAACTTCACACTTGCGTAACAGGGTGGAAAATGCTGCGTCGACGTCGAGAAGGATTTTAGGGAGAGCCGGTCGTGACGTTAGCAGAGCCACCGTCAAAATCCGGCTGAGGGATATTGGCGTCAGAGCGCGGAGACCATACGTTGGGCCTATCCTATCACGACGGAATCGGAACAATCGCATTGTTTGGGCCAGAAATCATCTGCGATGGACTCGGAGAGACTGGAATAATGTTTTTTTCTCCAACGAATGCAGACTCAACTTGTCAACACACGACGGTAGGACGCGCGTATATCGACGCAAGAACGAACGTTACGCCGATTGTTGTGTGTCAGGTATGCCGGTGGATCGAAGATGTTTTGGGGCAGCATAAGTTTTCACCACAAGACGCGTTTGGTGCCAATTGAAGGAAATTTGAACGCAGCCAAATACAGATATGTTGTACTGGCGCCGGTTGTTGTTCCGTTGTTTGACGTTAACCGTAACGTGATGTTTCAGCAAGACAATGCCATAAGCCACACTGCTAACGCTACTACACAGTTCTTGGAAAGACATAACGTGAATTTTCTTAAATGGCCAGCGAGAAGTCCGGATCTAAATCCTATCGAGCATCTATGGGACAACGTCAAACGTAAATTACGTCAACGTCCACATCAGCCGAGAAACGTCAACGAACTTCAAGTGGCCGTTTTGGACGAGTGGGCCAACATTCCGCAAGGAACAATTCGCGACCTTATCGACTCTATGAGGAGACGGTGCAACGCAGTGATTCGGGCTAATGGGGGACATACACGGTACTGACTTTTGTGAATTTGGTATTTCGACGTGTTCATTTGCATATCTGATATGGCATACACACGCTTTTCATATCATAATGAATTTCATACCATTACCTTCGTTAATGAATACATTTCATATTAAAGTTGTGTTTTCTTTGTGTTCACTCACGATAAACCTACAAGCCGCAATCTAGTAGAGGGGACAATATTTTTTCACTTGAGTATAATAACCCGTACAGAGTAAATTATTATAGGAATGTGTTTATTTTCCGTTTTCTTAAGAATTATTTTAACTGCGCCTGACGGTTACGGAAAGTAGTTCGGCATGGAGTTTACTGGGATATACATTCTGGACAGAGACTTGCTACGGGCCAATCAAATGTTAGGGAATTGTGTAAATATTTTTTTGCTGAAATTATAAGTGTGTGAATGGCTATGTGCGTGTCTATGAGTGCACAGCGTTGTGTTTTTTTAAGAAATGGTAGCGGAACGTGTGCAACGGTTGTCCAGTGTGACACAGTGCTCATCAGTGTTCTAATGCTTACAAAGTGTGATGTATTCAGAAAGAATTGAAATATCTGGAAAACTATTGAAGAATGTGATACCCATCTAATTAATTCATCCAAATTCAAACAGAGGGTGAATATATTAATCTGTATTCAGAAATATACTGACCTGCAGGAGTGATACAACACAAGATTGCAATATGCAATGGCAAGCGTAAATTAACAAAGCAACAGTGAACACCAAGGTGCAAACATAGACAAAGACATATGAATAGTTTAAGCAATACTTGATGACATGGAAGGAAGTTACAGATGTGTCAAAGGCAAAGCAAGAAATATAAATAACAGAAATAATGCTAGTTTTTACAGGAATACAGTATGCAAATATTATAGAAGCATTGTATGAAGAGGCGAAACAGTCACTGAAGAAATGTTAAGGCCCAAACTGTGATGACAATGCAGAAATCGGATTGGAAATTGACGCACAATTAAGACCAAAATATGGTGTTCAAACAAAAGAGGGTTATACAGCAGCTGATTATTGCAATGGACAAATGGGCAAGTAAATTAAACATCAAACGAGAATGACAACGTGATAGGACATATTATGATTGTTAGTATTCAGGTGGTCCGCCATTTTTAACAAAAAGAGTAAAAAACTATTTCAGTTCGTTATTATATAAATAAAATGATTTATACTAGATTTAAACTTGAAGCACAGAAAAACTAGTAATAGTATAATATGTACTATTAATAAACATAGAAACAGATATAGAAAAGTCACTGCACGAGTTCGAAATATATATGTTTATAATGTTTATATATTATATAAAAAAATAATATATATATATTTTAAAGAAAAACAACACTGTTCGCATACCAAGCTACCCCATGCCCACATTACTTATTGGTTGTCGTTACGGTGTATACAAGCAGATTTCATTTTAAAAGCGACGTATGTTCTCCATGTACATTCTTACGGATGTAAATATTGTTTCCTTAGTCGGATATTGCCATAGAGTATAGTATGGAGGGTTGGTTCACAGAAAACTTGTATATCGTCTATTAGTTGGTTTCTATGTAGTGTATGTCGTGGCCAGGAGAAGAATTAGTGAGTGGCATATTCAAATTGTCATTGAAGATGAACTTGTAGTTTTGTTTAGAGGTTGCACACTGAAAATTGAAATTGAACGAGCAACTGCGTTGTTCTTGACAGTACATGCAGTAGTACAGTAGGTGGCAAGTTTGGATGAATAATTACGTAAAACCATTAGATAAGCAAGATAGAGACACAATCAAGACACATTCAAGGCAAGAAAGTATTCAAATTTGGTAATGAAAACAACTGATGTCAGATCAAGATTGATGTAGTAGGCTCGGACATTCTATTAATACTTTGCTATGAAAACGGCTGGTGTACACCGTAATTTAGAGAATGATACTGCTAGGATAATGGGAAAAGAGGTCTATATAATATTGACGGAATCAGGCCATTATAATAATTGTGGTCCCATGGATAAATCGAAGTATGCAGGCTTCAAACTGATGATGGTAACAAAATACAAATATACGAACCCCTTAGAGGATGCCGAGACAAACGTACCATTATTATACGAAGTGCAAACATTGAAGTCTGGATTGAGTGCATCAGTGACTTTGTCTGATGACAGCTTATTTCACAACGTACTGGCACTGCAGGCCGGGCCCGCCGAGGCAATTAATGGTATCAGAGTGTATTATTTTTAAGCTTGAGTTAAGGTTCGTGAAGCTATAAGGTACTTATATGTAAAAACATTAACGAAACTTTCAAAGTGAATTGACCTTGAACTTGGGCATGTGGACCGCATGTGTTGGCTATATAATGAACATATGATACAAAAGACGTGTTTGAAGTTTCACGTAATTCGAAGTAAGGGTTTTGGAGATATAAGTTGTGTATCGTTAGTCATCTGGCATTGACCTTGGATATGTGGGCGGCATGAATGGGACATTGAATGAAACTATGGGTGATGATAAATATGTATTTGAATATGGAAGTAAATCGGAGTAAGGGTTGTGGAGATATAAGGCATGTACAAACTTGAATTCAGATCAGAATGCTGACACACACGCACGCACGCACAACCCAGGCTCACTCAATCAAACTGCTATTATAAGGTTTGATCATGTCCAGCCGTGTGCAAACGTTTGCTGTGGCCCGAGGGAACTGTTTGAATCCCAAGGCCGCAAACATTTCCAACAAAAAAACTAATGTAATTTGAGCATTATATTCAGTATTTTCAGTACTTTTATAAAATCGTCCCATTCACTTAGATAATTTTCGGTATGCATATTCCGGGGCCGCGTCATGAACGTCATGAAGTAGTGACGTCATGAAGGCACTTCGGCGTAGTGACGTCATGAAGGCACTATATCTACGCGCGGCCCCGGAATGAGCATTTCCTAAAGCCATGTGCAAACAGCACGCGCCATTTGTTTGCACATATGTGCAAACAACTGAAACCATGTAACAATGACATATACAGTGCTACAGATAAGGAATTCGTCATTGAGTATTGTCATTCTATCATTTCTGAAGCAATTGGGTATTTCAACATTTTAATTAGGTAAAATGAAATCACACTACTGTTTACTCATGAACAGACAGCAATTATTGAATAGTTTGCTTCGAAATAAAAACATATCTTGTCCTTGGAGACAATTCTAATGAAATACCAAGATGTGTTTTCATGGAAAATAAGAAAAATATGCTATAGTTGTGGTCTGTTTATTGTTTTCTGCAGCATGATAAAGGTATCATAAAATCTTTATTGCTTTTTGATACTCGCTACTTCTGATTTCAATTGGGTTTTTGGCAATTTTAATAAACTTGGAAAAGTCGCGGGAATACTGGACGAAGGCCAGTATTCCCAAGACTTTTCCAAGTTTATATCTGGGGAATTTATTAAAATACGCACCTTATCCGGAGCTCTGCATATAGAAACTGACACTTATTCGCCATATTAGCGCAGGCGATACAGGATAACATACATTTTGTTAAGATACAGTTACACATACAGCCCTGGGGGCCGTTTCACTAAACTTCTTACGACTAAAATGTTCGTAAGTGCAAAATTATGATAGTCTGTAAATTTCACATTAACAATGTTATCTTGTAAACAAGTGTTGGATTTACATTTATTGAGCATAGGCTGCATATGCAGCCTATGCTCAATAAATGCAAATCCATCAATTGAAATTTCCAGATGGTTCCAAATTTGCACTTACGAACATTTTAGTCGTAAGAAGTTTAGTGAAACGGGCCCCAGATTTCTTCCTGGTTCCACAAACTAACGATTGCCTATCGTTTACACATCGTTGGACATCGTTTTCATTTTATAATTAGACAACGGTGTTTTTGTTGGCTTTTAAAAACGTGTCACGTTTGAACCAACGAAAACATCAGTTTATAATTAAAAACCACGAAAACGTTGTCAAAACGAAAGGCGTTTAAATAGTTGAAAGCCGGGTATTTACACGAACATACCATTTTCACTTACACAAAGAAACGATACTCATTTACATGTACAATGTACATGCATAGCGTTGTACGAAACGAACGATTTCACTGTTTTTTTTCATATGTTTCTGGGCTGCAAAATAGAGAAATATTACCTTCGCAATTCTGACCGTCACCAGAGTATCCATCGTCACACGCGCACGTGTATCCACCATAAGTATTGTCGCAGCCGGCATGCAGATCACAGTCGTGGCTGCCGTCATCACATTCATCATCATCTGGTAATATAGAGAATAGTAGGTTAGTGCCGTGAATGGGAAAAAAAATAGCTGGCAATGCTTAGGAAACGGAATGGGCGAGGCTCTGCCGGCCTATCCCGTTTCCGTGCCGCGCCAGATATGTTGTCCCATTTACGGCACTAAGCTATAAAATGCAATATATAACCCCAGCCGCGTCCTCAAAATCGGGGAATCGAATAGTGTGACAACCGCACATATTCATACGCAGTGATTAGGTCGTATTGACAGGATATCAACAATGTTTCACGGCATCGTGTTTCACGGCACATACGCACTGTGTTGACGGGATAAATACGTCATTGACATCATCAAAGAACTCCGTCACTCAAAACATACATTCTTCTACATGCTACATACTTGCTACATACATGCTACATACATGCTACATACTTGCTACATACATCCTACATACATGCTACATATGTCTCTAAACCGGAGGTCCCCAGGGTGTCTGGTTTAGATATATTTCACTGTAATTCCGATGTAAGAGCACTCAAACACATGGCTGTGTGCATTGCAATCACGAACACTGATACACATCAGCGATATTTGACAGTGAAATCGGTCATATAGAGAATAGTAGGTTAGTGCCGTGAATGGGAAAAAATATCTGGCAAGGCTCAGGAAACGGGATTGGTGAGGCTCTGCCGAGCACATCCCGTTTCCATGCCGCGCCAGATATTTTTTCCCATTCACTGCACTAACCTACTATTCTATTTATCCCGTCAACACTTACATATGGCTGTAAAATGCAAAAATTGTATTGACTGGATATCAAAAATGTTTCACGGCACCGTGTTTCACGGCACATACGCACTGTGTTGACGGGATAAAATTGAATACATCGATGTAGCAATGTTGTTCGCTTTAGAAAGGTTCCAGTGTAATTATTTCCTAACTATACCCTTGGAGAAATCAGTCTGACTTATGTGATTTATGACCAGAGTAGCTCCTGCTCACACTCATGTAGCCTGATAACTCTCTATATTTCTTGTTACAGGCATGATGGGTGTTTCATTGATGATAGAATGACAGAGGCTGAACTCGATTGTTACCGTTGCATAACCCATAAGCAAACTTTATCCAGTCACAGCAACATGTATGTGCAGCACGAGTTAAATATGGACATTTGACACCACGTGATGAACATATATGACATTGTCATATTCGTTGCAAAACTATTTATATTATATTCATTATATAGCCCACCAAATGAGTTAGTTTTTTAAGAATGTATACTGTACGAAATGTGTATTGGCTTTTACTGCCTACGTCAGCTTATAGAAGGTTTGCATAATTATGAGCATAGATACTCAAGGTGCATGATCACGTGGTTACAACAACAACAACGTCGTCCACTCCAAAATAAGTATTATTTGATATTTTCCTTAATATGCAACGGATTTTGATGAATTGTTTATATAGCCATACAATTTGGGCAGCTTTCGTGAAACAGACAGTAGTGTAATAAATATGCAAATTAACTCGTTTGATGACCGGTACAGCTTCAATGTATGATGATGTGCTTATGCAATAAATAAAATCTAACATTTATGTTGATTTAATGTGAAATTAATTAAACTCGGCATAGCCTCGTTTCTTATGAAATCAGTAAACTCTTGTAATAAATATCGTATTAAATCATCATTCATGTAATATCCTCTATTTACTACACTGCCCGAGCACTTTATATGAAAGAAAATATGTTATTACAGTGGACACTCCCAAAACCGGACACTAAGAAAACACATGTGATATTATTTTTGATGAGTTTCTTGGTGATTTATCTGATGTGATAATGTATGTTCGTGATCGCATAGCAAACAACTATGGCTCAGAATGATCAAATATCTGATTTACAGTGAAACCTCTCTAAGCCGGACACCCTTGGGTGTCCGGTTTAGAGAGGTTTCACTGTAATACCTTCACAATTCCAGCCGTCACCCGAGTACCCGTCGTGACAGACACACGTGTATGCTCCGCCGACGTAATCGCAGTCGGCATTCACGTCACAGCCGTGCGTTCCGTCAAAACAGTTGTCAGTATCTGCAGATTTGAAATGAACAATTTGACAATTTGTGTTTTTTTATCAATCAGGATGCATAGCGATTACATAATTCAGTATTCAGAACTGTATACGCATGGCAGTAGATACCACCACGATAGTCATGGCGCGCCGCGCCACTGTTTTGGCTCTAGAACGCAGGAAACACAATTTTGAGGGCAGGGAATCAAATGAGTGGAATCGTAACTCTGGCTACGGACGGTACGAGAGTAGATTGCAAGAGTTACAGTTCGCAACTACTTATATATATATGTTCCCTTATGTTACCTTGCCATAGGGAGAGCATTCTCCTAATAAGGTAAATGGAGGGAATGGGATGGGTTACCATTGCGATGTTCCCACGTTTTCCAATGTTTAAGTCTCGGGGTGGGGCTGGTGGTGGAATAAAACATCGAAATTCACTTTGCGTATCCGCACATACGTACCACATATCACATCACATACCAGGGACACGTTTCACTAAACTTCGTACGACTAACATGTTCGTAAGATTTAGCATAGTCTGGAGATTTCAATTGATGGATTTACATTTATTGAGCATAGGCTGCATATGCAGCCTATGCTCAATACATGTAAATCCAATAATTGTTTACAAGAAAACGTTGTTAATGTGCACTTTACAGACTAAATTAATTTTGCACTTACGAACATTTTAGTCGTACGAAGTTTAGTGAAACGGCCCCCTGATATCAAGTATCCTGCTACTACGGTTTAAGTTTTACGTCTTACAAGAAACGTGACGGACTGACGGACATACGGACACACGTGACACAAACAAGTGGGTATACATAGTTGTGGCTGTGACTGGAGAAATGGGGCTAATGGACTTTGCGATCAGTGTAGATCCAGATCAGTCTGTGCATCTGCACTGTTCGCCAATCCGTCAATGAAACACCCGTCATGTCTGTAATTAGTAATTTAGATCGTTACTAGGTAACAGGAGTGTGCTATTTGATCGGGAGAAAATGTATAATAGAACACATTACATAATATATATGTGGCTGTGATTGAATACATGGGGCTTATTGCAAATACGATCAGTGTAGACCCAGATCAGCATGCGCTCCCGCTGAGTCTGATCAGGATCTGCACGGTTTGACTGAATCTCCTTTCATACGTTAAACAAACTGAAGAGATCATGATCAGGCTGCAAGCGTTCGCTTAACCGACTGAAAGCTAGACTGATCACACATCCCATACTCCCTATTTCTCCAGCCACAGCCATATTTGACGGGCCCTGTTTAGAGTGGTTTATTACCTACGCAGGTCCACCCATCGCCAGTGTATCCATCGTGACATTCGCACGTGTACGACCCGTCGGTATCCTGGCAGTCGGCATTAACGTCACATCCGTCGGCGCCGTCCGTACATTCGTCAATATCTACGGATATAATACACATACTTTCGTTTCCCATTGAAACACAATTGAAATCAAGCCGTCACTACTTTTCCATACTGACGTCACGTGAGTTCATATTGGTCAATGCCGGAACTACTTTTCACTTGGTAAAACAGTTCCTTCTAAATAATCACTAACTTGTTTATTTTATTTATATTTTGTATTTTATTTGAGGCGCATATAAATTGTGAGGGCTTACGTATATAATAAAAAGTATTTGATTTCTGTGTGGATATATGACAACTACGGAGCCCCGCAGGGGACGTATAATTATTTTTCTTACTAATTCGTTCCCACGAAATAACAAGTCGTTCCCCCAATTTAACAATGCGTTCCCATGAATTAACAATTCGTTCCTACGAATTAACAATTCGTTCCCTCAATTTAACAATTCGTTCCCTCAATTTAACAATTCGTTCCCATGGGAACGAATTTTTAATTCGTGAGAACGAATTGTTATATCGTGGGAACGAATTGATAATTCGAGGGAACGAATTGTTATATCGTGGGAACGAATTGATAATTCGAGGGAACGAATTGTTACTTCGTGGGAACGAACTAATAAAAACAAATCCATGTCCCCTGCGGGGCTCCGTAGTCAACACATTTTCAGACATGTTGATAATGTTTACGCACTCGTCGGTTGTGTACACTGCAAACGTCCATATTATGCACTACCGTAGTACAGCGCAACCTCTCAACAACATCCACACATGGGCAAACACATTTATCCCGTCAACACAGTGCGTATTTTCCGTGAAACACGGTGCCGTGAAACATTTTTGATATCCTGTCAATACGACCTAATCACCGCGTATGAATATATGCTGTGACTGGGTTATGTTTTTGCATTTTAAAGCCATTTGTAGGTGTTGACGGGATAAATAGAATAGTAGGTTAGTGCCGTGAATGGGAACAATATCTGGCGGGGCTCGGAAACGGGATGTGCTCGGCAGAGCATCGCCCATCCCGTTTCCTAAGCCTTGCCAGATATTTTGTCCCATTCACGGCACTAACCTACTATTCTCTATATATGACTTTTGTACAGATGTGACTGTTATAGGGATGTTAAATATAGTGGCAATTGTCCATTCTGATATATATAATGTGGGCTGTTACATGTACAGAGATGGTGTTTTTGGAAAGAGGTGACCGTTTCGACTGTATTGCGAAGATTTGTTGAATGTTCCCAAACGAAACAAATGAAAACGAATGGAAAGCGATCATTTTGAGTACCGATATACGTAGAATCGATTATCGTATTTCTTGTACGTGAACCCGGCTTTCAACTACATGTATTTAAAAGCCAGTCTTTTCTTTGATCCTATATATCAATGTGACATAGTGTTCGTGTTTTTAATTAGAAAATCGTGCTTCCGTTGGTTTAAGCGAAAACATCGTTTTCTAATTATGAAATGACGAAAACGATGTCGAAACGATGTGTACACGATAGGCAATCGTTTGTGTGTGGAACCAGGAACAAATCTGGGTTGTATAATACACTACCATCTGCGCTAATATTGCCAGTACATGTCAATTTCTTTATTTCAAAATACTTGACTATTGTGTTTGAGATCAGGCAGCTGGCTTGGCTGAGATATAGCTGTGTTACAGTTTAGGGTCAGACATTTGCTTGATTGCGAGTTTGCAAAAATATGTTTGGAAGCATGGATACTCTTTGCAGATGTAACGCAGGCGATTGTGTATTACAGTGGGGTCAGTGTGTAAGTGCACACACGAACGAACATGACAGGTTGGAACGCTGACCCCACTGTATTTCATGTATAAAAAAAAAATGAAATATTTTTCTGCATTTTTCTCATTTCGCATCAAAAGTGTATGTTGTTACCACTCGGCGAGACGGTTCAACTGAGTGGTAACAACATACACTTTGGGTGGGTAGTACATGCAGTAGTACAGTACAGTGGGGTCAGCGTGTAAGTGCACACACGAACGAACACGAGACGGTTCAACTGAGTGGTAACAATATACACTTTTGATGCAAAATGAGAAAAAATGCAGAAAAATATTTACATTTTTTTTATACATGAAATACAGTGGGGTCAACGTTCCAACCTGTGTGCACGCTGACCCCACTGTATTACCTTCGCATGACTGGCCGTCGCCGGTGTAGCCCGCGTCACACGTGCACGTGTAGTTGCCTTCCGTGTCCTGGCAATTGGCATTGTCGTCACAATCGTCCGTCTCTTCGATACACTCATCAACGTCTTGAAACAGAGCATGTGTGTATGATTTCTGAGAATCAATCATTCCAATCACCAGGATCACGTGCAACGTCTAGAAATGGGTATTTTTTATGATTTCTGAGAATCAATATTTCCAAGCACTATGTGCACATGCAACGTCTGGAAACAGAGGAATTACTTATGATTTCTGAGAATCAATCATTCCAAGCACCAGGATCATGTGCAACGTCTAGAAATGGTGATTTTTTTATGATTTCTGAGAATCAATATTTCCAAGCACCATGTGCACATGCAACGTCTGGAAAAAGAGGAATTACTTATGATTTCTGAGAAGAATCAAGAATCCCAAGCACCAGGATCACGTGCAATGTCTAGAAATTGGAGATTTGTTTATAATTTCTGAGATTAAAATTGTCCAAGCACCATAATCACGTGCAACGTCTAGAAACAGAGGATTTGATTATCATTTCCGAGAATCCGTAATCCCAAGCACCATGACCACAAGCAGATTTCTGAGAATCTATAATTCCAAGGCTTGGCACCAGGACCACATGTAACGTCTGGAAACCGATGATTTGTTTATGATTTTTGAGAATCAATATGTCCAGGCATATGCGACGGACACTGAGCATGGGTCGGAACAGGGCCATCACATTTACAATCGTAATGATCTTGAAGGTGAATTCACCTGTAGAAAACAAACACGATGTGGTCCAGGGGCCCGTTTCACTAAACTTCGTACGACTAAAATGTTCGTAAATGCAAACTTATGATAGTCTGTAAATTTCGCATTAACAATGTGTTCTTTTAAACAGTTATTGGATTTACATTTATTGAGCATAGGCTGCATATGCAGCCTATGCTCAATAAATGTAAATCCATCAATGGAAATTTCCACGCCATCCTAAATCTGCACGTACGAACATTTTAGTCGTACGAAGTTTAGTGAAACGGCCCCCAGGTGAATAGTAGTATACATGGTACACTTCCGCCTGCGTTAATCTTGTCAATACTTGTCAATTTCTTTACTGCATAATATTTGAATATTGTGTTTATAATCAGTAAGCGTGATTGGCTGAGCCTGAGCTGCAGCACAGAGCAGGCTCAGATAATCAAATTGATTTATGCGAGTTAGAATAATTATTATTGTCAAAAGATGTTTAGAAACATTGATACATGTAATGTTGACAAGATTAACACCGGCGGTTGTGTAGTACAATCCTGCATTTGCTGCCGCCACTGTTCTTAGTGGCGCTTCAAACTGCAGCGAGTTCACACGTCCATGTGTGTTTTGTCATTAGATAACGGGTCGAGTACGACACCACCACGTTGATTAACCCTTTCACCCATAAGTAACTGAATGGGCTGCGATATGTTAATTTTGCAACCAATCCAATCATCGCAAAATGATGTTCAGACTATTCCATTTATAAAAAGGGGGTATTTATTGTTCTCAAAAATATGAAAATTTCAAACAGTGCAGATCCAGATGAGGCGGCTCGTTACGAGCCGGCTCATCTGGATCTGCACTGTTTGCATAAACCGATATAGCGGGCTTTCGGGTTCAAAGAGTTAATAACATACATGCTACTATCATAGGTCACTAACATTTAGTAGGGATCAAGGTAAAACTCTGTGAAATTCGCCTATTTATATTTAGAAACAAGCAAGAAGTCAGAACACTACACCTAGTTCTAAAAACAAAAACTTCACTAAAGACCATTGGCGTGTTTTTTTTCTGCTTGTGTCTAAACATATACGTATAGGCGATTTGTACACACGTCACCATCCCTCCTACGGGTTATTGACTTTGGCTAATTTACATGGGATAATTATTGTGAATAAAGACCACATGTGGACAAAGACCAGAAGTTTCTCTTCCCACGACTGGCCTTTATTCACAGGTTTGACTACACGATGGAGGAAAATTAGAATTACTATTGCAAGTGGGTTCACTGCCGTTCCAAACTCCACCGTCTTCACACGTCCTTGTGACGTCATCATCCGTTTCGTATCCCTCGTCACATTCGTACGTCGCCGTAGCTCCCTCAGCAACGGGCGTATCTGGGGTAACGCTCCCGTGTGGGATGGGCGTCAGCGCGTCGCACTCCGGGGCTGATAAATGTGAAATATCAGGATACAGTAGCCCAAAAACTCTATTACCTTAAATCTGCCGCGATCTTGAATTTGCTGTTGCGACTGACCGATCAGAGGCCACGATTCATTGTCAAAGGTAAAGAAATGAAGGCAAAAACGGCACTTCATGTATATTATGTCACTTCAGGTATAAACCCTTAACACTTTCACCCCTAAGTAGCTGATTGGATTTTGATATGTTATTTTTGCAACCAATCCAACCGTTACAAAATGGTTTTCAGACTAGTCCATTTATGAAAAGGGGATGTTTTTGTTCTCAAAAATATGCAATTCAAAAAGTGCAGATCCGCCGGATGAGCCGGCTCGATACGAGCCGGCTCATCTGGATCTGCACTGTTTGCATAAACCGCTATATAGAGAATAGTAGGTTAGTGCCGTGAATGGGAAAACATATCTGGCAAGGCTCAGGAAACGGGATGGGCGAGGCTCTGCCGAGCACATCCCGTTTCCGTGCCGCGCCAGATATTTTTTCCCTTTCACGGCACTAACCTACTATTCTATTTATCCCGTCAACACCTACAAATGGCTGTAAAATGCAATGAAAGTACTGAAAGTACTGACTGGCGGGAGACAAGTAGCCACTTGTGAATTTGCATACTCAGAAATTCCTTGTTAGAAATATATTCGATGTTGATTATTGGATGTACAATCTGCAAATTTTGAGAACTTGATCAGTTACTGGTGTTTGTAAAATACAGCCTGCTCTAAACACAAATAGGTTGATGAAGCAAAGGTGCTTTATGAAAATCGCCCGTAAACCACAATATGAAAAAGAAATGGCCTTCGACGTCGCATTGCGACTGCGTGGTACACGATACGGGGGGCGTCTCAATAACAGCAATTTGTTCTCTTCAAAAGTAAAGTTGGGCATGCCAACTATTTTACACATAATGTTGAGCATTGCCGTTGCTATTAATAACTTGCTTTCAGTTCACTCGCTGACTTTAAATGTCACCTGACTGTTGTTAATTGCGAACGCAAATTGAGCCTATTGAGACGTCCCCCGATGAACCGAGAGCCTCTTCCGAAAGTAGGGGGCGTCTCAATAACAGCAATTTGTTCTCTTCAAAAGTAAAGTTGGGCATGCCTACTATTTTACACATAATGTTGAGCATTGCCGTTGCTATTAATAACTTGCTTTCAGTTCACTCGCTGACTTTAAATGTCACCTGACTGTTGTTAATTGCGAACGCAAATTGAGCCTATTGAGACGTCCCCCGATGAACAGAGAGCCACTTCCGAAAGTAGACCCGTGCAAACGGCCAGAATCACGATCCCAATAGCGTGGAGACAGTATGTCTCCCGCCAAAAATAGTATTGACTGGATATCAAAAATGTTTCACGGCACCGTGTTTCACTGCACATACGCACTTTGTTGACGGGATAAATCGGGATTCCGGGGTCAAAGGGTTAAACATCTATGATACGATAATGTATACGAGAATGTATCTGAGAATGACATAACATACCGGAGTGCCCGTGACGCACATTCACTGATGCTGCAATCCCCGCCGGCGAAAAATGTTTCACGTCGAAAACTGCACCGGTTTCCTGACGAAATACCTGTCAGCTGTACTTAGAGCTATCGCATAAATACAGTTTTCATCTAGTAACTAGTGACTAGACGAACATGTATTTATGTCGTATATTGTGCATGTATCTGAATGGGAATTCGTCAGGAATCCGGCGCATTCTTCGACCTGAAACATTGTACACCTGCGCGGAGTGCAGTGCCAGTGGTATTAGCCGCTATGTAGACAGGTTTGCTTTTGCTAAAAATGACGCAACTACGAAATAGCTACAAATATACGAAAATGTTATAATGACGTCATTGGCAGTGACGTCGTTCTCGTATATATGTAACATCTCCGGGCGGTGTCCCTGATGTACATTAGCCCCCTCGTGTACAAGTTGTGAGGCATACGTGTAACATACCCAAGCACGTGACTCCATCGCCGACGTAACCCGGATGACAAGTGCACGTGAACGACCCGTTTGTATTGTCACACTGCGCATGTTCGTGGCAGTTGTCCGTTAACTCGATACATTCATCGATGTCTATATATAGAGATAAACACGTTTCACATATTTTCTTAATTGTAGCTGTGAATGGAAAAATGGTGATTATGGGAGTTATGGCTGCTGTATCTGCTGATCAAATAAGAATAGAAGCATGCCGTGTGTTTCATTGATGAAATGGCGAACAGTGCAGATCATGCTCAGACATGCGGAGGCTGGTCGCAAAATCCATAAGCCCCTTTTCTCTAGTCAGAGCCACAATTGTGTTTTAAAACCAGCACAAAACAAACAAGATACATGTAGTAGGTAACACCACGTGTGGAAGACTCGGGCCTATGGTCCAGTAGCCTATTTCACCAAAATTGCAAAGTATACTTATCTAGCTAAGTATAATTTTAGGGAGCAATCATTTATTTTTCCCGAAATGCATTATTTCACATAGAACTAACGTCTGCACATATTTGATGATTAAACGTATGCAGAATTATTATACTGAATTTATTATATTATCACAGCCATGTAATAAATTCAGTATACTAAAAAGTTATCATAAGATTGAAAAATTCTCCCTCAAAGTGTACTTTGCAATTTCGGTGAAATAGACTTCAGAATATAGGAAAATATCAAGTCCTAAAATGTAACCCACCTACCAATTTCCATACAGGCTAAGCATTGTGATATGCTACAGTAGTAATAGCTGTTAAATACACCCAGCTCAGTAAACCAAAAGAAATGTCACTAAATCAAGGTGTGGGATCACGTGTTTCCGAACTGCGTGACGTCATGTTTTTTTAGATGAGTTTACAATATATTTCCTTTAATATCTTTCTAATGGAATTACATATCTTTATGAAATACACCTCAGCAAATTCGGTACACTTTGATCTTTACTGTATAGGCGGTTTTTGTCTCATAATCCTGTCGTTTTGACGAAGAATCGGTTACCGTACATATAAATAAAAACTAGAACACGCTAATTTAGGGGATAACCATGCTTTGTTTTTCGATTTGGAGCGGTATGTGGGAGCTTTTATGGTCTGTGAATCAGTTTTACGGCGACATACCGCTCCAAATCTAAAAACAAAGCATGGTTATCCCCATTCTAATGCACCTAGTGTGCTCCCCGCTTTCTATAAACGTCGTAGCATATCACGAACAGTGATCTTTTTCATTACGTCAGCAGGTTGTTGTCGTCATATCGATAACCGCCTCACACCAAATGAATTTCAAGAAATTTAACTCCGCCGAAGAATATTCCCATTTCAAATAGAGATTAACGGGACTTTTTCTAAGACATCTATACATTTATTCAACTGTAATGTTTATATTAACTATTGTATTGCTTTTGTATGTGTAGTTGCAACAGTTATTTGCTTTTATTCATTTAAAGAAATGCCAACACTTCTGCATTGGGTTCGTGTGATTTTACAAAGGAAATGTCAGCAACAACTTGTGTCAACAGGCCTAGGATTTCCCTGGATTTACGCCTAATTCAGGTGAATACCCATCTGCAATACAGTTTATTATGTATAGTCATGTATGTGCACATTGGAATCCGTAAAGTTATAGGCTGGTACTGGAATATTGAGTTTGCATTTGAGCACTTTAGTAAATTCTTCTGCATTTTGGGCGGGTGGGGTAATATTTTTAGGAATTTGTTGAAGGGCCACCACACTGAAGCCACGTTTGTCAGCCGTTGGTAGATTGTCTTTCCCGCTTTGGGTTGTACATGTCAATATGGCCGAATGGATAACCGAAAATGTACCGAAATTAATTTGGAAATATTTGCATTCCCCGCCGCGCCGGCTATTGTTTACAAAAGCGCGTAGGGTTACATAAATATGTCAAGTTGTAAAGCACAGGCTGGTAAAACGGAGATGCGTGCTTTCTAGTTTCGGTGCATTAGAATAAGAAATAAACGGTTCTCGATTCTTTGTGAAAGTTATAAATTATTGTAAATTACTTTCAGAGGACCCATAAAGCACATATGCCATCATATTTGATGCGCTACATATCATCAAACTCCGTCCGTTTGTTAGGAAGATTTTTGAAAAATCTACAGTAAAAATGACGTCATAGATTACGTCACGTCAGAAGATCGGGTTCGGAAACCACGTGATCCCGCACCTTGTACATACCATTTATAGTGGTGAATTGTACACCGTTTACCACATACCTACTACGGATTAACGACATGTGGTCAAGGTGTATGATCACGTGGAACTAACAACAACAACAAGTACTGAAACTTCCAGAATCCATCCGATTCAAAGTACTTTTTATTTTATATTGTCCTTATTACGTAACGGAATTTGATGAAATATGGCGCATCAAACGCGTCTTGTTAAGCTGCAATTGGTGGTCTCTGTACTTTGGCAAAAACTTCTGCCGTGTTTGTGAAGAATCGATGTCCGTGTCGGTAGACACGGAAATCGATTCTTCGCAAAAACGACACAAGTCTGTGCCGAACTCCCTGGACGACAAGCTCATGCAGACGCGTTTGCTGCGTAATATTTCATCAAAATCCGTTTCATATTAAGGAAAATATCAAATAATACTTACTTTGGAGTGTGCAAGATTTCAACACCTTCAGCCACTGTTGTTGTTGTTATAACCACGTGATTATGCACCTTGGGTTGAGCTATACCTTCGCATGTAGGCGCTACTCCGCTCAACTGCCCATCAGATTCGCAAGTCCTCGTCTCGTCCCCGTTGCGCCTGTATCCATCATTGCACGTGTACATCACCGTGTCGCCAAGCACAACGGCCGTAGATGGCTCGACTTGACCATTCACGAGAGGGGTAGTCGCTAAACAGGTCGGTACTGAAACATGAAAGGGAAAGTGAATGGATTTAACGTCCCAATAACAGCTGATGTCATTTTGGGATAGGACCTCAGTTTCAAGTGTCATCCGAAAGGCCAGTGGGATGGAAATACCGTGAAAGTATTGTTGATGCCTAACATGAGGTTTGAACCACACGCTCTGATATTGCAGTCCGATGCACTAACTTCACGGCCACAACCCATCCCGTGCAAACACCACCTGATGACTTATAGGCCGTCAACCAGAAATGGAAACCCTCCGCCTCACTGGGGGACTGGGGGACTTTTGCACATTTATTTTCTGAAACTACATTCAATTACTAGTGTTATGCCGTTATGTCTGCGCTCTGTAACCCGCTGGATGAATGTTTGGCACCATTTTGAAGTATACACCCTCGGATTTTCGCAATTGTGAAAAATCGCAATTTTTATTGAACATCTACTTTTTTTCGGCGGTACTGTATAATGTACGGAAATGGATGGGTGGGGCTGATTACTAGGTCCGGGTCTTCCACCAGTGACCTACCACATGTGTCTGAACAGATGTTCAGAATGTTGGTGTCATATGGGTATTTAGGTGGATTTTGGGTTGATTTGGATGGATTTCGTTGGTTTTGTGTAATTTACATAGTTTTGTGCAGCTACTAATGCTCAATCATTACACACGACAGAAATCGTCAACTATCTACACATTCACCGTTCCAAACTTTCGGCCCCCTTTCTTACTGTCAAAATACCCAAAGGAACGAAAGCTTTTTCAATATTTGGCCAATAAAACTTCCAAAATGCGTTGCTTTCAGACCGATATATATATCACCAATTTTCAACATTTCACGTTATTATTATATTTCAGCCAATGAGCGTCGCGATGTAAAGAGGTTTACACGTCTATGTAAGATGTGTAACCAAATTTCGCCTCTTTCACAGCTCGATCATCTATCCGAGAATATTTGACGTTTTTCAGACGATATATAAATGTTTGACTTGCATTGGCGGTTCAGGTCCACTATATTAATATAAACAAACAATTTGGGACCGGTTTTATTGTTATCGGTGAACAAATAATTATTAGTTAAAAACGTACGCGGGTAGATGCTCCGTTTCTCACCTTGTAAACAGGTACTTGCATGTATATTTTATATACGTGTAACTTGCGGGAGTTGACGTGAATTGTATGTTGATAACAATGCATCCAAACCAATAGAGATACTGGAATAACCCATAAAACACCGAACTATGAACTGTTCTTCAAGAACCTGTGTGACCTACCTGTGCACGTGACACCATCACCGACGTAGCCCGGGTCACATGTACACGTGAAAGTTCCCGGGAAATTCTCACAATCTGCGTGCCCATCACAGTTGTGTAATCCGTCATCACACTCGTTGATATCTAAATATAGAAAATAGTAGTATAGAGTGTACTTTGCCTGTAATTATAAAATATGAGGTTATAATACAGTCGAACCTCTTCCAGGCCCGTATGCATGAATTCATTTAGGGGGGTGCGTTATCGACGGCGCGAAAGGCTAAACATTGTTTTTGCATTATCACGGACAGACCTTGGCAGATTAACCCTTTCACCCCTATGTAACTGGAATGGATTTTGATTTGTTAATTTGCGACCAATCTAAATCATCACAAACTGATTTTCAGACCAGTCCATTTATGAACATGGGGTGTTTTTGTTCTCAAAATTATGAAAATTAATTGAAAAAAGTGCAGATTCTAATGAGACGACTCGTTACGAGCCGGCTCATCTGGATCTACACTGGTTGCCAATACCACTATGCAGGCCTGCGGGTTAAGAGTGAAAGGGTTAAGGGGGTGCATACGCACCCGTCGCACACCCTCTGCGTACGGGCATGTAGAGTGTACTTTGCCTGTAATTATAAAATATGAGGTCGCGGATAATTAACATTATAATACAGTCCTACCTCCGCGAACGGCCACCTCTCTACAACATCCCCACTCTGTAACTGCTAATATTTGTATAAACCACTCAGACAAATATTTATATGGTTAACCTTCCTGAACAGCCACCTTTCTACAACAGCCAGTTTTGAGTGATCCCGTGGCTGGGTGTTGTGGACAGGGTGAATTGTATACTATCATATGTATACGAGTGCTTTCAGAACAATACACACATTATATGTGGCTGTGACTGGTGAACTCGAGACGTTTGCATAAGCCATGCTCGTATATAGTCATGAAATTGATACAAACATGGCGGCCATTTTGAAAAGGTCGGCCATCTTGAAATTAAAACGATGTTTAGGCCAATACAGTTATACTGTCTTAAGGACCCGTGGGGCCCCTGGTAATCTAATAATTCATGCATAATTGCTTCGTAAACGTAATGGGATATAAGCATAACATAGATGTGAACATTCTCTTCTTACTATATCCTACACAGTGCATGGAGTTTCCATGTCGGCCATCTTAGCCACAGGTGGAAGACTCGGACCTAGGACCTGCTAAATGGCTCATTCGTAAACCGTTACCCCACCCACCAATTTCCGTACAATATATACTGTAGTGAAAGGCTATACTGTATATTGTAAGGAAATGAGTGGGTTGGGTAACGTTTTTCAAATGAGCCATTTATTGGGTCATAATTACAGCACAAACATATTTACACAATTCCCTAACATTTGATTGGCCCTTAGCAAGTCTCTGTCCAAAATCTATATCCCAGTAAACTCCCACGCCGAACTACTTTCCGTAACCGTGAGGCGCAGTTCAAATACTTCTTAAGAAAACGGAAGATAAACACATTTTCTTGATGAATTTATTTGAAATGCTGGAATTATAAGGAATGAATGGCCTTTTTGTGGAATTTATCGGGGATATAAACTTGGAAAAGTCGCGGGAATACTGGACGAGGCCTTCCGGCCTTCGTCCAGTATTCCCGTGACTTTTCCAAGTTTATACCCCGATACATTCCACAAAAAGGCCATTCATTCCTATACTAGGTCAGAATCTTCCACATGTGACCTTAGCGTCGTGTACAAGCCATCAGCCAGTTACCTATTAGTGCTCTTGACACATACCACTAATATTATGACAAACACATGAATAGAAATTGGTGCAGCATGACGGGGAGACATAACTGTCATAATGACATTCATACTCAATGACACCAAATATCGGGAAATGAAGACATCACTGGAAGGATACGTGCTACAGCTGCCACACTGCACTGGTCAGGACTAACTAGATTGTTCAGTAAGCGAGGCTTATGGAATACCCCCACGTGGGCCCAGGTACCCCTAAAATATGTAAAAAATGTGTGTGGGCTTTTGACCTTGACACTGGGCTTAGCGGGAGCGGCATGAACGTGAATTTATTACAGGGTGGTAGAGGTCCATTGGAGCAATGCGTGTGTGAAATGTGAAGCAGATCCGAGCAAGGATATAGAAGTTATAACATATTCCTCTGATTTTGTTTTGTAAAGAGACTAAGTATGTGACCTTGACCTCGAGATCAGCGGGAATTTGTCACAGCATGATAGTAGAGCCTTAGAGGAATGCATGCATACCATATGAAGAATTTTCGATGAAAGAAATAGAAGTTATAACATATTTCTCTGATGTTAAGTTTTGTAAAGAGACTTAAGTATGTGACCTTGACCTTGGGATAAACGGGGGTTGGGCGGTTGTAGATTTGTCACAGCATGATAGTACAACCATAGAGGAATGCACAAGTGAAATATTAAGAATTTTCAATGAAGGAAATAGAAGTTATAAATTTCTCTGATGTTAAGTTTACGGACGGACGGACGGACGGATGGATAACCTGACTCCAGTATACCCCCACCCCCAACAACTCGTTGCGGGGGTATAATAAATGGACACCCCGGACGTAACGAGCACCTAAGAGGAAGCTGGCCATGTGCGTATCTTGCGATTTCATAACTATGTACAAAACTAATTTAACCACTCACACAAAGTTGTTCATGTTTCCAAGTAATGCAGTATCAACCGGACAATGCGAAGTTTCTTCAAAAGCATTCAACATCAGAATAAATGTACACCTAGTTACAAGGTGTATGATCACGTGGTATATTGTCCTTATAACGTAACGGATTTTGATGAAATAATGCGCATCAAACGCGTCTTGTTAATCTGCATTTGGTGGTCTCTGTATTTTCGCCCAAACTTCTGCCGTTTTTGCCAAGAATCGATTTGCATGTCTCCGACACGGAAATAGATTCTTTGCAAAAACGACATAAGTCTGTGCCAAACTCACTCGACCACCAAATGCATCTCATGAAGACGCGTTTGCTGCGCCATATTTCATCAGAATCCGTTGCATATTAAGGACAATATCAAATTATACTTACTTTGGAGTGGGCGACGTTGTAACGTGATCATGCGCATTGAGTTACATACAAACGGTTTGTACACAGCCAACGAACGGCTAAGCTTCTCCCAAAGACCACATGCATGGGATGGATGGGAATAACGTTACTGTGTGTGCAAGCATGGAACTCTTCAATTTGTTTTGAAACAATTCTTACTGTTAGCTTTTGTGTCATATGTACTTCGCCATTTATTGTCGAGTTTATCTTCTGTTCATATTGAGCATCAATGAACGGTTTAAGACACATAAATTGCATATTTGATGACAAACATACTACGGAGCCGGGACATGACTTTTTTTCATTAATTCGTTCCCACGAAAAAACAGTTCGTTCCCTCGAATTAACAATTCGTTCCCACAAAATAACAATTCGTTCCCTCGAATTAACAATTCGTTCCCACGATATAACAATTCGTTCCCACGATGGGAACGAATTGCTAATTCGTGTGAACGAATTGTTAAATTGAGGGAACGAATTGTTATTTCGTGGGAACGAATTAATAAATAAAATAATTATACGTCCCCTGCGAGGCTCCGTAAGACACCGATTTAGTTCGTACAGATTATAAAAACATTTCGGAAATTGTGCAGCCAATCGTATGATGGTAAAAATGTCGGACCACTCGTGAAAAAGTTCTTAGCATTTTTATAACCGTATTAATGGAATAAAATTGAAACAACGGCTTGCACACGCCGGTTTCGATACATACCGTTTATTTACGGCAATATACAGTAGCTATGCCTGCTTTCTGTTATGAATATACTATTTTAGTTCATATATAACATAAATGCAACAGTTGCATTATTTCCCATGTTGTCCGATTTAGAGAGGGTCCACTGTACGTACCTTCACAGGTAGGCGCCGTGCCGTTCCATGTCCTACCCAGCTGACACGTACGGGTGACGTCACCGTTCAGCAAGAACCCGCCATTGCAGGAATACGTGACGGTGTCGCCATAGGACACGGCAGCTATGGGCTCTACGTGGCCATTAATTGGATGGGAGAGCACGGGACAGTCAGGTTCTGTAGGGATATATACTTTTCTTAAAACACGTTTAAGCAACATGGCCATGAAGCAATATAAAACACCGGTCGATTACGTACATGTATTAAACAAAGATAATAGACAGCAGTGACCGTGGTGACATAATCACGAAGTTCCATACGTATCAACCGCCTGTGTTAATCTTGCTCAGGGGCCCGTTTCACTAAACTTCGTACGACTAAAATTTAGGATCGTCTGTCAATGTCAATTGATGTATTTACATATATTGAGCATAGGCTGCAAATGCAGCCTATGCTCAATAAAATTTAATGTAAATCCAATAGTTGTTTACATGAAACATTGTTAATGTGAAATTTACTGACTATCATAATTTTGCACTTACGAACATTTTAGTCGTACGAAGTTTAGTGAAACGGGCCCCAGATTAGCAACATTTCTGAAAAGTTGTTGGCAATGAAACTAGCAATCAAGCAATTTGATTGTCTGAGTATGAGCTGTATCACAGCTCAGGCTCAGCCAATCAAGCTGCCAAATTTCGAGGACAACATTCAATTATTTTTAGAATAAAAAGACAATATTGCACAGGCGGTAGTGTACAGTATATATAATTCCAGCACAAAAACATTTACACAATTCCCTAACATTTGATTGGCCCGTAGCAAGTCTCTGTACAAAATTTATATCCCAGTAAACTCCCACGCCGAACTACTTTCCGTAACCGTGAGGCGCAGTTAATGTCATTCTTAAGAAAACGGAAAATAAACACATTTTCTTGATGAATTTATTTAAAATGCTGGAATTATAAGGAATGAATGGCTTTTTTGTGGAATTTATCGGGGATATAAACTTGGAAAAGTCGCGGGAATACTGGACGAGGCCTTTTTTCGAAAATTTTAATTTTTTATCGCTTCGTCCCGTATTCCCGCGACTTTTCCAAGTTTATACCCCGAAAATTCCACAAAAAGGCCATTCATGCCTATAATACAGTACACTATTTATTGTTTTCCCTAGTTTCTTGAGCATTGAACGCTTGTGGCATCTCGTCTTAGTAAACCGCATATAGCGACTCCTTCACCAAGTAGTTATTAAATAATCAATAAGTGCTTGCAGTAAGTAAAGTATTATATTTATAATCAGATGTCACGCCTTGCCGAAGAGTTTACAAACACGCAATCACGCTTCGGTGTAAAACAGCTAGCCACATACATGCAATAGTATCGTAATTAGAAAGCGCGTTTACGGGGCTACATTCAATGGAACGTTTGCACGCGAAGGGGCGGGCCAAACAATAAAATAGTCATGGTTCTCATATTAATAAAAAAAGAAAAGAAAATAGCATTGCTTGAACTTAATTTATTTAAAAAAATCGATATTACATTTTTACTTTATTTCCCAGAATGTATTGATGTCAGACTGGTTCATACCAGAACGAAGGTACTTCATCCACCGCGATATGTGTATTGGGTTACTATGGTTACGTTTCGTATTTTTATACAATTTTGTGATTTCTCCGGATAGATTCGTCGCTATTTTACCCGTGCAATGCCAGCCGTCGCCGTCGTAATCGTCATGGCAGTTGCAAGTGTAAGCGCCGTCGGTGTCCTCGCAGTCGGCATTCTCATCGCAGTCGTCCGTACCGGCGGTGCATTCATTGATATCTAAATAGCAATCCGGATGTGTGATCAGTTACCCGTTATAATTGAGACACGCCATACGATTTTGTATCTTCGGACAATTTGTGTAATTTCATTGTAGATTTTGTAAACGTATTTCATGAACTTACGCAGATATCCAAAGGTACAAACTCGCATGGCGTGTCTCATATGTGGCTGTGACTGGAGAAATGGGGCTTATGTGATTTATGACCGGTGTAGTTAATGATCAAATGGCACACTCGTGTAGCTTTATGTAGATGTATATTATGTGTCAGAAGCACGACGGGTGTTTCATTGATGGAATGGCGAACAGTGCAGATCCTGATGGCGAACAGTGCAGATCATGATCAGAATGTATGGGTGCACAGGCTGATCTGATTGTATACTGGTTGCAAACCCAATGACCCCGATGTCTCCAGTCACATCTACCAGAATGGTGAACATTGTTGGGCGCCATACAATAACGCCCGCGTTAATCTTGCCAATATTTGTAAATTTTTGTATTTCAAATACTTATATATAGTGTTTGCAACAATCAGCTGGTATTACAGCTCAGGCTCGGGAATCAAATTGCTTCATTGCGAGCTGGCATTGCCAATCGAATTTCAGAACCGTTGATAATTAGGGCAATATTAATTTTTGCACATTGCTGAATCTAAGATAAATTCATCTTGTAGGGTTTGTACATGGCCGAATCTAAGATATATTCATCTACTGGTACAGCTTGTACATGGCTGAATCTAAGATAGATTCATCTACTTGTACAGCTTGTACATGGCCGAATCTAAGATAGATTAATCTACTTGTACAGGGTGTCCATGACCGAATATAAGATATATTCATATACAGCTTGTACATGGGTCAATCTAAGATATATTAATCTACTGGTACAGCTTGTACATGGCCGTTTCTAAGATAGATTCATCTACTTGTACAGCTTGTACATGGATGAATCTAAGATAGATTCATCTACTGATACAGCTTGTACATGGCCGATTCTAAGATAGATTCATTCTCTGGTACAGCTTGTACAAGGGCCGGTTCTATTGTTATAGATTGTACATGGTTCACATGAACTTGGTATATGGCTGAATCGAAGAGATTCATATACTGGATACAGCTGTACATGGCCAAGCTTGTCTATATAGATTACAATCTACTGGAACAGCTTGTAATGACCGATTCTAAGATAGACTCATTCTACTGGTACAGCTTGTACTTTGGCTGAATCGATAGATTAGATGTCATCCTACTGGTAAGCTTGTACATGACTGAATCTAAGGATAGATAATTACTGGTTACAGCTTGTAATGACTGATATAAGGTTTGATTCATCTACTGTACAGGCTTGTACATGACCGTTTCTAAGATTAGATTCATTATGGTCAGTCTTGTACATGGCTGAATCGGAAGATAGATTATCTACTGGTACAGCTTGTACATCGACTGAATCTATGATAGATTAATCTACTGGTACAGCTTGTACATGATGAATCTAAGATAGTTGTCTTATACTGGTACAGCTTGTACTTGACTGAAATCTAATGATAGATTCATCTCTACGGGTACTGCTTGTATATGCACGGATTCTAAGATTATATTCATCTACTGGTAAAGCTTGTACATGACTGAAATCTAAGATTGTTATTCTACTGGTACAGCTTGTACATGACTGTTTATAAGATATATTCATTCTACTGGTACAGCTTGTACATGTTTGAATTTAAGATAGATCCATCTACTGGTACAGCTTTGTACATGACTGAAAAGTATAAGATAGATTTCATTACTGGTACAGATTGTACATGCTGAATCGAGATGATTCATTACTGGTACAGCTTGTAACATGACTGATCTAATATATATTAATCTACTGGTACAGCTTGTACATGACTTGAATTCTCTAGATCAGATTCATCTACTGGTACTGTTGTTACATGACTGAATCTAAGATAGATTCATCTACTGTACTGCTTGTATATGCACGACTCTTAAGATATTATTCATTCACTGGCTAGCTTTGTTACATGAACTGAATCTAAGTTAGATTCAATCTACTGGTTACAGCTTGGTACCTTGACTGAATCTAAGATATATTCTTACCTGGTAACAGCGTGCTTACATGAACTGAATCTAAGATTATATTCATCTACTGGTTACAGTTGTACTTGATGTAATTAAGATAGTTTAATCAACTGGTTCAGCTTGTACTTGACTGAATCTAAGATAGGTTTCATCTACTGGTACCGCTTGTTACTGACCGATTCTAAGATAGTTCATCTTACTGGTACAGCTTGTTACATGGACTTGAATATAATATATTTCACTTTACTTGGTACAGCTAGTACATGGCTTGCAATTTAAGATAATTCATTCTAAAAAAAAAAAAAAAAACCTTTGGGGTACAAGCTTGTTAACATTGGAACTTGAATATAAGATAGGATTCCATCTAACTGGTTACAAGGCTTGTACTACTGGTTCAGGCTTGTACATGACTGAATCTTAGATAGATTAATCTACTGTGGACGCTTGTACATGACTGAATATCTAAGATTAAGATCATTACTATGGTACAGCTTGTCACTGAACTGATCTAAGATAGATTCATCTACTGGTACAGCTTGTATATGCACGATTCTAATAAGATATTCATCTTACTGGGTACAGCTTGTGACATTGAAACTGAATCTAACGATAGATTTCATCTACTGGTACAGCTTGTACATGACTTGAATATTAAAAGATATATTCATATACTGGCTAACAAGCTTAGTACATGGCTGAATTTAAGATAGATTCTTCTACTGGTACAGCTTGTATTCACTGGAATGAATAAGATAGATTCATTCTACTGGTACAGCTTGTTTTACATGCTGAATCGCAGGATAGATTCATCTACTGGTACTGATTGTACATGACTGAATCTATATAAATTATCATACTGGTACAGCTTGTACATGTACTGAAGCTTTAAGATAGATAATTCTACTGGTACGCTTGTTACATGACTGATCTAAGATAGATTCTTATATACTGGTACAGCTTGTATATTGCACGACTCTAAGTATTTTATTCATCTACTGGCATAGCTTGTACATTGACTGAATCTTATTCTAAAGGACAGAATTCATCAACTGGGTACACTTGTACATGACTGAAGCTAAATATATTTCATCCTACTGGTTCAGCTTGGTACTTGGAACTGAAAAAAAAAAATCTAAGATATTAATTCATTCTTACTTTGGTACAGGCTTGTAACAATGGACTGAATTCAAAGAGAGATTAATCACTGTACAAGCTTGTACTTGCTGAATCGAAGATAATTCATCTACTGGGTTACAGCTTGGTACATGACCGAATTCTAAGATAGGATTCATCTAACTTGGTACACCCGCTTGTACATGGCAAGAATTTCGAAGATTTACAGGAATCAATCCTAACTGGTGACATCTTGTACATGACTGAATCTAAGATAGATTAAATTCTACTTGGTACAAGATTGAACATGACTGAATCTAAAGATAGAATTACATCTACTTGGTACAGCTGTTAAGATGCACGGATTCTAGAATTTATATTCATCTAATGGTACAGCTTTTACATGACGAATATAAGATAGATTCATCTACTGTTACATCTTGTACTGACTGATCTGAAGATAGATTCATCTACTGGTACAGCTTGTACATGACTGAATAAAGATATATTCATCTACTGTACAGCTAGGTACATGGCTGAATTTTAAGATAGGATCATCACTGGTACAGCTTGTACTTGACTGAATATAAGATAGATTATCTACTGTACAAGCTTTTATACATGCTGAATATAAGATAGATTAATCTACTGGTACAGCTTTGTACATGAACTTTGAATTATAAGGAAGATTCATCTACTGTCACAGCTTGGTACAATGACAGAAATCTTAAGATTAAATTATTTTCTACTGGTACAGTAAGTACAATGGGCGAAAATAAGATAGATTCATCTACTGGTACAGCTTGTAACAAGGACTTGAATATAAGATAGATTCAACTTTACCTGTATCAGGCTTGTACATGGCCGATTACTATATAAGATTCAATATACTGGTACAGCTGTAAACATGGGCTGAATCGAATTTATGATTCATCTACTTGATACAGCTTGTACATGGCTGAATCTAAGATAGATTCATCCGGACTTGAATACAGCATGTTTACATTTTACTGGGAATCTAAGATAGATTAATCTACTTGTACAGCTGTACATGGCTGAATCTAAGTTAGATTAATCATTACTTGGTACAGCTTGTACATAAAGGCTGAATCTAAGATAGATTATCTACTGGTACAGCTTTGTACATGGCTGAATCTAAGATAGATTCAATCTACTGGTACAGCTTGTTTACATGGCTGATCTAAAAAGGATAGATTCATCTACTGGTACAGCTTGTACATGGCTGAATCTAAGATAGATTAATCCTACTGGTACAGCTTGTACATAAGGTCAATCAATCTAGATTAGTACCTTCAATTTAAATCTACTGGTACAGCTTGTTCATGTAATCTAATGATTAATATTCATCTACTGTTAACAGCTGTACATGCTGTATTAGTCATCTAATGTACAGCTTGTACATGCTGAATTAAGATATTATTATCCTACTGTACAGCTTGTACATGGGCTGAATCTAGATATATTCATCTTACTGGTACAGCTTGAAATAACTTGATGAATTTCTAAGATAGAGTCATATACTACGTACGCTTGTACATGGGAGGCTGAATCTAATATAAGATATATTGGCACCGCTTACATGGTGAATCAAGATAGTACATGGCTGTACATCTTGTACAAGAGTAATCAATCATCTATATCTACTTTTAAGCTTGTACATGCTGAATCTTAAGATAGATTAATCTACTATACAGCTTGTCATGCTGATTCTAAGAAATATTAATTACTGTACAGCTTGTACTGGGCTAATCTAAGGATAGATTCAATCTTTACTTTGTACAGCTTGTTTTACATGACTGAATCTAAGATAGATTCATTCTACTGGTACAGCTTGTACATAGTTTTGATTCAAATATATTATGTACTGCTACTAAAGCTTTGTACATGGCTTGATCTAAGATAGATTAATCTACTGATACAGCTTGTACATGGCTGATTCTAAGATATATTCATCTACTGATACAGCTTGTACATGGCTGATTCTTTAAGATAGATTCATCTACTATACAGCTTGTACATGGTGATTCTTTAAGATAGATTCATCTACTGAGGTACAGCTTGTACATGGACTGAATTCTAAGATATATTCATCTACTGGATACAGCTTGTACATGGCTGAATTCTATAAGATTTTATCATATGGTTACAGCTTGTACATGACTGATCTAGTTAATTTTCCACTTTTACTGGTAACAAGTGTACATTTGGCTGAATTCTAAGATATATTCATCTACTGATACAGCTTGTACATGGCTGATTCTAAGATAGATTCATCTACTGATACAGCTTGTACATGGCTGATTCTAAGATATATTCATCTACTGGTATAGCTTGTACATGGACTGAATCAAGTAAAGATTCATTCATACTGGGTACAGCTTGTACATGACTGAATCTAAGATGATTATTCTATGGTACAGCCTTGGTACATGCTTGATAGATTTATTCACTACGGAAGCTTGTTTAATGGCGTTCTAAGAGATATCATCTTACTGGTACAGCTTGTACATGACTGAATCTAAGATAGATTAATCTACTGGTACAGCTTGTACATGACTGAATCTAAGATAGATTCATCTACTGGTACAGCTTGTACATGACCGATTCTAAGATAGATTCATCTACTGGTACAGCTTGTACATGGCTGAATCGAAGATAGATTCATCTACTGGTACAGCTTGTACATGACTGAATCTAAGATAGATTAATCTACTGGTACAGCTTGTACATGGAGGACTGAATCTAAGATAGATTCAATCTACTGGTAGCAGTACATTGATGAATATAAGCACGATTCATAATGGTAGCTTGTACATGGACTTGAATCTAACGAAATATTTCTCTACTGGTACCAGCTTGTACATGGCTGAATTTAGAATAGATTCAATCTATTGTTACAGCTGTTAATGACTGAATATAAGATAGATTCATCTACTGGTACAGCTTGTACATGGCCGATACTAATATAGATTCATATACTGGTACAGCTTGTACATGGCTGAATCGAAGATAGATTCATCTACTGATACAGCTTGTACATGACTGAATCTAAGATAGATTCATCTACTGATACAGCTTGTACATAGCTGAATCTAAGATAGATTAATCTACTGGTACAGCTTGTACATGGCTGAATCTAGGATAGATTCATCTACTGGTACAGCTTGTACATGGCTAAATCTAGGATAGATTCATCTACTGGTACAGCTTGTACATGGCCGATTCTAAGATAGATTCATCTACTGGTACAGCTTGTACATGGCTGAATATAAGATAGATTAATCTACTGGTACAGCTTGTATATAGCTCAATGTAAGCTAGATGTAACTACATAATTATGTACCTGCACAGCTTGTACATGGCTCAATCTAAGATATATTCATCTACTGTTACAGCTTGTACATATGTCAATGTAAGAGTCATCTACTCGTACAGCTTGTACATGGCTGAATCTAAGATATATTCATCTTACTGGTACAGCTTGTACATGGCTGAATCTAAGATATATTCATCTTACTGGTACAGCTTGTACATGGCTGAATCTAAGATAGAGTCATATATATGTACAGCTTGTACATGACTCCATCTAATATAGATTAATTTATTTGCACAGCTTTTACATGAGTGAATCTAAGATAGATTAATTTGCTTGTACATCTTGTACATAGTTTAATCAAATATATATGTATCTACTTTTAAAGCTTGTACATGGCTGAATCTAAGATAGATTAATCTACTGATACAGCTTGTACATGGCTGATTCTAAGATATATTCATCTACTGATACAGCTTGTACATGGCTGATTCTAAGATAGATTCATCTACTGATACAGCTTGTACATGGCTGATTCTAAGATAGATTCATTACGGATACAGCTTATTACATGGCTGATTTCTAAGATAATATTCATTTCTTTGATACAGCTGATTCTGGAAGATTTAAGATTCATATCAATACTGATTTACAGCTTTGTACATGGTTCTGATTCTAAGTTATATGTTCTTCTACTGATACAGCTTTACATGGCTGATTCTAAGATATGAGTTCATCTACTGATACTGACCGCTTTGTACATGGCTGATTCTAAGATAGATTCATCTACTGATACAGCTTGTACATGGCTGATTCTAAGATATATTCATCTACTGATTCAGCTTGTACATGGCTGATTCTAAGATATATTCATCTACTGATACAGCTTGTACATGGCCGATTCTAAGATAGATTCATCTACTGGTACAGCATGTACATGGCTGAATCGAAGATAGATTCATCTACTGGTACAGCTTGTGCATGGCCGATTCTAAGATAGATTCATCTACTGTTACAGCTTGTACATGGCCGATTCTAAGATAGATTCATCTGCTGGTACAGCATGTACATGGCTGAATATAAGATAGATTCATCTACTGGTACAGCTTGTGCATGGCCGATTCTAAGATAGATTCATCTACTGGTTGTACATAGCCCAATCTAAGATAGATTCATCTACATGCACAGCTTGTACATATTTCAATCTAAGATAGATTCATTTACTGGTACAGCTTGTACATATCTCAATATAAGATATATTCATATACTGGTTAAGCTTGTACATAGTTCAATCTAAGGTACATTCATCTACTGGTACAGCCTGTACATAGCTCAATCTAAGATATATTCATCTACTGGTACAGCCTGTACATAGCTCAATCTAAGATGGATTAATCTACTGGTACAGCCTGTACATATCTCAATCTAAGATAGATTCATCTACTGGTACAGCGTGTACATAGCTAAATGTAAGATAGATTCATCTACTGATACAGCTTGTACTTAGCTCAATCTGAGATAGATTCATCTACTGTTGTAGCTTGTACATATCTCAATCTAATATAGATTCATCTACATGTACAGCTTGTACATGACCGAATCTAAGATTGATTCATCAAATTGTACAGCTCGTACATGACCGAATATAAGATGGATTCATCTACGAATGCATCTACGTGTACAGATTGTACATGACCGAATATAAGATAGATTCATCTAGATGTACAGGTTGTACATGAGTCAATCTAAGATAGATTCATCAGCTGGTATAGCTTGTACATAGCTCAATTTAAGATATATATTCATATACATGCACAGCTTGTACATGACCGAAGCTAAGATAGATTCATCTACATGTACAGCTTGTATACAGCTCAGTGTAAGCTAGATGTAACTACATAATTATGTACCTGCACAGCTTATACATGGCTCAATCTAAGATATATTCATCTACTGTTACAGCTTGTACATATGTCAATGTAAGAATCATCTACTCTCACAGCTTGTACCTGGCTGAATCTAAGATAGATTCATCATACTGGTACAGCTTGTACATGGCTGAATCTAAGATAGAGTCATATATGTGTACAACTTGTACATGACTCCATCTAATATAGATTAATTTATTTGCACAGGTTTTACATGAATGAATCTAAGATAGATTAATTTACTTGTACAGCTTGTACATAGTTTAATCAAATATAGATGTATCTACTTTTAAAGCTTGTACATGGCTGAATCTAAGATAGATTCATATACTTGTACAGCTTGTACATGGGTCAATCTAAGACAGATTCATCTACTGGTACAGATTGTACATGGCTAAATATAAGATATATTCATCTACATGTACAGCTTTTACATAGCTCAATCTAAGATAGATTTATATACATGTACATCTTGTACATAGCTTAATCTAAGATTGATCCATCTAAGTGTACAGCTTGCATATGGCTGCATTAATATAGAGGCATCTACTTGTACAGCTTGTGCATGGGTTAATCGAAGATAGATTCATCCACTCGCACAGTTTGTACATGGCTGAATCGAAGATAGATCCATCAACTTATACAGCTTGTATATAGCTCAATCTAAGATAGATTAATCTGCTTGTACAGCATGTACATGGCTGATTCTGACATATATTTATCAATATGTACAGCTTGTACATGGGTGAATCTAAGATAGATTCATCTACTGGTACATCTTGTACATGGCTGAATTTTAGATAGATTCATCTACTTGTACAGCTTGTACATGACTGAATCTATGACAGATTCATCTACATGTACAGCTTGTACATAGCTCAATCTAAGATAGATTCATATACATGTACAGCTTGTACATAGCTCAATCTAAGATAGATTCATATACATGTACATATTTAATACAGATTCCTATACGTGTACAGTTTGTACATGGCTTAATCTAAAATGGATTCATCTAATTGAATGTGCAGTTTGCAGATGGCTGAATCAAAGATATATTCATATACTTGGATGTATAGTTTGCACACGGTTGAATCGATCTGTTTACTAGAATTTTTGCGTTGCATTGTAAAGCGTCCTCAACAGATGCACGAATTGTATATGTTGCGCATGACTTAATCAAACATTAGCGAGCCTATAAATTGTATTAATATTACATGGTGAGGCTTACTGTTGCAATGTGAATCCGGGACGGTCCATTGTCCGCCTAGCAGGCACATTCGAGTTACAGGTCCGTCCAACTGGAACCCATCAAAGCAAGTGTACCAGATTGTGCCGAGATACGGTACATCCTGCGTCGTAGATACCTCTCCGTTCGCAGGATGGGACAGTCCTAAGCAGTCGGGTACTGTAAATACAATACATGCCAGGTGATATATTATAATTATACATTTATTGTGTTGTGTTGTGTTGCATTCTTTTGCATGGCATTGAATATATAGTTTACTAGACTAGTGTCGTTTGATACCAAGTTTATCAGGCCATGCTAAGAAACGCGTAACAATATAACGTTTATGAGCTGAGCCTGATACACTTGATATCATGATACACTAGCCTGGTATTATATTTATCATATAACGTTTTATGTCATGGAATGAGGAAATATCACGTGGATTTCATTGAAAATACCGCGGAATCGTTGGCATTGTATCATTACCGTGACGCCTTTCGACCAATGAAAAGTCAGTTTTCAAATGCTTATAACTCGGATATTCATATCTGAGCAATGCCAATACGACATCATATTATCAGTTAGTATGATAATGTATTCGCCAATTGAAAGCTCTTTACCTGATAATGTATTTATTGTAATGCGATGCGCTATTTTTGGTTGAATTGCATTACATTGTATTGTTTTGCAGTGTATTGTGATGTATTGTCGTGCAATGGTATTATATTGTATTTAGGGAGAAGGTGCATTAATACAAGTTTTCACAACATAAAAGCGAAACCCACTGCAGCTACGAAGACAGTTTCCCGCGAATTTTGCTCTTTATGCCAATACATTGATGAATAATTGCCGATATATTAACAAGTGCATCGTTAACACTAAGCTATCACCTTAGCAGGCAGCCTTGATTATAGGAATGAATGGCCTTTTTGTGGAATTTATCGGGGTATAAACTTGGAAAAGTCGCGGGAATACTGGACGAGGCCTTCAAAAATTACAATTTTCGAAAAAAAAAAAAAAGTTTTTTTTTTTTTTTCGAAAATTGTTGTTTTTTATCGCTTCGTCCAGTATTCCCGCGACTTTTCCAAGTTTATATAGGCCTCGTCCAGTATTCCCGCGACATTTCCAAGTTTATATCCCAGATAAATTCCACAAAAAGGCCATTCATTCCTTAGTATATATAGGCCTCGTCCAGTATTCCCTCGACTTTTCCAAGTTTATATCCCAGATAAATTCCACAAAAAGGCCATTCATTCCTTATAATTCCAGCATTTGAAATAAATTCATCAAGAAAATGTGTTTATTTTCCGTTTTCTTAAGAATTATTTTAACTGCGCTTCACGGTTACGGAAAGTAGTTCGGCGTGGGAGTTTACTGGGATATAAATTTTGGACAGAGACTTGCTACGGACCAATCAAATGTTAGAGAATTGTGTAAATATTTTTGTGCTGGAATTATAATAAAACAACGCATTTGCCTTACAAACACGTGAACATAAATACTCAGTGACCTTGACCTTGGGCGATCGGATGTGGGTCGTATGCAAAACAAAGTAGCATCCATAGACACACATTTTGGCCAAATATTATAAATTCAGTGAAGCGGTTCAAGTGGAAAACTGCAGGACTAGGTCGTGGAACAAGACTTCAGTTTACGGACGGACGGGCAAAACAACATGGATGAACAGCACTTTAGAATTATCTCCATTCAAATATATTCTAAAGACTACGAAACCTATGTTTTTGTTCATACAAATCAAATTAAAAATAAACAGTAGCTGGACGAAAATAATAATTCAGCATTGCAAGGTGGAGCCAGTTGGATCTGTTTAATGGTTACAAAACAGTCACATGTGCTTCCAGTGTAACGACGTTCTACTGTTAGTTACCTATGCATGTAGTGCCGTTACCCTCGTAACCTTGATCACACGTGCAAATGAAGGACCCTGGTGTATTTTCACAGGAAGCATGATCATCGCAATTGCTATCTCCAGACAGACATTCGTTGATATCTGAGGACGGAAACATCACATTAGTTATTCCAGTCAGACATTCACATATGTATGGGGACGGAAACATCACATTAGTCAGTTCCAGTCAGACATTCATTGATATCTTGGGACGGAAACATCTCATTGGTTAATTCAGGCAGACATTCGTTGATATCTGGGGACGGAAACATCACATTAGTTATTCCAGTCAGACATTCATATATATATATATGGGGACGGAAACATCACATTATTCAGTTCCAGTCTGACATTCATTGATATCTGGGACGGAAACATCACATGAAACATCACATGTTCCAGTCAGTTCTGGAAACATCATTGGATCTGACGGGACAAACATCATTGGACAGTTCCACTCTGACATTCATTGATATCTGGGACGGAAACATCACATTGGTCAGTTCCAGTCTGACATTCATTGATATCTGGGACGGAAACATCACATTGGTCAGTTCCAGTCTGACATTCATTGATATCTGGGACGGAAACATCACATTATCAGTTCCAGTCTGACATTCATTGATATCTGGGGACGGAAACATCACATGTTCCAGTCTGTTCATCGGCTTTCATGATATCTGGGACGGAAACATCACATTGGTCAGTTCCAGTCTGACATTCATTGATATCTGGGGACGGAAACATCACATTGGTCAGTTCCAGTCTGACATTCATTGATACTGGGACGGAAACATACATGGTCAGTTCCCATCTGACATCATGATACTGGGGACGGAAACACACAGTTCATTCCATCTGACATTCATTGATACTGGGACGGAAACATCACATTGGTCAGTTCCATCTGACATTCATTGATATCTGGGACGGAAACATCACATTATTCAGTTCCAGTCTGACATTCATTAATATCTGGGACGGAAACATCACATTATCAGTTCCAGTCTGACATTCATTGATATCTGGGACGGAAACATCACATTGGTCAGTTCCACTCTGACATTCATTATACTGGGACGGACATCATTGGTTCATGATATTCGACGGGACAAACTCATTGGTAGTTTCCATCTGACATTCATGATATCTGGGACGGAAACATCACATTGGTCAGTTCCATGAATCTGGGACGGAAACATCACATTTCATTCCATCTGACATTCATTGATACTGGGGACGGAAACATCACATTGGTCAGTGGGCCAGTCTGACATCATTGATATCTGACGCAAACATCACATTATCAATTCCATCTGACATTCATTGATATCTGGGACGGAAACTACATTATCAGTTCCGTCTGACATTCATTGATATCTGGGACGGTCACATTTCATTCCACTGACATCATTATATCTGGGACGGAAACATCACATTATCCAGTTCCAGTCTGACATTCATTGATATCTGGGACGGAAACATCACATTGGTCAGTTCCACTCTGACATTCATTGATATCTGGGACGGAAACATCACATTGGTCAGTTCCACTCTGACATTCATTGATATCTGGGACGGAAACATCACATTGTCAGTTCAGTCTGACATTCATGATATCGGGACGGACATCACATTGGTCAGTTCAGTCTGACATTCATTGATATCTGGGACGGAAACATCACATTACCATCCAGCTGACATTCATTGATATCTGGGACGGAAACATCACATTGGTCAGTTCCACTCTGACATTCATTGATATCTGGGACGGAAACATCACATTGGTCAGTTCCACTCTGACATTCATTGATATCTGGGACGGAAACATCACATTGTTCAGTTCCAGTCTGACATTCATTGATATCTGGGACGGAAACATCACATTGATCAGTTCCACTCTGACATTCATTGATATCTGGACGACTCAGTTCCAGTCTGACATTCATTGATACTGGGACGACATCACCATGGTCAGTCCAACTGACATTCATTGATATCTGGGACGGAAACATCACATGAGGGTCATTCAGGAAACTACATTTCATGATATACTGGGACACATTCACATGTCCAGATTCCATTGTCTGACATTCATTGATCTGACTGAATCAAAACATATCCAGGTTCCAGTCTGGACATTCATTGATATCTGGGACGGAAACATCACATTATTCAGTTCCAGTCTGACATTCATTGATATCTGGGGACGGAAACATCACATTATTCAGTTCCAGTCTGACATTCATTGATATCTGGGGACGGAAACATCACATTATTCAGTTCCAGTCTGACATTCATTGATATCTGGGGACGGAAACATCACATATTCAGATCAGTCTGACATTCCATTGAGTCTGATCTGGACTGAAACATCACATTGGTCAGTTCCAGTCTGACATTCATTGATATCTGGGACGGAAACATTACATTGGTTAATTCAGGCAGATCGTTGATAAAATCACTGACGGACATCACGGACATTGGTTAGTTCCAGCCAGACATTCATTGATATCTGGGACGGAAACATCACATTGGTTAGTTCCAGCCAGACATTCGTTGATATCTGGGACGGAAACATCACATTGGTCAGTTCCAGCTAGACATTCATTGATATTTTGGGACGGAAACATCACATTGGTCAGTTCCAGCCAGACATTCGTTGATATCTGAGGACGGACTCATCACATTGGTCAGTTCCAGCCAGACATTCGTTGATATCTAGGACGGAAACATCACATTGGTTAGTTACAGTCAGCCATTCATTGATATATGGGGTTGATATCTGGGGTTGATATCTGGGGACGGAAACATCACATTGGTCAGTTCCAGTCTGACATTCATTGATATCTGGGACGGAAAAATCACATTGGTCAGTTCCAGTCAGACATTCATTGATATCTGGGGACGGAAACATCACACCAGATAGTTCCAGTCAGTTATCCATTGATATATGGGAATTGTAACATCACATTGGTTAGTTCTAGTCAGACATTCATTGATATCTGGGACGGGAAAATCATATTGGCTGAAACACCCAATCTCTCTTCCATTATTTCACGATAATCATCTCACCTGTTTGACAAATCAGTATGGCATACACTATCAGGTATTCAGAGGCGGTCGTTAAATCTGTCTAGACTGTACTTACCATAGCATTCGGGTGGGAAGCTACTCCAAGACCCGCCGAGCTGACATGTCCGCGTATCTCCGCCGAACATTGCATAACCCTGGTGGCACCAATACATGACGGAGCCGCCATACGGGACATCGTCCGTCGGGGATATGCCACCATCATCTGGGGGCTCCAACGCCTCGCAATGCGGAGCTGAAAACGCACATTAACCCATTTCTAACTCGAATGTTTTGGCTGCCACGCCGAAGGACGTACAAGTAAATACGTGTAAGCAACCCTGCGTCTAGTTGCGAATGGTAACTCTTGCAATCTACTCCCGTACCGTCCGTAGCCAGACTACGGACGGTACGGGAGTAGAATGCAAGTGTTACTGTTCGCAACTACCATGTGTCACAGCCATAACATTCGGGTTAAAAACTTTTATGCTTAATACATTTATATGGAGTATGAACACATTTTCGCCTCCTACTTTCCTCACTTCTGCTCCAATGCATATGTTGTGACCACACACATATACTTACATGTTTTGACGAGACGGTTCAAATGAGTACTACCAACATATACGTATGTGAATAAATAAGCAAACTATTGTTTATAAACAACTGGGTGGCATGTAAAATATGTGAATAACGCGTGGCAGAGATGGTCAAATTGTTAAAATTCCATAAATATGTACATATATCAGCAGAAATACAAAAAGTAACTGAAAACGAAGAAACATCGCCATGCAATGTCTATTATTAAAGGTCTTTAACATTATTGTGGCAGCCATGTTGTCTGTCTCCCCACCATATCGTCATAATTGTACGACCAACCACAGTTTTATCAAGCCTGATGCATTATGTCCACACATGGGCGGATCCAGCATTTGGGGAACGGGGGTTTGTCCTATTTTCGAGCTCCACATAATGGAGCAAGTATGCTATAGGGGTCCGGGGCCATGCCCCCACGGAAAAAATTGAAATCTAGATGTCCGGAAATGCACTTTCCTGTGTTTTACGGCATTTAAATTCAGACTCCAACTGGTGGTAATCTGTGATCTATGTAAACTCTGTGACTGAACAGGGAGGTTGCAATTCCGGACCCCACCACCCTCCAGATCCGCCTCTGCCACACATGGACAAGCGGATACTAGTAGTGTAAACACCACCGCCACTATATATATCATGTCGTTCCACCATAGGAAGAGGTGCGCCTTCTGAGGAGGAATTTATACAACAACAACAACAACACCAGAGCACAGTACATGAACCTGAAACATAACAATCACAGGCACTTTGTGGTATGAACGACGAACTCCTCTTCTAAATCATACCAACGTTTATAGCCAATTACATGCTTTAGAACGATAGGTAATGCGCCATCCTTTCAACCACAGGACGTGGATTATTTACCTTCGACCCGGCTCGCTAATTCAGTAATTGTAACGCGCGCGAAGGCCGGGCCCTGCCCTGCCCGGCCTTCGTGCGCGTTACAATTACTGAATTATCGAGTGGCGAGCCGGACCCAAAGTACACTAAACTAAGTATCACTTCTATTGGTTGAAAACATGGGGAATGTAATACATTTCTAGATGTTCACTATAGGAGTAAAATTGGGTATGATTTAGAAAAAGGATTTGTCGTTCTTACAACCAAGTTCCAATAACTATCTCACACTCACCCAATCATTTGTAACTTGATTGACATATGTTATCAAAAAAAATAGCACAGTACTAAAGGCATTTAAAATCGTAAATGGATCTATAAATGTATTGATAAATGTGAAGAAAAATAGCACAGTACCTGTACACGTAACGCCGTCACCTTCGTAACCTTGGTTGCAGTTACAAATGTAACTCCCGTTAGTATCGTCACACGACGCGTGATGGGAGCACTGTGCTGTGCCGTCGTTGCATTCGTCAATGTCTGTGAAAATATAAATGATAATGATTGCATAAATGTTGCTTTTAGTAGTGTAATAAATAACACAGCGTATTAACATCATGTTATGAGACAAGTCATCAAGGTGAATGATCACGTGGTTACAACAACAACAACGTCGCCCATTCCAAAGTAAGTATTTGATATTTTCCTTAATATGCAACGAACTTTCATGAAATATGGCGCAGCAAACGCGTCTTCATGAGATGCATTTGGTGGTCCAGGGAGTTTGGCACAGACTTATGTCACTTTTGCGAAGAATCGATTTCCGTGTCGGAGACACACGGAAATCGATTCTTCGCGAAGCGAAAACGGCAGAAGTTCGGGCGAAAATACAGAGACCACCAAATGCAGATTAACAAGATGCGTTTGGTGCGCCATATTTGATCAAAATCCGTTACGTAATAAGGACACTATACAAGAATACGTACTTTGAATCGGTAATTGTTGTTGTTGTTGTTAGTACCCCGTGATCATACACCTTGGTCATGTGAGTGTACACCTGAGAAGATGGACTATGTTTCATGATTGGTTTTTCACAAAGTACTACAGTGTTTCCGTACAGGACGTTGATAGTTGTAGAAAATGTGACACACCGTGAGTAGTATATGGGAGTCAAAATGTGACACGCCGTGAGTAGTATATGGGAGTCAAAATGTGACACGCCGTGAGTAGTATATGGGAGTCAAAATGCGACACGCCGTGAGTAGTATATGGGAGTCAAAATGCGACACGCCGTGTGATTTCTACATCTGCGTAATTTCATTAAATAGGTTTACAAAATTTATAATACTTTTCATAAATAAAGTAAAAAATTGTCAACTTTTGACGTCATTTCGGAAATATTGTACATTATTATTGTACATTGTATTACATTATAATTCCAGCACAACAATATTTACACAATTCCCTAACATTTGATTGGCTCGTAGCAAGTCACTGTCCAAAATTTATATCCCAGTAAACTCCCACGCCGAACTACTTTCCGTAACCGTCGGGCGCAGTTAAAATAATTCTTAAGAAAACGGAAAATAAACACATTTGCTTGATGAATTTATTTCAAATGCTGGAATTATAAGGAATGAATGTCCTTTTTGTGGAATTTATCGGGGATATAAGCTTGGAAAAGTCGCAGGAATACTGGACGTGGCCTTCCGGCCTTCGTCCAGTATTCCCGCGACTTTTACAAGTTTATACCCCGATAAATTACACAAAAAGGCCATTCATTCCTATAACAATGTAAATGTATCGAATGACTTTATAAAGAAGTTGGCATAGCCTCGTGTCCTAGCAAATCAGTAAACTTCAGTAATACATGGTATCTTAAATCCACACAAACTAATGTGATTAGTTCACAAATGCATTTAGTCGTCATACTCGTAGTTTTAGTGGCACAACATTGAATATTACCCCACCCACTTGAACCCACATTTGCAATGAGTATTGACTTGAACACAACAGACTTATTTAGTAGCCCTGTGACATTTCTGAACATCTATTGTCAATATCAACTCGCAATCAAACAGCTTGATTGGCTGAGCCTGAGTTGTGTTACAGCTCAGGATAATCCAGTCAAGCTGCTTGACATCACGCATACTATTTAAGTATTAGGAAATACATATTAAAACAAGGGCATTGTTATCACTAAGCTGGCAGCCTTATAATAATAATAATAATAATAAACAAACTGTAACATATTCGCCATACAAACAAGGTGAACATAAGTCCTCAGTGACATTGGCATTGGGCGTTCGAAAATGGACCGTATGCATAGCAAAGCAACATCCATAGACACACACTGTTGCCAAACATTATCAAAATCGGTGAAGCTGTTCATGAGTTATCTAAAATGGAAATGTGTTACTAACTTACGTACATGGCGTAACACTATGTTCCCTCTTGCTTATCGATTGTCAGAGTGTGGGCTGTAGCTGCCTGATTTCAAGCTCACTAATCAACATATCCTCAGACGAAGTAGTGAAGCATCTTGATTGTCTGAGCCTGAGCTGTAGCACAGCTCAGGCTCAGACAATCAATCTGCTTGATTTCAAGGAGAATATTCAAGTATTTTGAAATAAAGTCATTGACAAATAATTTCAGCACAAACATATTTACACAATTCCCTAACATTTGATTGGTCCGTTGCAAGTCTCCGTCCAAAATTTATATCCCAGTAAACTCCATGCCGAACTACTTTCCGTAACCGTCAGGCGCAGTTAAAATAATTCTTAAGAAAACGGAAAATAAACACATTTTCGTGATGAATTTATTTCAAATGCTGGAATTATAAGGAATGAATGGCCTTTTTGTTGAATTTATCGGGGATATAAACTTGGAAAAGTCGCGGGAATACAGGACGAGGCCTTCCGGCCTTCGTCCAGTATTCCCGCGACTTTTCCAAGTTTATACCCCGATAAATTCCACAAAAAGGCCATTCATTCCTATACTATTGGCAAGATTAGCACAGACGGTAGTGTATCAGCGCTGAGCTTACTGTGGCAAGTGGGCGATTGGCCGCTCCAAATTCTCCCTGTCGAGCAGACTCGGTTAGGAAAACCGGTCATGGTGAAGCCACCGTGACAGGTGTACGTTGCTGTGGTCCCATAAGCAGCGTCCGTGTCCGGGATTACGACTCCATTCGGCGGTTGGGTCAACGCATCGCAATACGTAACTGAAAATAAGTACACTAAGCGTAAATTTATAATGGAAACGCCCATTCAAAGTATTACGCTTATAATCCCAGCACATTACATTTGCCCACGTGAGGTCAAGTACGTTGTTGATTCGTTAAAGTTTGTTAAACGTCACTAATATCCACGACAGTGTCAATAACGGAATGCTATTGATCGGCAACGTCGATGTTGCATGAATTCGCTTGGACTCTTCTGAACTTTATACATACCGAATGTTTGTCCTACTGCAGTAAACACAACATCTCATGGTTTTATTTATTAAGGTTGTTGTACCCTTCTTGTGGCATCATGCAAAGTTTATGAAAATCTAATAAAAAAACATACTCATAAACTAATAGCTACTTACATCAGTAAATCATATATACGAGGGTTGTTCAAAAATAACGTACACTTTCTTTGTCAGTGGTTTATTATTTACAATATGACCATGAAATGTAGTCTACTGGAAACCGGTAACTATTTGCAATACTCGGAGTGAGTGTTGGTACAATCGTGTTACCAAGTTTAAAATAACGAACTTTGAATTACCATAGTAACGCATACCCGCGCACGCCAATTTTTGTCACAGAATAATATTTTGATTGCTTGCTTATTGTATCACATGTAATCCAATAAACAAAGAACTTAATAACATAATCTACGGCAGGTAATTTTTAATGGACAATGAAAACAGCCTTGTATTCCAAAGGGTTCAACAATTCATTATTGCCTCTAAACGTTTCACTGCATGACAGGAGACTGCCCCTGCAACTGAACGGTTTGTAATGATTATCTTGTAAACTACCAATAGCAGGACAAATGCTAGTCGTATATCGTTACAACAGTTCAAATCAATGCCAATGTTTCGGAGCGCATGCTTGGGATAACTTTTTTTTTCCTTCAATTATCTGACAAAACTTACATATGTATACATTATATGCATTCTTGCCACATTCCCATTTACTGATGCTTTACTCAAGGAGAATAATTCACATAAGCTCTGTGAGCTTGTTTTCTAATCCTTATTCACCGTTACTTTATATGTATTTTGATGCATATACATGTATATTATTTGAAATAAATATTGTTTAAACTAAAGTACTTCGCCAAAGTACATCGTAACGTTAATGTGACGCCAATTGAATGTTCGAATCGGAAATAAACAACGGTTTATCGACGTACGTGCGAAGCAATTTGTATTAAAAATGGCGGCAACGGAACGGACAGAAACTTGGATTGTCATAAGGGTTTGCATATATCTTGTGACGACGCCAACGGAAACATATAAACTGATGCAGAAACCACCCTGTACCCGAAGCCCGTTTCAATAAGCTTCGTACGACTAAAATGTTCGTAAGTGCAAATTTAGAAATGTCTGGAAATTGAAATTGATGAATTTACATTTATTGAGCATAGGCTGCATATGCAGCCTATGCTCAATAAATGTAAATCCAATACTTGTTTACAAGAAAACAGTGGTAATGTACAATTTACAGACTATCATAATTTTGCACTTACGAACATTTTTGTTGTACGAAGTTTAGTAAAACGGGCCCCGGTTCTGTTAAACGAGCGATAGTTTTGACTTTGTACATGTACAAGAGGTTTATAGACGGACGGAAATCGCTTGAGGACGATGTGGGTTGTGGCAGGAAGGCGAAAATAAAGGTCAACGTCGGTGTGCGACGCTCTTGAACAAGACGACATATTGACGGCACTGAGGACATTGGCAGCTATATTTGATTTCAGTGTAGGAACTGTGCTCCCTAATGTTACCGGATCATGCACGCTGAGTACCACGTCTACTGAAGACAAGTACAGGACGATGAGTCAATGATTCAACCGCCGCATTTTTCATCGTCCCGAGATTACGCTCGAGCAATTCGTGTTACATCAGAACAATACTGTCACACACACGGCAGCAAGTACGAAGTTGGAGATCAATGTGCTATTTTATGCTTATACGAACTCTGTAACGCCGCCCCAAACAGCATCGCACAGTATGACCAAGACTGGTACAGGGAAATTTTTGACAAATGGATCACACGAATATACGAAATGCGTGTTCCACAACGGGGATTGTTTTGAGAAGAAGTGAAATGTAACAGTGTTAGCAGAGTGCAAGTGATTACAGTGGGGTCAGCGTGTAAGTGCACACACGAACGAACACAACAGGTTGGAATCAACCTGTCGTGTTCGTTCGTGTGTGCACTTACACGCTGACCCCACTGTAACGTCAGTCGTTGTGAGCGAATAATGTCACTGACGTCGTTAACGTCGCGCAGTACGCCAATGCCGTTTGCAGGGTATGACATAGTGACTGTTTTACGCTATAACTATTTCTATGACTACCAGAACATATCAATTTCTGGTGCATAGATAGCGTAAAGATAGCGGTTTAATACAATGTTACATTTAAAGTAGTGTGTCTACTAAAAAACCTCTTGGAGAGAAAGTCTACGTTATTTTTTAATAACCCTTGTATGTGGTCAATAAGTCGTTATGCAGATGATTCCAGCAAGGAAATCACACCACATGCTGTCGTTAGAACATAATAATTCACAGTTTGATGTTTTACATGTATAATTGGGCTTCTACACACCTGTGTATAGACACAAATAAACATGCGCTACATCAAAATTGGTCTATTATTTGCATATTAAAGTGTGTGTGTGTGTGCATTTTTATTGGTAGGAGTATCTGCATAAAGATTTACAGATCACAGTCATGTGGTTTATTTATGTCAGTTGCTATTGTTGTATTAGTAGGGTGTTTTTTTAGATTTCAATATACTTTACACAGGGCCACAAGAAGGGCACAACGGAAATTTGTTGAAGGTTCCCAAACAAAACAAATGAGAATTCAACGTGAAACGAAGTGATGTTGTACAACGATGTGGATAGACAAGATTATCGTTTTAACGCCTATCGTATCTTGTATCGCATAGCGTCTAATTTTACTGCTACGCATATATTGTGTCATGTACACATCGCTTTGGCAGAGCATTGCTCTGGTCAACGATTTACGCTTGTCTCTGCTCTGGTTATAGAATGGTTTCCGTCCAGATCAGACAAGCGGACTTTTTTGCAAAACATAACCATTGAAACCAAGGTGTATGATCACGTGTTACTAACAACAACAACAAGTACCGATTCAAAGTACGTATTATTTTATAGTGTACGTATTAGGTAACGGATTTCGATGAAATATGGCGCATCAAACGCGTCTTGTTAAGCTGCATTTGGTGGTCTTTGTATTTTCGCCTAAACTTCTGTCGGTTTTGCCTATACCACCAAATGCAGCTCATGAAGACGCGTTTGCTGCGCCATATTTCATAAAAATCCGTTGCATATTAAAGAAAATATCAAATACATGTAATACTTACTTTGGAGTGGGCGACGTTGTTGTTGTTGTAACCACGTGATCATGCACCTTGGAAACTACATGCTATTTATGTATATGCTATTTATCGTAACAAAGGTGTGGAATATTTAAAATTAATACTCAGCGAGAATTTGCACGTAACATTTGCTGAAATAGTACATGAAAATTTACGAATTATTTCCATCGGGCACGTACACAACTGTTTGATAAAATATATTTATTGTATAAGCAAACCATCGTATATATAAGCTTTACTTCAAGCATATGCTTAGGGATTATTTGTCGGAACATGTTTGTCATGTAAGTTGGTTTCAATTTCATCCGCTGACTTGTTGAACCACCACCCGGGTGGTAACGGGAGATTGAATTTATCTTTCTTAACAATAATTAAACTTATATTTTAATTAGTGAATATCCTGAGCAGTATGGGTGCAGGTTATGGGACAATGGGACCCACACCATCCATACGAAAAATGAAAGTAGCAGATAATATCAAAATGTGTGGTCGTTGGTTAGTTTATATAGGAAATATAAATGGTGGTGGTGTACCTTTACCGTACTACTTTTGCGCATGAAAATATACATACAATAATGTACATGTAACTATAGGTTAGAGAATATTAAATGGTGCGAACTCGCCAGGATTTATGCAAGAGTAGTCAGGTATATTTAACCATTTGAACCCGTAATCCCGCTATATCAGTTTATGCAAAAAGTGCAGATCCAGGTGAGCCGGCTCGTAACGAGCCGTCTCATCAGGATCTGCACTTTTTGAAAGTAATTTTAATATTTTTGAGAACAAAAACACCCCCTTTTCATAAATGGACGAATCTGAAAATCATTTTGTGACCATTGGATTGGTCTGAACATTAGCATATCACAGTCCATTCCAGTTCCTGAGGGTTGAAAGGGTTAAGAAAATTGTCCGTGTGTCTTGAGGCCACATACTCAGTTTGCTTGCAAATCTTGATCCATTACTACCCAGTTTCACTTGAGGAACATGTTGGGGGTGTTTTTAACAGCATATTTATAGCATTTAAAAGAAAACACTGAACCTGTTGGTCACGTGATGAAAACAGAGTTTCCGTGACCAACTAATGTAAACAACATTGGGGGAGATGACGAAGTTGATTTTTCTTTCTTAGGAGTAAGTGAACCTATTATTTTATTCGTGTAGATCCAATGCAACTATGCTGCAGGTCATGTAGGTCACACAGCATCCATACGAATAGTGCGAGTAGCAGAGACATGTCTTATGGTTAGACTATACCAAATGGCGCGAAAAAATAAGTAGTCCAGTATAAAAAAATAGTGCGGGCGTTTTGAGGTTACAGACACAGTTTGCTTGCGAATCTTGATCCATTACTACCCAATTTCACTTGAGGAACATTTTGGGGTGCTTTTAACACCAGTTTTCAGCATATTTGTAGCATTTAAAAGAAAACAATGAACCTGTTGGTCACGTGATGTAAACAGAGTTTCCGTGGTCAACAAAATGTAAACAATATTGGGTGATATGACGAGGTTGGATTTTTCTTTCTTAGGAGTAAGTGAACCAATTGTTTAATTCATGCAGAATCAGTACAGACTGACTGCATTTCATGTACAAGTAGGTCCCACAACATCCATACGAATAGTGAGACTGGCCTTATTGCATGGCATTCGGTTAAATTATATAGTAAAAATATTTGGTGTGGTCTAACCTTATTGGATGGGGTTCGGTTAACGTATATAGTACAACTATTTGGTGTGTTCTAACCTATACATTACCTATGCACGTATGTCCGTCACCGGTGTAACCTTCGTTACATTCACAGTAATAAGATCCGCTGTTGTCATCACATGAAGCATTAGCATCGCAGGTAGCGGATCCGTCCGTGCATTCGTTATCATCTATAAATACATACTATATAACTTCTTTCAACAGGACATGCAGGCAGTCTGTCTATCCTTAACCCTTAGACCGCTATTCACAACATTTGTCGTCTGCTGTTGCTTTTATATATTGCCTTATTTCTGAATAAAAACATGGTTTGACAGCACTTTAGAATCATTTCCAATGGAAATGATTCTAAAGTACTGTCAAAGCATGTTGTAAATTATTCTAAAGTGCTGTTAAAGCATGTTTTTGATGATAGAAATAGAAAATAGAAAATAAACAGCAGACGACAAAAAAAATAAGATAGCGGTCTAAGGGTTAATTCTATGTATTTGAATGGTGTTTATGATGATAATGTCTGTTCGAGTTCGCAGAGCACAACCGCATACATTGACCTATTCATATGTATGATTTACAGTGGAACGTCTCTAAACCGGACACCCTGGGGACCACCCCAGGGTGTCCGGTTTAGAGAGGTTCCACTGTATATGTAGAGCGATGATTATTTGTTCCCGGTTTCACAAACGAACGACAATTGTTTACACATCGGTTTGACATCTTTTTAATTTTTATAATTATTAAACCATGCATTCGTTGGATTAAACGTTTAATGTCTTTAAACCAACACAAGAATTTCTATTTAATAAAAAAACGAAAACGATGTCAAAACGATGCGTTGAAAGAAACGAAACTCGGATGGGAAACTGCCTTATAAACCTAGCTAATTATAAGTTTGTTATTGTTCAGATATTGGATTTGTAGGGAACTAAATGCTGCGGTCGATAACGCGCCCTCGCATTTATTTCTTTAAAACTCCAATATGTGAACAATAGCTTATACGTATTACTTCGTCGAACAAGTTTAGAGAAAATACCCCATGGTAAAGGATATCTTACTTGTACAATCTGGAGGTGCGCCGCCCCATACTCCGCCCAGGCCACACGTCCGGGTAGGACTCCCCACCATGCTGTAGCCCATGTCGCACGTGTAGGTGGCCATACCTTGATACGGTACGTTGTGGATCGGTGACACGTGACAGAATGGCGGGAAGGGCAACGTTTGGCATTCAACGGCTGGATTAAAGGTATGGTGAATATTATTTTGGATGATACTTTAAAGAGTGTAATTGGCGGGTAATTGAATACATACATGAAGTATAAGGTTCGACAGTGTCCAGCCATAGGTAAGCTGTTGCCGTGGCTGTTTGAACCACAATGCCGTAGGCCACAGGTTCAAACAGTTTCCGAGTGCCACGGCAAACGTTTACCCACGGCTGGATATGGTCGAACGTTATTGTTACATTTACGTCGGAAATATTATGCAATTTGAGCATTTATGCTGTACTTTCGGTAGTTTGATAATTTACTCCATTCAAACAGCTTATTTACTCATACATATTCCAGGGCCGCAATACACGTCGCGTGATGCAGCCGCATCAATTTAAAACTTTCAGTGCGACCGTTGTGAACTGTACTGGTCTGGTGACGTAATGGCGCATTCTAGTCACGTCAAGAGACACATGCAACGGATTTTGATGAAATATGGCGCAGCAAACGCATCTTCATGAGCTGCATTTTGGTGGTCTAGGGTGTTTGGCGAAAATAAAGAGACCACCAAATGCAGCTTAACCAGACGTTTGATGCGCCATATTACATCAAAATCCGTTACGTAATAAGGACACTATAAAAGAATACGTACTTTTAATCGGTACTTGTTGTTCTTGTTAGTACCACGTGATCATACACCTTGTTGATGGTTCTGAGACAACGGACTCTCACGTAATATGACAGCGCAGACATTGCCGCAAATGACACATTTACATTATCTGTAGCCTATTTTCAATTTAAGGATAAATTTATGAATTTTTATTATTCTGAAGTTATTACATTATCACAGCCATTTTGGCTGTGATAATGTAATACATTCCGTATAATAATTCTGCATACTTTTAATCATCAAATATATGCAATCGTTAGTTCTAAATGAAATAATGCATTTCGGGAAAAAAATGATTACTCCCTCAAAGTATACTTTGCTAGATAAGTACACTTTGAAACGTTGATGAAATCGGCTACAGGATGCATACAGAAACATTTTGCAAAGAAATAAACATTACTTCCAATCGAAAGCTCGTTCAAAACTACAGTTCTATGCATCTGGGGCCCGTTTCACTAAACTTCGTACGACTAAAATGTTCGTAAGTGCAAAATTATGATAGTCTGTAAATTTCACATTAACAATGTTTTCTTGCAAACAATTACTGCAAACAATATGCAGCCTATGCTCAATAAATGTAAACCCATCAATTGAACCTTTCAGACGATCGTAAATGTGCACTTACGAATTTTCTTGTAAACAAGTGTTGGATTTACATTTTTTTAATTAATTCGTTCCCACGAAATGACAATTCGTTCCCTCAATTTATCAATGTTTTCTCTCGAATTAACAATTCGTTCCCACGATGTAACAATTAGTTCCCTCGAATTAACAATTCGTTCCCACGAAATGACAATTCGTTCCCTCAATTTAACAATTCGTTCCCTCGAATTAACAATTCGTCCCGTGGGAACGAATTGTTATTTCGTGGGAATGAATTGTTAAATTGAGGGAAAGAATTGTTAATTTGTGGGAACGAATTGTTAAATTGAGGGAACGAATTGTTATTTCGTGGGAACGAATTAATTAAAAAAAAATTCTACTCCCCTGCGGGGCTCCGTAGCATTCGCCTAACGAATAGACGAGGCTGATAGTAATCAGCTGACTCATGACAGTCCGTTGTCTCGGGCCCCTCCAGTACCGTCCATTTACACTTTGTTACATTTCTTATAGAAATCTCGGTCGGTGGTATTTCTTCAAATCCGGGTTTGAGGAATAAGTGCGCATTTGGCTTACCATACAATCGACTGCATACTTGAATACACCTCTCTTTAGAAAGGATCCACTGTAATTATTGGATCTGAGCTTCCTAAAACATGTTTGCATGTTTTGCAATCATGAACAGACTATAACATCAGACATGAACACATGCGTTCTCTGTTTAGAGAGGATCCACTATACAATCGATGTATATAGGTAATTTTCTGTGCATGAAGCGTAAAACCACATATTTAGACATGACCTAAGACTCAATTAATTTAAGAACTGACTATATAGAATATGACCGTTTGTTTCAAATGTAATGGAATATACATGTGACTGAATATCTATATAATGTATGTCTGAACCTGCTCTTCTTAGATCATATTATACAGAGCATTGAGTTGCCATCGCCGCCATTTTAGTTGGAGGGTTTGACACCTACAGCAAATAATATGGCAGAAAATCTAATAAAATTTGGTGCAATACGTCACACATACAGTAGGGTCAGTGTGTAAGTGCACACACGAACGAACACGACAGGTTGGTTCGAACCTGTCGTGTTCGTTCGTGAAACAATTGTCGATAAAAAATTACAATTTTCGAAAAAAAAATGATTTTATTTTTTTTTATTTTGTTTTTTGAAGTGGCGATTTATTTATTTTCCCCAGCGGAATCCCTGTTGTTACCAATCTCTCAGGCGACTTGTATATATATAATTACGTGCAGATATACGATAAAACAATTAAACTAATAAATAATAACAATGCATTTAAACATAAACAATAAAACTATATAAACAAAATAAAAAAATGACAGACGATAATAAGTTGCTGGAGGTCAATCGATGAGTCCAAATATAGGTAGACCAGGTGTATTATCATATCATAGCCTCGTTTTCGTGCATAATAACTACATGATAAAGTGCACGTGCATGCATGTCAATATAATACTGTATATTGGTGCGCAAAGTAGACATGTAGTGTGGATCAGTGGTATCGAAGCGGGAGAATATCCATACGTTTGCAGAACTTTTGTTCATTATGTCTGGTCGTGAGTTCGCACCTCACAAAATGCATTACTTTTGTCGACATCATTCTGTTCTTTTTACGACTGCTTGCTGGAGAAGGGAATAAGTGAAACGGCAAGGGTTATCATTCTTGCTGTATGACCTCATTGTGATATGATCGGCGAGAACATACGAGTTTATATTGTATATTTACACATACATTTGTAGGTCCATAGGGACGGGTGTTTTCGTCACTATAATAAACACATTACTTTACTTACTTACTTACTCACTTACTTAGGCCCACATTCTTCATGTAGACACATATGAAATGTGCATAGTTATTAGTTGTCTTCAAAGTGAGACTAACGTTCTATATGTAATCTATTTCATACTTAATTAATGTAATGTGTAAGAGCAACACACATACAAATGAAATATATAATAAAATATAAACAAATCAAAATATTATGTGTATGAAAAACTAAGATTCAAACTCACTACCAAGGGCATTGATATCGGTCACTCTAACCCCTCGACTACATAAGACTTGATGAGAAATCTCAAAATCAACATTGAAAAGGATTACAGTATTCCTTTTCAATATTGATTTTGAGATTTGTCATCAAACAAAACACAGAATAGGTGAGACAGGTAAATATACCCGTGCCAGTAAAAACAAAACACAAAATAGGTGAGACAGGTAAATATACCCGTGCCAGTAAAAACAAAACACAGAATAGGTGAGACAGGTAAATATACCCGTGCCAGTAACTGGCACGGGTATATTTACCTATCTCACCTATTCTGTGTTTTGTTTATGACCTGTTTGTTTGTAAACAAGTAGCGTCTGCGTACTATACCTGTACATGAGAACCCATCGCCATGGAAACCTGACTTGCAAACACAGTGGTAATATCCATCCGTATCGTAGCAATTGGCGTCATGGTGGCAGTTTTGAATGCCCAGTGTGCATTCATTGATATCTGCGGTGATGACATCGATTGATTGATTGATACATTGATTGATTGCATGTGTGATTGATTGATTGATTGATTAATTTATTGATGCATGAATGGATTGGTTGATTGATTGATTGATTGATTGATTGATTGATTGATTGATTGATTGATTGGCTGATTGATTCATTCATTGATTCATTCATTGATTCATGGATTCCTTGATATTTTTCGATTGATTGTGACTCATCGATTGATTGTGTAATATTGATTGATTGATTACATTGCTTGGTTGATTAATTGATTGATTGAGTGTGTGCATGACACTTATTGTCTTAGCTTAATAGTCTTCTGAATATCGGGTTACCGCCTCCGCAAATTGCCGCAGTAGTATATAAGAGTCACAATGATACCATCACCTATGGAAGGCACCGGCTACGCGCGGCACCTTCCACAGCATGATGGTATCATTTGTGACTCTTATATACTACTACCGCGAGACCATATATTTATGACATGAGAAGATACACCCTATTAGAGATAAAAATCCCTATGTTATACTCAGTATATATATAACATAATGGTTCTAGTTAAGTGTGCGTGGTTGAAGACAGGTAGTCACGAGAGATGTTTTCGCACCGGTATTTACGAATATTGCAAACATCACCGTGCATGGATGCGAAGAGGTTCCGTTTCACCTAGCCCATGTCGGCATTGTGGGGTAGGGACCAAAGCCGAGTCATTGCTATGTCCACCATGCGGTGGCACTCAGGCTACTCATCGAATGGCTAACAAGGGATTACGTGCTCGCAAGTATTATCGTTTAGTAATAATTCAAATGGGAAAGTCAGTTAGAAAGATAGAATCGATCTAATAAGTCACGGTGTTTCTACAGCATTAAAACACTGTAAAAAAACATTATCAAACTAATTTTATAAAATTGGAAAATTGAACAGAAAAAACAAGTACCAATATTATTAGAGGAAATGGATAATACAATACAATTTGAATTGCAAATTTTTAATGACTGTGTTGAAGAAGTTTACGAAGCTTACGGGGGTTATAATCCTGTATATAAATTCTATAAAATGAGAACACTAGGCGATATCGAATACATGAAATACCAGCGTAATTTATTACGCTCCGATAAAAACGTTACATTTACAATATTATACCGGCAATTATGTCAACTATACAACAGGCAAATACGAACATTAAGACAGATAATGCGTATCGGATATGAAACTAAGGTGTATTATACAAAAAATTTAAAACCCAACGATTCGTTTGCAAATGTACATTTCTACGATATCGCTTATAAAGATATTGAAAAATTATTATTGAAAAAAAAAGAACTACTAACTAATTTATAGCCGAGTGTATTTTCCTTATCGAAGGTATGTAAGCTGGCAATCTGAATTTATCAATTTTATCAACCTCGAGCGGTCGGATAGGAACGCCGTTGTCATGCAGTTGTTTACCATAGCGACCACATTTGTAGGGACAGAAATAAATAAATAAAAAATGTTTAGCTCCAACAGCGGCGCGAACCCACGACCCTCGTCTCTATACAGTATCGCCTTAACCCACACGACCATGTAGGCTGTTATGATAAACATTACCTAGTGTTGTACAATTATCGATTTACGACAATGTTTCAATTACACGGGTTATGAACCATGCGTAAATTGATAGCCGAGGTAAACAGACAGTTATTTATAGCCGAGTGTATCAATTTACACAGGCGATTACAGTGTAATCCTCGACTGAATTTGTTATGCGATTACGGCGTAATTCTCAGTGAAAAACACATGTTGTATAGGTATGTAAATTTGTTTACTGCACCAATATAAGAATTTTTTTTTTTTTTTTTTTAAATTATTTTATAATGGTGCTGTAACATTTCTTCCGACTTTATCTCCAAGTTTTTCCCTAAATTTATCCCAATCAGTACACTCAATTTTGGGCATGGTGGCGCACGCCTTGATTCTTATATCATTTTTTAATTGTTCATATCTCCCAATTTCTTCCACCACGGATTCAAACTCTAAATTTGATATTTTCTTATCGGCCAACGCTTTGGACACCATAACGTCGATGGTGTTTTTCTTCGACCTGGCGAGAACAGATATTCTATCATGTTTTCTACATTTTTTCTCGAGTTTTCCACCCGACGCCCTAATTACCATACACAACAACCCAGAAACGGCCGACACCGCACATAAAATCCCCGCTACAGGAACCGTTATAATGGTGGATATAGTTGCAGCTGTCCCCGCCCCACACAACACAGAAACACTCGCTAGAGCCGTGCTAGATGCTTCAGCCGTGTTCACCGCGCGTCTATATTTGTTAGCGTTTCTTTTTCTATTTGTATATTCTCTAACTAAAATATCCTGCATAGCGACGATATTATTCAACCTAAAATCTGAACTTCTTTCGTTAATTGTATACAGTGTTGATGGAGTGGTATTGACAATTGGAAGCGTTGATTCGTTCATGATTTTCAATATATTAGTATTTACAAAATAAGTTCAATTAACAATGAGACAATAGTGGAAGAACTCTCTGGGTCACCGATTTTCGTAACAAAGTTAATAACACTACCTTTGGAAAGTCTAATTCGATCATAACCGGAGAACGAAACCACCGTCGAACTATCTCCAGAGATTTTAGTGACTCCAACCCCCGTTCTTCCCATCTACTACAATATTTATCGCGACCGCGCCCACAGGTTTACCACTACCATTAACCGAGCAGACCGCCATTTGGATAACTTCACCTGCAGCTGTCATAGTGTATCCCCCACATTTATTATCGCCTTTGGCACCGAACGAATATTCATAGTGCCCCTCAACCAATGGGCCCCGCTTCTCAGCCCAAACTGTTATGGCACGTTTTAGCGTTTTCATTGTTCGCACTATTCCGGCAAGCGCACTATTTGCGTTATATGCCTCAGTACGAATCTTATAAGAGGCCTCCTCAAGAGCTTTGGTCGCGGCTATACGATCATGTTTCAGTTTATCGGAAACTTCGGTTATCTTTCCGTCTAGTTCGGTAAGTGCCGCTTCTCTGCTGAGAGAGTCCTCTAAGCGCAACGCATCATAAGCCTCCGTAATGGTAGCCTGGTGGCCTTTTAGGGCTTTCTCAACACCCGACCGGGCCTCTTTTTGAAATTCGGTTATTTTTCCGTCTAGTTCACCAACCGCCGCTTCTCTGATGAGCCCGTCCTCTGAGTGCAACACCCTATAAACCTCCGTAAGGTCCGCCTGGTGGTCTTCCCGGGCTTTCTCAATACCCGTTCGGACCCCCTCAACCCCCAACCGGGCCTCTTTTCGAAATTAGGTTATTTTTTTGTCTAGTTCAGTAAGTGCCGCTTCTCTGTTGAGAGAGTCCTCTGAGCGCAACGCCCCATAAGCCTCCGCAATGGCCTCCTTGTGGTCTTCTCGGACCCCCTCAACCCCGACCTGGTCTCTTTCAGAAATTCGGCTATTTTCCCGTCTAGTTCGGTAAGTGTCGCTTCTTTACTGAGAGAGTCCTCTAAGCGCAACGCATCATAAGCCTCCGCAAGGGCCTCCGCAAGGTTCGACTGGTGGTCTTCTCGGACTTTATCAATACCCGACCGGGTCTCTTTTCGAAATTTGGTTATTTTTTTATCTAGTTCGGCAACCGCCGCTTCTCTGATGAGAGAGTCCTCTGAGTGCAACACCTCATAAGCCTCCGTAAGGTCCGCCTGGTGGTCTTCTCGGGCTTTCTCAATACCCGACGTGGCCTCTTTCCTAAATTTGGTTATTTTTTTGTCTAGTTCGGTAAGTGCCGCTTCTCTGATGAGAGAGTCCTCTAAGCGCAACGTATCATAACCCTCCGTAAGGGCCGCCTGGCGGTCTTCTCGGACTTTATCAATATCCGACCTGGTCTCTTTTCGAAATTTTGTTATTTTTCCGTCTAGTTCGGTAAGTGTCGCTTCATTGCTGAGAGAGTCCTTTAAGAGCAACGCATCATAAGCCTCCGTAAGGTCCGCCTGGTGGTCTTCTCGGACTTTATCAATCCCCAACCGGGCCTCTTTTCGAAATTTGGTTATTTTTTTCACCTAGTTCGTTTAGTTCCGTATGCGTTTCTTCACGACTTTGTGTATTCACAGCCAGGGCATATTCTCTAAGTTGTGATAGTAGACTCTTGTGAATCTCGTCCGTGGCCACCGATATAGTTCTATTGATCAAGGCCTTTGTTTTTTGGGTAGTTAAAAAGTCGCCCTCTGTCGGGATGAATCCCCCTTCTGTCGGTTCCAAATTCTTTGAATTTGTCACCCAATCGGAAGAACTACCTGGTCCGTATATACTCATTTTCAATAATGTTGATATATATATATTACGAACATGCGTTTAATTCTAAATAATTTTATTAAAATTAATTAATTTGAAATTTCTAGGACGACCGAAATCGGGTAATCGTTCTTCAACTCTCGCCCTTTATCATCAAGAATAGAAATCTTCAACTCGTGGATGTGTCCCGATTCCAAAACTTTCATCTCGGGGTGTGGGAAGTCTAAGGTCAGGGTCTCACCAAAGAAACAGTCGCTAGCGGGCACGGTTTTCAGTAATGTGCTGGGAGTGCCGTCTACCGTGTTGTACGATGTGTGTTCACCCGATCCAGGTGCACCCCGAGAGTTTTTGTGAAAGCAAAGTTTACTGGGGTCATCCCCGTGATCGACCCCGCAACAAACCGTTCACCCTCGTCGTAAGGGGGTGAACGGTTTAATCTTAACATTGAGGCCAACCCCGGGGTCATATCTAATTTTTTATAAACGTACAATGTCGCAAGCCCCGTGGCTTTTTCGATTTCGAGAGCGGCTAAACCAGGAATCTTCTCCGCTATTAAAGCTTGGAGATCTCCGAAACCCGAAAGGCCAGGACGTAATGTGGCAGTTGAATGAATAGGGTCGTCTAAATCTAAAGGATCTACGGCTCTGGTATACTCGTACGTTTTGAGGTTTTTCCACCCGACCGTGAACGTGATTGATCTAAGGCCTACCCGGCGTTGTCCGCAGCAGTTGTCTATTAACTTTTGAAGTTCACAACTCCCTTTTTGAACATTAGTGATAGTAGCAAACATAATAATATCTTTCAATGGATACAAAAGCATTTAGCTTTAACTCTAATGCAAAGTACGCGGTCGGTGGTAAATACAAGCAAAAAGACGTTGTTAACCACCTTGTACACCCAACCGTAACGGTTAGACCGGCCAGTGGTTTTGCCACCAATTTCCCTAACACGTTTGAGAAATATGTAATTCCAAAGACTACTAGTCAAGATGTATTACTAAGATGGGAGTTTTCCCATATGAACTTCTGACAGAACCAGCTAAATTTCGCTGTATGGTGCGCAACGGCCGGATGCGGAGTTTCGCATCAAGACCATTTGACATCCGAGAATATCATGCTCCGAAGTGTATACAACTTTCACGTGTATTACACAATTAGGAGGATTCTCAAAGAACTAGGTATTCCACTGCCTCAAGACGATGGCTGGGATCCCATTTCCAGCGCATACAACCGTAAGGCGTTCGAAAGATTGTGTAGCGAATTTGGGGTATCAAAAGACGCCGACTGGAGACAGAAAGTATACACCCCGACCAACAGTTTAGGGTTAGTTCACCTTAAAGGTTTGTTAGTGGGGAGCGTCTGGATAAAGTTCCTGTATATTTCTCAGGGCTATGGAGCGCTCGAGGGGCCACCCCACCACCAGTTAGAAAAATGGAAACATGGACTAAATATAATTATAAGTTGAATAAGATGACGTTCGGTGCTGAAGTGCTTGGTGGACTTGCGTGTAATGATGGTGATTGCCATTGGCTGCCTACTAAAGTAGCCCATGTGGAATACCTAGACCTGGGTGATACTCCACAGATGCGAAATGCTTGAACCACATTTATGTTAGATGAAAGCACTGGATTTACGCAGGGTGGGGTTATTCGTCTCAACGAATCCATTCGCATATACGTATGGGCAATCCTCGCCTCACAGAAACAAACGCGCAGCGCTATACTTCGTACAGGAACGGCCTTTGACGCACAAAAACAGTTCTTGGCACTTGTCGAGGACGCCATCTCAGCTAAGGTGGACCTCCAGAAGGCGATCCAGAATTATCAAGACGTTTTGCAGACTGCCCGCACCCCGGTAGACTACGCATTTGGAATAGGTCTTTATATGGCGCCGAGCAATATGATACTACGAGACGACCCGGTTGACGGTTACAATAATCAGATCGTAGTCGCAACCACCAATCAAAAAATCGGCCGCAACGGGAACGTGAACACGGGTATCATCAGGCTCCCACCCAAGATGATCGGGCGCGGAGTTGTAAATTCAAATAAATTTGAAAAAGATTTCATAAAACCTCCAAAACACAAAATGGATACACCTCCCTCAACACAATCGAACCCAGTACCCCCAATTCGTAAATTGGATGCACCATCGAGTTCCATCAACAATGTTGAAACACCAATCGAGATTGGAAGCACAACACACGAGGAGGAGAAATTAGCGCTCGTCGTCGCCCTCGTGGCGATCGGATTATTTACGCTTTGGTTTTAGGAACTCACTGGCGAAGAATAGTAGGAGACCGGCGATGGCAACGATTAAAGCCCAGGTATTCTCGGCAAGCCATCCGACCGTTTTTGATAATATAGATAACAAGAAGGAGAGGAGACCTCCTATCAAACCAGGCAGCGCGGCAGCCAACTTTCCTGCTAATTTAGCCAGGAGACTGGCGAGGGCTTTTAGTTGTTTTTTTATCCACTCCTTGGCTCAGCCGGATGGCGCGGGTGCTGGTGCGGGTGCTGGTGCTGGTGCGGGTGCTGGTGCTGCACCAGCATTGACAGCTACAAATAGAGACGATATAGATAAAATTAGGGTCGATATAACCATGCTGAAAGCTGCGATGATGGTTAATATCGTGACGCCCTTCTCTCTGAACAGAGTGCGAAGACGCTCACCGAGTGTCGTGTCCTCGTGCAGAACCCTCGAGATTGTTTCGCGGCTCCGACTTAATTGGCCGGAAAGCGTCTCACGGTTAGTCGAAGCAGCCTCCAATCGAGCTTCTCTTTCGTCCCGCAACGACCGCAGGAGTTTGTTGATCCGCTCGGTAGATTCTCTATCGTCACGGATTTCCCCAAGTTTTCTTTCTTCTAGCGCGATATGTTTGTCCAGCGCCGTGAGTTTGGAGAGGTTATTGACCAGTTCGCCCCGAGTTGTTTGCAGAGCCTTATCGAGTCCCCGGAGTTCGCGAAGAGGTAATGTTGGGTCATATTTCGTGCCGTTCATTTGGTTGACCGTGGTTTCCACTGTGTTAATAGCGTCGGTGGCTATACGAGGGACATCGCTGAGCTCGCTCGTTTCTATAGCGTCGGCCGTCTTCGCCAGCGTTTCGTCGGTAGACTGTAGGGTTTTTACCATTTGTTGAGGCAGCTGCGACCGATCATCGATCACTCCGAGAGCTCGAGCGAGGGATACTCCATATCGGTTCACGGAAGAGGGGCTGAGGAACCGTGTCGGGTCGTTCTTGTACGTCAGCAACTTCCAGCTATTACCCCATTTAACCCACAAGTCTCCTCTTTTAGTGCTGCGGAACTCCAACGTGGCATTGATGCCGTGTTTAGACACCTCACTCTCCAACCGTTTCACCCGAGACTCCGTTTCCGTGAGAGGCGCCAGCTCATTCTTGGAGATTCCCGCAGGAATCTCGGCACCGCCCGCCCATGCCGGAGTTGCGGGTGGGGCCTCCCACATAGGGGCACCAGCAGATGAAGTTCCTGGTGCGTCTGGATCAAACAAAGATGCGCCTGGACCAAGCGAAGGTGTATTTCGTGGTTCGCCTGGAACAAACAAAGGTGTATTTTTGGGTGCTGGTGTCTCTATGAAGGTCGTTTCGTCATAGTTATCGATGTCATCATCGATGTCATCATCATCGCGGAAATCGTCTCTGCCGATTTCATCCATGTCAATATCGTAATCAGCCATATTAATTTCTTAAAATTAATTATGTATTAAAGACAAAACCATACGGTTTAATATAGATTCACTAAATTATGTCTTCGAGTCAATACGGTCGCAAACTCAATCCATACCGCAGACTGCGTGAGCCCCTCGGGGCAAAAGGCGTGAGACAGAGTGTCGTTATTACGAACAACCCATCGACGATCGACCAGAACCAGCAGCTCTTGGTCCGCTTCCCCAACCTCGGAGCTAACGACGTCATTGTGCCGGGTACTGTTCGCCTCGCTTTCACTATTTCGCTGACGTCAACGGACGAGGACCGAACCGTCGTTCAGAACCTTGGTCGCGCCATCGTCAAGAAGACCATGATAAAGATTTCTGGTAATGAGGTGATGTCGATCGATGACAGCGACGTCTACCATTGTTATCAGGACCTATGGATGACGGCGCAAGAGCGTGAAAACGCTGTCTATCAGGGTATTGACACCAGCAAAAATAAGAACGTAACCAAACTTAGAATCGGGGCTGCTAACAAGGCAGATAACAACGCGAGCGACAACGCGGTCGCGGGCGCTTACGGCAGCCGCTTCTACATCCCGCCTCGACACCTTTGAGTTGCTGGAGAGTCACATGCCCTACTATCAGAGCGCTTTGGCTGACCGCCTCGAATACGAACTAACGTTCAACGACTACGGCCGAGTTCTCATAGCCAGCGACATGTTATCGACGTATACGATCGATAATGTTTCGCTGGAGTACGACATGGTCACGATGCCCGAACTCGCGCGATTGATCAGAACCCAGTACGCCGGGCGCGTTGCCATACTTTACGACCGAGTTCTTCGCCATCGCAAGATGACGAAAGACAAAAGCGACACATTGTGGAATATTAATGTCAACGTACCCGCCCGCTCGATGAAAGGTATACTGATGTTGTTCGAGGATGCTCGGTTCGCGTTCGGTGCTAGAAAAAACCGACAAATTCTATAACCCCAAAATCACGAAGGTAGAGGTGACGATCGAGGAGTACCCAATCAACTCTACAGCGCGGGTCTTCGCGCGCGACCAGCAGTGGGACGAAGTAAGAAAGCAGTTTGCTGCCGGCTCTAAGCGCTCTTCCGGAGGTTGCGGCAGTTGCCAAAGACCTGCATCTCTCGGCCGTCTCCCTCGCGGAGTTCTGAATACCAAATACGCGTTATGGCTAGACATGCGAGCCAGCGACGACGACCAAATACACGGCAGCGGACGCCAAGTTGAGAACGCTAACGAGGGTGTGACGATCCAGATAACCAAAGAGGCGGACGGAGCCGGGCCATTGAACGTGTACTATATAATTACAGACGCACAACTCAACATCGAAGATGGCCGATACGTCTCAGCACTCTACTGATTTAATAAAAAAATCATCTAACGATTTATTAATTAATTTTAAGAAAATTAGCAATCAATACCAATTCACGATTGGAGATGCCCACTCTGCCATAATATGTGGGCAGACAGGATGTGGAAAAACGGTTTTCATCCTAGACTTGCTCGAGGGCTCCTACTGCGATGCCTTTCGTCACATTGTGATCCTGTGTCCCACTGTGCGGCACAACGATACTTATCAGCGGCGCCCGTGGATATGGACCGACCCTGAGGTATACGTTATTGACCCCGGTGATAGGCTTCACGATTGGTTGCGTGGTTTTATACAAAAATTCCAGGGTGAGCCCACCCTATACGTGATTGACGATTGCTCGGCCAAGGCGGCGATGACCAAAAAGAAGGACATGCTCTCCGAGCTTGCATTTTCTGGCCGCCATGCTAGGCAAAGCGTATGGATATCCACTCAAAAGTACAACGCCGTCCTCAAGGATCTGCGCGAGCAAACGAAATGGGTCGCCCTCTTTCACTGCAAGGACCGAGACACATTCGATGACTGTCTTCGAGAGAATGACGTTATCCCAACGCGCGAGGAGCGCCTGGAGGTTCGACAGAAATGCTTTCGGAAACTAAGCACGCCAAGCTTTTGCTAAAGACTGATCAACCAACTACGAAGTTATCAATTAATTTTATAATTAATTAGCAATTACTGAACAAATGCTGAACAATGCTGAACAATGCTTAGCAATTGCTGAACAAATGCTGAACAATGCTGAACAAATGCTTAACAAATGTTGAACAAATACTGAACAATGGTTAACAATGTTAACAATTTGGTGCTCCGCTGCGAGCTTTGTTGCGAGCATAATGGTGATCATAAGTATCGGGTGGTGCGCTTGGCAATATGTTAAAGTGATGAGACTTGTTAGAATAGTTAAATTAATTTTAAGAAAAATGAACTGCGACGAACTTCTCGATCAGCTAATAGAAGAAACCTCAACTCCGACTGCCAACACAGATAATGATCCGACAGAGCAATCGGAATCAACTCCAACGGCGGTTGGTATTGGGTTGAGTGCAATGACTCCGAATGAAAATGAAAATGCGGCGCGACGAGAGCGGCTAGCTGCGCTGGTTGCTGGGGGACAATCGGAGCATTATCTTGGTAGGCGTCTCTCAGTTTTTCAGGTGGATAAGATGTCAGATGCGGAGATCGATAAAATGTATGCGCGATACGAATCTAGGTTAGGTGCGGAGATGACAAAACTCTCGGATCGGCGGCTATTCATTTGTACGCAACCGCCGTTAGTATACTTCTCCCTATACCAAACACCGCGGGATAGATTGACGATCTAGAGACTGACCCTTTTATAGGTCACACTCTTAGAACAGCCTGCTGCTCAAATTATCACAAGTTTGGAATGTACTTAGCTCCGCTGACAACCGCGTTGACCACGGGTAAACACTGTCAATTGGACATATATGCCCACGAACTATAAGCCCTAATTATAAATGAATGACACAAGACACACCCGCGAGAGTGACGGAACCACACTCAACCCAATCGAAATTGGAGTTGAACCAGAGCACGTTGGATGAACCCTCAACAGCACGACATAAACACCCGAAAAGACAGGCAGCTGGGCGGGCGGCGGCTGTCACCCGAAAAGTTAAACAAGATAAAATACTCGCCGAGCTTCAAGATGTGAAACTCAAATTGAGATTGGAGTTGCAATCGGAGACGACAAAACACCCGGTGGCAGCTGTTTCTCCCCCAATCGCTATTGGATCGAAACCGATTGCTCCAACTCCCAATACTGATTGGATCCCGTGGGTTGTTGTTGTTGTGGTGGTCTGTCGGTTGTGGGCACCCTGTATGTGCTTTACCGTTTCAACAACAGGTCATCAACGAGGTTGAAATTGAAAAAACAACCCCCGACACTGTTGGATGCACCCCATTTAAACATTGATCGCGACCCCTTTTATATGCAATAATTATAATGGCTGAACAAGATGGTAAAATGTTAGTGAATGCGCTTTATCACGCCGTGGTGATATCGGGTTTCAGTATCGGGTATGCTCGACTATCAAAGATGGCCATAGGAGGATCCGCTCCCAAATTGGACTTTACTGCGAGAGACGTAGGGCTCGCGACCTTAGATGTAGCGGCCGCAGTTTGGACCCGAGATTATCTAGTTAAAGCAGGAATTCTACCAGTTAATATATGGAAATAAATGGCTTCAATCGCAGTAATAGTAGGTGGTGCGCTCGTAAACGCATTGGCGTTCAGCGGTAGCAACTTATATTCTCTAAAATGAGAAGCTCGAACGTGGATGAGGAGCGTAAAGCGTCACGATTTAGCTGTAGAACAACTCAATAGCGCAAAGGAAGCGTGGTCGAAAAAACGAACGAACCGCCCATCTTGACTGGGTCAATGAAGAGCTTCGCCGCGAAAATCACGCCGCACAAACTTTTTTTCAGAACGTTGAAGAAGAACCAACCGAGAGTACGCACTGGCATATCCGCAGAAAAGTCTCGCGCCGCTGGATCGCGAGCCCCAACTTTCAGATTTCTATGTACCGTCAGAGCCCCAAAAAAGACCGCGAGATCGCGTTCATCGTCGTTGGAATGGGTGTGGTGGGTCTCGTCGGCTACTATATTCAATCGAGATTTTAAATTAATTATTTTAAATAACTTTTTTTATAAATATATATATATAGAACGATGTCAGTTGACGAACTTTATTTTGCTATGATTGATGTAGGCTACACTGCCCTTAAACACCGCATAGCTGGTGCAAAGGGTATGATTCGTTCTGGCGGCCCGAGATTCCTCTCGAGACGTGGCGGGAGACGAAAAAGCGGCCACCCTTTTCGCAAAGCGGATGTTAGATTCCTCCACCAATCCTGGGGGATTAGATTTTTCCAATTTCCTTCAGAACTTAACCCCCAATCGCGATTGTACTTCCAACAAAGGTTTATTATTATCGACGCTGTTACCGGACGATCTGGCGAGGGCATGTTGGAGATTGTCCGATATATTAGAATACATCACATACTATGAACACGCGCAAACTTAATACCAAACTATCGGTTCGCCTAACGCGCAAGCTAGCGAACGTGTACTATAGCCCCCGCGGCTACTGGAAGGGACTCGCTGCCATCAAGAACTTCGCGGCGGCTACCAAGGTTTCAGAAAACGCTGTCAAGGAATGGCTCAAGAAGCAGGCCATCTGGCAGATCTATTTACCCGCGCCTCACAATATTCCGCGCCCGAAATTCGACGTGCCGGTACCGAACCAAGTTCACCAAGCGGATCTCCTGTTTCTCCCTCACGATCGCGTCGGTCGTAAGACGTACAAGTACGCGCTGACAATCGTTGACGTAGCGAGTCGTTATAAGGGGGCTGAGCCGTTGGCCACTAAAGAGTCTAAGGAGGTGGCCGAGGTTCTCTCCCGAATATATGAGGAGTCCTCTCAAATGGCCGAATCTTCTCCAGGTCGATCCCGGCCGCGAGTTCATGGGCGCGGTCTCTCATCTATTGTCTAAGCACGACGTTTCTGTCAGACGCGGCCGCGTCAACATCCACCGGGACCAGGGGATCGTGGAACGCTTCAATCGAACCCTGGCTGAGAGACTGTTCGGACACCAATACGCTAAAGAACTTGTAGACCCTCATTCGCGATCGACCGAGTGGGTGGCCAGACTGCCCGCCGTGGTCTCCGCACTGAACGGAGAGGTGACCAGATTGATAGGTAAGAAGCCCGTAGATGCTATCAAGTTTAAAAGGTGACGAGCGAGCCCTCTGCCGTCTCGCGCGGGCGACCCGTTGGTTTAGAGGAGCAACGGCTTCCATCAGATATTGATGTCCGGTACCTCTATCAACCGGGAGAGCTCGAAGGTGGCAGCCGCCGCGCGACTGATCCCGTCTGGTCTCTCAATGTATATCATCTAGATCGATCTATTACCAAGCCCGATGAGCCCGTGCTCTACTATTTGGATGATGGGCCATCTCGAGGGTTTGTTCGCGAAGAACTTCTCGCGGTGCCTTCCGACACCCAGCTACCCCCGGATCGTCAGAGTCTTTAGTATTCTCTCAGAGTTTTTTTTTTTTTATTTTTTTTTTTATTTGATCTATCCTATAGGCTCGGTGTGTAACCCGTCTTCCATCACTCTCCTCTTGTCGTAGTACGCCGAGAGTTCTAATTTTTGTTGACAGTACGTCTTCATCACCCCGTTAATCATTCGGAATCCCCTGTTCTCCGCCATATCCCTACTCCCTTCGAGAGCACTCTTATACCTTCCCCAAGTCAGATCGTTAGATCTCTTCGACATCCCCTTGGCCGAGTGCTTAGATTTTCCATCACCGCTCACGTAGTAACAACATTGCTACACAGAGCGATGGCTCTATCCCTTCGAATTCCAGCTTGAACAGTCCCAGAGTTCTGTTGCTCCACACGTCCCACGCCAACCACTCGGTCTTCTCCTTATTGAACTTTCTCTTCATATTCTTTCTCACCACCGCCTCCAGCGTCTTCTCCGACAGCGCGAAGTACATGCTGTCAGTGTCCATCTGTATCAGTTCGAAATCTCCGCGATCCACGTACTTGTCCAAGAAATCGTAGTAGAACTCCAGCATCCGGAGCTTGGCCAACTGGTAGACCGCTATGCACACTGAAACGGTCTGTTGATCACCACTCGAGTCTTCCTGCTCGATATCTCGTAAGCCTCCCCAATCTCCTCCAGGTCTTCGAACCACGCCGACCTCAGTGCCCGATCGACAGTCTTCTCATCCTTCGTATATGTGGTGTTCAGGTGTCTCTCTTGTGCCTCTATCAGCTTGCCACAACACGCGTTGCCAACCAGTTTGAATATCTCCGCCAACACCGCCTTGCTCTTGTCGACGTCCCCCGTCCGTCTAGCAGCGGTGACCTCTTTTAACGAACCATTGAAACGGTTTGCCGGCGTGTAGTCTATCACCCTATGCACCGCCTTGACGATCAGACCGTGCTCCAGATACCACTTTAGTAGCGGGGAGTATATGATCATCTTCTTGGCGGACATTGCCCCCACGAGCTTTCTCTGTCCTTCGACTCTTTTCCTCCCGGTCCCGGCCAGGTAGTCCTTCATGTGCTGTGGAACCTCGTTCTCATCGACTTCTCGATTAACGAACAGCGGTGACATTTCCGAGAACTTGTCTCTCAACGTTTCAGGGACCTCTATATCCAACTCCGCAAATCCGAACCACTTTTCACTCCTGACCTTCCTCACGAAACGTGGTCTATAATACGACTGTCTTTCCGGGTCGTCACACGTCCATATCTGCTCCTCACCACACGGCATGTCCTTCGACAGAGTAGATCTGTATAGAGCATTGGCATCGTACCCCAGCACCGCCTTGCACATCTTCTCCTCCCGACTCCCCACCTGACCCCTGATCGTCGACCTTCCAGCCTCGGCGTATCTGGAGAATACTATGGACGGACCACCGACCAATCCCTGCTTCATCATCTCGTAAGTTTCAGACTTCGGTGACGACAGCTCGGGCGTGTCCGCCTTCCCATCGATCGACCCGCGGAGTAGGTACTGAAGGGAAACACCGGGCAGAGACACAGCATCTTTTGAGTATATCCACGCCTCTTCCCTTGTAGAACTCCGTCATTTTAGTCAGAGCCTCTAGGAACGGTCCTACAATCCAAGTCGTTGTAGTGTTGCAACCATTCCTTGAACGTCTTCATCCCCTTTTCTCGGAATACCTTCTTACACTCTTTCCACTCGGACAACGACAGTAGGAACTCACCCTTCAACTTCGAGTACCACACTCGGGATAGTCTGGCAGCCCCGGATGGTCGAGCTTGTCCGCGCTATCGAACCACTCGTATGGAAAGTGAGACTTTACTGTTTTACAGTCGTACGCCTTAACCCACCGGTCGTACGTGGTACCGGGTCCCAGATACTGGATTGATGTCGAGAAATCTAAAACTCCGGGGTAAACAGAAACATCGTCGTGCTGGCTCTCTTTACGACCATCACCTTATTCACGGTGGCCGCCAACTTCTCTACAAAGTACTGCTTGATGAGGTTCAGGTCGTACCTGCTACAGTTGAACCCCACCACCGGGACTTGGTCAATCCAAGAAATAATCTTTGCTTGCTGAGACTTCGATAACATATCTATGTCGGCCGGCAGATACTTCTTCCTAACCCCCTCCCTGATTGCCTTGCCTCTCATCTGCAGCTCGGTCACGAACTTCTCGACTAGCGTGTCGGGATCTCGTTCGCATAGGTGTGTGATCCCTTCATGCATCGTATCCCCCAACGACACCGATATAGGAACGTGCTCGACCTCGAAGGTCAGGTCTTTGGTGGGTCGCGTGGTTTTTGACTTGTCGAGATACGCCTCGAAGTCGTAGACTATCTGGTGGGGGTACAGAGTCGTCTCCTCCTCGCGTGGCAATTGTGGATAGTAGGTATTCACCTCATTCAACCACTCGCGATCCCACATCACTACCAGCTCGTAACCCGCCTTCCTTATCTTGGCGTCTTGAATTTTCGTCCTCTTGTACAGCGATCTCGCATTACCTCTCATGCAATGCCTCGGACACCCGTGCCAGTAGCATCCGTGAAACTGAAAGACGGTCTCGGTCTCGTGACAGTAACCGTCGACCGGATCACCGGCCACCCACCTCTCACCACCGTGACCGCAGTTGGCGTGATGTATGTGCTTTCCCACCCTCTCCCCTTCTCTGCTCAACCATTGAATCGACCTCACACTCGCTGACCCCTTAGGATAGAACGCCTTCTCGTAGGCCGACTGCGGTCTCTCTACCCTCTTACCTGGACATGTCACCACGGTCTTCCCACCCATGCAGGTGGTCGCGTGCCGGTGCACCCGTACTGGTTCGTCATCTTGCCGAGATTCGTTATGAGGAACGAGTGACCTCCAAACATTCCTATCGTCATTGTCTTCCCCCCAACCACGTCGTAATTTGCCGGAACCTTCATGAGGTACCACACTCCATCGGCGGTGGGCTCGTACAGGCGAATACCCAGCTTGAAATGCTCTTCGACCTTCTTAATATCGTCCAGGGGAATTCCCTGGCTACCCGGTCCGTTATCATGCCCGAGATATTCGCGAGCCAGAGCTCGTGCCTTCTCACAACAGCGGTCTGGTCTCCCTCCACGTTGGATGGCTATGCACCTAAACAGACACAAGTAGTCGTCGTACGTGTCGACGGAATACATTCCCTTTTTCTGTCTTAACCAGTCTGGGAGTTTTCCCGTTCCCATGAGAAGTTGTTGTGCGTCGATGATCATCTTCACCTCGACCGATATCCAACGAACGAAGGTCCATTTTGTGTTTGGTCTATCGACTTTGTCGATGTCCATTCGACCTTTCTCTCTATCGGATATCCAACTCTCGGCTTTGGCGATCTCGTTTATCCACGGATTGCCCTTTGATTGTTTGTGATAGATCATAGTAGCGTCGGTCTCTATGTTCCTAATACGATACGGGCACGAATACCTCAGATAACATGCCGTGGTCATCTCTGGGCGAATTTTATTCATTATGCGATTAGCGATCTCCCCGTCTACCCCCCTCTCGAAAGTCCATACTATCTTCCTCCTACCCCTATCAACAGTTTCCCTAACTTCGGCTTCTTCGGCGAGAATCCTGGGACCCTCCTCCACCAAAGCTCTGGCGATATCTCTCCTCTTCTTGGGATGTCTCCCCACCAACCCTTGATAAATCTTATTGTAGTACGCCTTGTATAGGGTTATTTTCTACGTGCGCTGTGATCTTCTTTTACACGCTGCGCGTAAGCGGTGGCGCGCAGACTGGCCGTCGTCTCGTTCTCCAATTTCTCGGAGCGTTTTTCGGGTCGGCGGGCAGTCGTCCGGTCGAAACCGCACGCCGCAGCCTCTCCTCGTAGACGATGGCTCGCGCGTCACTTATCCTATCTGCTATATCTTTCTTGAGTCTCAACCTCTTAGGGAAATTCCCCAACTCTTAGCTTGCTCTCTCATTTGCTTTATGGTAGACATTATACTGAGTATAACCAATAGATTTTTTATCTTCAATAGGGTGTAAGTTTATATTTATTCGTAATAAATATATGACAGATTGTTGTAATATACTTAGTATAACTTATGGATAACTTGTCTTTAATAGGGTGTCAGTTTATATTTGTGACAGATTGGTGTAAAAATACTGAGTATAACTTATAGATTTCTTATCTTTAATAGGGTGTCAGTTGTTATTTTATTCGTAATAAAAGTATGACAGATTGTTATATAATATACTGAGTACATTAGGGATTTTTATCTCTAATAGGGTGTATCTTTCTTCATGTCATAAATATATGGTCTCGCGGTAGTAGTATATAAGAGTCACAAATGATACCATCATGCTATGGAAGGTGCCGCGCGTAGCCGGTGCCTTCCATAGGTGATGGTATCTTTGTGACTCTTATATACTACTGCCGCAGTTAGTTTATCGTTATTGTTCATCAGTTTGGTGTGGTCAAATTAAAATATCTCACCTTGGGGAAAGTGCTTTATTTTAATTAATTACCATGGAACCTCTCTAAACCGGACACCCTGGCAGGTCCCCAGTGTGCCCGGTTTAGAGATGTTCCATTGTAAATCAGACATATGACTATGCCAAGGTATGCGGCTGTGCTTTGCGAACTTGAACAGGCATTATGAACATAAATATACACTTAGAAACCATTTATCAATTAATTATACACATGCTGCCTGTGTGTCCGGTTTAGAGAGGTTGTACTGTAAAATCCGTACAGTCTGATCAGGATATACACTGTTCACAATTTCATCAAGGAAACACCAGTCATGCTTCCAACAAGTAACATAGATCGTGTTCAAGCAACATGCGGGTGCTAGTTGAGGAACTACACTGGTCACACATTGCATAAGCCCTATTTCTCCAGTCACAGCCACATATTATATTATTATATTAGTTTATAATTAGATATACAATAGTAGTTATGTAAAGGTACATGCCCACTCATTAGGCACAAAAAGGAATTAAATAAGTGTATATATAGTTGTGTCACTATTCCACCAGTTCTAAACATTACGAGTGCCCGCTATACAGATATAATCATATCGTAATATTTAGTTTACTGATAATGACGCGCGGCAGTATCAGGCTATTTTCATATGCAAATGAGGCATGGTATATAATTATGTATACTAATTAAATGCGTCACCTGAAAAAATAATATTTTAGACGGATCATAAAGTATGATCACTGCACATCAAAAAATAAATACAGAGGTTCTTTTGTAATGTCCGTTAACATTTTAAGGAAACACGGTTATTGCCCCCGATATCAGTGTGGACATTTCAGGCCGATATAAAATGTATATAATGTCAATCAATACGTGGGGTAATGGTGAATATATGTTTATTTTGCCAGAAAATGCCTCGGATGATGTCTCTGACATAATGAATATGTTGTGCCTATTGTGTGGGCATGTACCTTTAACGTCGGATAGTGTAAAAAGCAAGCACTGATAATTCCAGCACAAACATATTTACACAATTCCCTAACATTTGATTGGTCCGTAGCAAGTCTCTGTCCAAAATTTATATCCCAGTAAACTCCCATGCCGCGACTTTTGCCTTCGTCCAGTATTCCCGCGACTTTTCAAAGTTTATACCCCGATAAATTCCACAAAAAGGCCATTCATTTCTATAATAACTATTATCCGAACAAAAATAGCTATAATGGGGCATTGGATACGCCGCATCATTACGTACTATTGCAATACGGCGCGTCTTGGACCCATCCTCCGTTCTGGCATGTTCTAGAGTGGAAGCCATCCAGTTGATAGCCGGGATCGCATCCATATGAAGCCATGCCCCCGTTGGGTACTCTTGCCGTTGTTGAAACGTTTCCGTGCAAGGGATGGGACAGTGGCGAACAACTGGTAGCTGAATATATGAGACACGCCATGTCATTTTGTACTATAGGAAACGATAGTAATTCTTTGGCATTTCCTAGCCCGACCTACTAAACTTGATACCAACAAACCGTAGCCTGACATTCTCTATATGAGACACGCCATGCGATTTTGTACCTTCGGACTTCTATGTAATTTCATGAAATACGTTTACAAAATTTACAATATCTTCCATAAATGGCGTCAAAACTTGACAAAATGTTCAGAGTTATATTCCGCATGTACTCTGACAATTTTGTCAACTTTTGACTTTATTTATGAAAATATTGTAAATATTGTAAACATATTTAATGAAATTACGCAGATGTCAGAAGGTACAAAATCGCATGGCGTGTCTCATATAGAGAATGTCAGGCTACGGTTGTTGGTATCAAGTTGTTTAGTAGGTCGGGCTAGGAAATTCCGAAGAATTACTATCGTTTCCTATAGTACAAAATGACATGGCCACAGCATAAATAAAACACTTTTTGATGGCATTTATTTATTTTTGTTACAAATGGGTACCCATGCTGATTTATATACATGGTAGTTAGGATTTCGGATAGGGGTGGGTACCGCCCTAAAAATTGTGATTTTGAACATTCGGACATCGTAATTTCATAAAATACGTTTACAAAACTTAAATTATTTTCCGTAAATGGCATCGAAAGTTGACAAGAATTTCAGAATACATGTACTCTATTGATGTGTTTCCCTCAAATTCTCCCATTACATGCTTTAATGTCATAGCACTTTTGGAAAAGAAATGTTAATATCGGTGAGACACGGTGTTCAATTGACTGTGCATTGTCCTTATTCCCGCTCCATTTTGTCTTCTTTCCCCGTCCTCATTATTTCTATAGCGTCATCTGCTCTCATTATGATTATTGTCATTGACGTATATTTGCCTGACATGCATTTGTTTAATGACTCGTGATATACGTGTATTAGGTTAATATACATATTTATCTCTGAGAGTCATGGTGAAAAAGGATGAGCGGAAGGTGTATGGCGCCTTGCTAACTATATTAACGGACCAGTGGACACTTTTTCACAAAAACATTAATTTCCAAGTCAGTAGACTTGTGGTCGGGTATGCTTTTTCAATGAACTCATTTTACATCTCTCAATTGCTTGTTTGGGGCCACATTGGTATTTGTGTTCTATGATGTATTCATAGCAGAGGCGGATCCAGCATTTGGGGAACGGGGGGGGGGGGGGTGGGGGGGGGGTGGGGTTGTCTTGTTGCGAAGGTAACTATTGCAATCTATTCCTGCACCGTCCGTAGCTAGCTAGCTAGCTACGGACGGTACGGGAGTAATTGCAAGAGTTACAGTTCGCAACTAGGGGGTTGTCTTATGTTCGAGCTCGTCGAAATGCACTTTCCTGTGTTTTACGGCATTAGATTCAGACTCTAACTGGTGGTAAACTGTTCTCCATGTAAACTCCGTGGCTGAACGGGGGGGGGGGGGGGTGAAACCCCGGTCCTCCCTCTAGAAACCACTATTCATTTTACATATATATGTAGTTTATTTATTAGGGGACCGTAGGTGTTCAGTGAATCTCAGTGTCGCGTGAAGACTCTGATTACCACTACTAGTATATAAGAGTCACAATGATACCACCACCCTCTGAAAGGCACCTGATAACGCGCGATGCCCCCACCGCATGGTGGTATCATTATGGACTCTTATATACTACTTGGATTTCCCCCCACTGTTCGGCGGGTATGTATGAGAAGAATGGACCATATTTTTCATCAACCGCGAGACCATATATTTATGACATGAGAAGTTATACCCTATTAGAGATAAGAATCCCTATGTTATACTCAGTATACATATAACATAATGGTTCTAGTTAAGTGTGCGTGGTTGAAGACAGGTAGTCACGAGAGATGTTTTCGCACCGGTATTTACGAATATTGCAAACATCACCGTGCATGGATGCGAAGAGGTTCCGTTTCGCCTCGCCCATGTCGGCATTGTGGGGTAGGGACCAAAGCCGAGTCATTGCTATGTCCACCATGGGGTGGCACTCAGGCTACTCATCGAATGGTTAACAAGGGATTACGTGCTCGCAAGTATTATCGTTTAGTAATAATTCAAATCGGAAAGTCAGTTAGAAAGATAGTATCGATCTAATAAGTCACCGTGTTTCTACAGCATTAAAACACTGTAAAAAACATTATCAAATTAATTTTATAAAATTTGAAATTGAACAGAAAAAACAACTACCAATATTATTATAGAAAATGGATAATACAGTACAATTGGAATTGAAAGTTTTTAATGACTGTGTTTAAGAAGTTTACGAAGCTTACGGGGGTTATGATCCTGTATATAAATTCTATAAAATGAGAACACTAGGCGATATCGAATACATGAAATACCAGCGTAATTTATTACGCTCCGATAAAAACGTTGAATTTAAAATATTATACCGGCAATTATGTCAACTGTACAAGAGGCAAATACAAACATTAAGACGGATACTGCGTATCGGATATGAAACTAAGGTGTATTATATAAAATTGTTAAAACCCAACGATTCGTTTACGAATGTACATTTCTACGATATCGCTTATAAAGATATGTATATTATTGAACAGAACTAATTAATTTATGTTGTAATCACAACACCAAGCAGACGACAATGTTCCAATTACACGCGTTATGAAAATGTAAATTAGGTGTCCCACCTTACACGTATATTAAGTGTCCATTTATAGAGAGGTTTACACGATTACGTCTTCCGGGATGGAAAATAAACACACTGTAATATATATTACACACACGGTTATTTATAGCCTTATCAATGGTATGTAAACGGGCTATCGATTTACACAGGTGGTGTGTACACAGTTTATAAACACTTAGTCAGGGTTATATAATTCACGAATTTAATTTTGTAAAAATATTTATAATTTAAAGCTGAACACCCCCTATTATATAGAAAACATATTAATTAATATAATAATTTATTAATTAATAATAAATAACAATTTTTTTTAATTTCACCAGCAAAGTTAGGTTTATATATGAGAAATAAACACATATATACATTGCTGGGACGCTAGCAGTAATCTGAAAGGTGAGGCAGGTTTCGCCACATGTACTCCACTCTGGCCGCTCTACACATTATAGCGGATGGAGGTAACGAAGGGGAGAGGTCCGCGGTATCGGTCCAATGATGGGGTGGAGGAGATGTGAGTGTAACACACCTCGCTAAGACGAAAAAAATAAATAAAATAGAAGAGATTTAAGTGAAGGCTTAGTGGGGTTGACCCAGAAGGGTTTTGCTGGCGCGGGTTCGAGCCTCGGTGGGACCTAAAATTGTTTTATTTTTTTTAAATTGTTAATAATTTTCCTAAAATTAATTAATAAATTGTTTACTGCACCAATATAATTAATTTTATAATTAATTTAAAGAAAATTATAAAATTAATTATTTAATAAAAATGTTAATTTCCTCCGACTTTATCTCCAAGTTTTACCCTAAATTTATCCCAATCAGTACACTCAAGCTTGGGCATGGTGGCGTGTGCTTTGATTGTAATATCATTTTTGAATTTTTCATATCTCCCCATTTCTTCCACTACGGATTCAAACTCTAAATTTGACATTTTCTTAACGGCCAACGCTTTGGACACTATAACGTCGATGCTATTTTTCTTAGACCTGGCGAGAACGGATATTCTATCATGTTTTCTACATTTTTTCTCGAGTTTTCCACCCGACGCCCTAATTACCATACAACAGCAGTCACCGCACCACTCATTACAGATAAACTTGCCAGAACCGTACTAGACGCTTCAGCTATATTCGCCGAGCGCTTATATTTTTTAGCATGTCTTTTTCTATTTCTATAGTCTCTAACTAAAATATCCTGCATAGCGACGATATTATTTAACCTAAAATCTGAACTTCTTTCGTTAATTGGACACAGTGTTGATGGAGTGGTATTGACAATTGGAGGCGGTGATTCGTTAATGATTTTCAATATATTAGTATTTACAAATTAAGTTCAATTAACAATGAGACAATAGTGGAAGAACTCGCTGGGTCAGCGATTTTCGTAACAAAGTTAATAACACTACCTTCGGAAAGTCTAATTAGATCATCACCTGAGAACGAAACAACCGACAAACTATCTCCAGCGGGTTTAATGACTCCAATTGCCCGTTCTTCCCCATCTACTACGATATTTATCGTGACCGCGCCCACAGGTTTACCATTAGCATTAACCGAGCAGACCGCCATTCGGAGAAGTGTACCTGGAGCAGTCCCATGGTGTATCCCCCACATTTATTACTCGCTTTTGGCACCGAACGAATAAATTCAAGGGAGGATCCCTCAAACCAATGAGCACCCCGCATTACCTCAGCCCAAACTGTTATCACACACGTTTTTTGCGTTTTCATTGTTTTAACAATCCTGCAAGCCCCCCGATAGAGGTATGGGCCTCAGCAGGAACCTTTTTAACCTTTTTCAGCGTCTCCTCAAGCGCTTTGGTCGCGGCTCGACGAGCATGTTTCAGTTTATCGGAAACTTCGGTTATTTTACCGTCTAGTTCGGTAAGTGCCGCTTCTCTACTGAGAAAGTCCTCTAAGCGCAACGCATCATAAGCCTCCGTAATGGTCGCCTGGTGGCCTTCTAAGGCTTTTTAAACACCCAACCGGGCCTCTTTTTGAAATTCGGTTATTTTCCCGTCTAGTTCGGCAACCGCCGCTTCCCTGATGAGAGAGTCCTCTGAGCGCAACACCCCATAAACCTCCACAAGGGCCGCCTTGTGGTCTTCTCGGACTTTATCAATACCCGTTCGGACCCCCTCAACCCCCAACCGGGCCTCCTTTCGAAATTCGGTTATTTTTCCGTATAGGTCAGTAAGTGCCGCTTCTCTGTTGAGAGAGTCCTCTGAGCGCAACGCCCCATAAGCCTCCGCAATGGCCTCCTTGTGGTCTTCTCTGACCCCCTCAACCCCCAACCGGGTCTCTTTCAGAAATTCGGCTATTTTCCCGTCTAGTTCAGTAAGTGTCGCTTCTCTGCTGAGAGAGTCCTCTAAGCGCAACGCATCATCCGTAAGGTCCGCCTGGTGGTATTCTCGGACTTTATCAATACCCGACCTGGCCTCTTTTCGAAATTTGGTTATTTGTTTTCCTAGTTCGGAAAGTGCCGCTTCTCTCTGATGACAGTCCTCTGAGCGCAGCGCATCATAAGCCTCCGTAAGGTCCGCCTGGCGGTCTTCTCGGACTCCCTCAATACCCAACCGGGTCTCTTTTCGAAAATCGATTATTTTCCCGTCTAATTCAGTAAGTGCCGCTTCTCTGATGAGAGAGTCCTCTAAGCGCAACGCATCATAAGCCTCCGTAAGGTCCGCCTGGTGGTCTTCTCGGACTTTATCAATCCCCAACCGGGCCTTTTTGTTTTTTTTGAAATTCGGTTAATTTTTTCACCTAGTTCGTTTAGTTCCGTATCCGTTTCTTCACGACTTTGTGTATTCACAGCCAGGTCATATTCTCTAAGTTGTGATAGTAGACTCTTGTGAATCTCCGTGGCCACCGATATAGTTCTATTGATCAAGGCCTTTGTTTTTTGGGTAGTTAAAAAGTCGCCCTCTGTCGGGATGAACCCCCTCCCCCCCCTTCTGTCGGTTCCAAATTCTTTGAATTTGTCACCCAATCCCGATTTGAATTGGAAGAACAACCTGGTCCGTATATACTCATTTCAATAATGTTGATAATATATATATATATATAAATTACGAACATGCGTTTAATCATAAATTATTTTCTTAAAATTAATTAATTTGAAATTTCTAGGACGACCGAAAAACGGTAATCGTTCTTCAACTCTCGCCCTTTATCATCAAGAATAGAAATCTTCAACTCGTGGATGTGTCCCGATTCCAAGCCTTTCATCTCGGGGTGTGGGAAGTCTAAGGTCAGGGTCTCACCAAAGAAACAGTCGCTGGAGGGCACGGTTTTCAGTAAAGTGCTGGGAGTGCCGTCTACCGTGTTGTAGGATGTGTTCACCCGATCCAGGTGCACCCCGAGAGTTTTCGTGACGGCGAAGTTTACTGGGGTCGTACCGACGTGCTCGCCCGGATCAAACATCCTATCATCGTTGGCAGGGTGTGTTATTTTAAATCCTAACAGTGAGCCCAACCCCGGTGAGACCCTTAAGATTTTCTCAACGGTCAATGTCGCAAGCCCCGTGGCTTTCGAGACTGCGAGAGTGACTACACCAGGAATCTTCGACGCGACAAAAGCTTGGAGATCTCCGAAACTCCAAAGGCCATGAGGTACTATAGCATGCTCGTCAACATCTCCTAAGAAAAACTCGAACGTTTCAATGTTTTTCCACCGACCGCATACCCGGTGTTTTCCGCAGCAGTTGTCTAGTGACTTTTGAAGTTCACAACTCTCTTTTTGAACATTAGTGATAGTAGCAAACATAATAATATCTTTCAATGGATACCAAAGCATTTAGCTTTAATTCTAATGCAAAGTACGCGGTCGGAGGTAAATACACGCAAAAAGACGTTCTTAACCACCTTGTACACCCAACCGTAACAGTTAGACCGGACAGTGGCTTTGCCACCAACTTCCGTAACACGTTTGAGAAATATAGGCTGCCCAAGATTACTACGATGGAGGCGGTAAACGGGTGGAAAGCAACACCGTTGCAGTTTTGGCAGAACCAGCTAAATTTCGCTGTATGGTGCGCAACAGCCGGGTGTGGAGTTTCACATAAAGACCATCTGACATCCAAGAATGTCATGCTCCGAAGTGTCTACAACTTTCATGCGTATTATACTATTATGAGGATTCTCAAAGAACTAGGTATTTCACTACCTCAAGACGACGCCTGGGATCCCATTTCCAACGCATACGACCGTATGGCGTTTGAAAGACTGTGTAACGAATTTAACGTTTCAAAAGACGCGGACTGGAGACAGAAAGCATTTCCTACCAGCATCGGCCTCGGCGACGTTCTCATTCGGGGCCAGTCCGGGAATTGGACGCAGACTGATTTTAGACACGATCACTCCGGCGACCACATTGTCAGTCGGAACGCCGGGAATTTTGACCCCGCGACTATGACTTTCGGGCCGGAAGTGTCTGGAGGTCGGCACTGTGGCGTGTTTTCTTGTAAAATGTTACCTCCGAAACGGGCTCACGTCGATTACGTACAGCAGGCTGCTGAGGTTCAGGACGCGTGGGGTACATTTATGTTAGATACGGGTCTAGGGTTCACGCAGGCCGGGGTTACTCGCGTCAACGACTCCATTCGCACGTACGTCTGGGCCATCCTCGGCGCACAGAAGCAAACTCGCAGTTCTATGCTGGGCACAGGAACAGCGTTTGATGCACAAACACACTTATTGGCACTTGTAGAGGACGCCATCTCAGCTAGGGTGGACCTGGAGAAGGCGATCCAGAATTATCAAGAAGTTTTGCAGAATGCCAGCACCCAGGTAGACTATGTATTTGGAATAGGTCTTTATATGGCGCCGAGCAATATGATACTACGAGACGACCCGGTTGACGGTTACAATAATCAGATCGTAATCGCCACCGCCAATCAAAAAATCGGCCACAACGGTAACGTGAACACGGATATCATCAAGCGCACCCCCAACATGATCGGGCGCGGAGATGAAAATTCAAATAAATTTGAAAAAGATTTCATAAAACCCCCAAAACACAAAATGGATACACCTCCCTCAACTCCATTGAACCCAGTACCCCGAATTCGTAAATTGGATGCACAATCGAGTCCCCCTAATCCAATCATCAACAATGTTGAAATTGGAACAGGAGCGGAAACACCAATCGAGATTGGAAGCACAACACACGAGGAGGAGAAATTAGCGCTCGTCGTTGCCCTCGTGGCGATCGGATTATTTGCGCTTTGGTTTTAGGAACTCTCTGGCGAAGAATAGTAGGAGACCGTCGATTGTCACTATTAGAGCCCAAGTATTTTTGGCTAGCCATCCGGCCGTTTTTGATAATATAGATAGCAAGTAAGAAACGATACTTCCGATCAGTCCAGGTAGTGCGGCAGCCGCCTTTTCGGCTAATTTAGCCAGGAGACTGGCGAGGGCTTTTAGTTGTTTTTTTACCCACTCCTTGGCTCCACCGGATGGCGCGGGTGGTGGTGTGGGTGCTGGTGCGGGTGGTGACGCCGCACCACCAGTGAAAGCTAGAACTATGGTCGATAAAGTCATGCCGATAGCCGCGAGGATGCTTGCTATCGTGATGCCCTGTTCTCTGAACAGAGTGCGAAGACGCTCACCGAGTGTCGTCTCCTCGTGCAGGACCCTCGAGGTTGTTTCGCGGATCCGACTTATTTGGGTGCGGAGAGCCTCACGGTTAGTCGAGGCAGCCTCCAACCGAGCTGCTCTTTCATCCCGCAACGACTGCATGCGTTCGGTGATCCGCTCGGTAGATTCTCTATCGCCACCGGCTTCCTCCAGTTTTCTTTCTTCTAGCGCGATATGTTCATCCAGCGACGAGAGTTTTGCGAGGTTAAGGACCAGTTCGCCCCGGACAGTTTGCAGAGTCTTATCGAGTCCACGGAGTTCGCGAAGAGGTAACGGTGGGTCATCGTTGAGTATTTCGTTTTCGCTGAACGTGGTCTCCATCGTGTTAATAGCGTCGGTGGCTACTCGAGGGAGTTCGCTGAGCTCAACAGTTTCTATATCGGCGGCCGTCTTCGCCATCGTTTCGTCGGTAGACTGTAGGGCCTCTACAGCGCGGGTCGGCATAATTGGTTTACCCCTCTTCCAATCTGGGAATCCGAGTTCGTTCCTTATGAGTTGGCCACCGCCCGGGTTTCCTACAATGGTGCTCAGTGCTAGGGGTTTACCGGTCCTCGTGTTGACTAATGGGAGATTTGATGCTGCTTTTAGTCGCAATCTACCGTTCAGATCAAATTTTAACTTGGAGTAGTCGCGACCGACAGATGGGACCAGACCTTTTTCTGCAAAACTGTTGTAGTAGTCGTCTGCAGCTCCCTCGAGTAATTCCCGACTTTGACTAGTGGTAGCGCCACCTAATTCCCCCAATTGCGATTGGATTGGAACTGGAATCTGCATCAATGGTGTTTCGTTATCGATATCATCATCTATGTCATCATCATCCTCATCGACGTAATCGTCTCTACCGATTTCATCCATGTCAATATCGTAATCAGCCATATTTATAATTTTCTTAAAATTAATTATGTATTAAAGACAAAACCATACGGGTTTAATATAGTTTCACTAAATTATGTCTTCGAGTCAATACGGTCGCAAACTCAATCCATACCGCAGACTGCGTGAGCCCCTCGGGGCGAAAGGCCTGAGACAGAGTGTCGTTATTGCGAACAACCCATCGACGATCGACCAGAACCAGCAGCTGTTAGTCCGCTTCCCCAACCTCGGAACTAACGACGTCATTGTGCCGGGTACTGTTCGTCTCGCTTTCACTATTTCGCTGACGTCGACGGACGCGGACCGAACCGTCGTTCAGAACCTGGGTCGCGCCATCGTCAAGAAGACCATGATAAAGATTTCTGGTAATGAGGTGATGTCGATCGACGACAGCGACGTCTACCATTGCTATCAGGACCTGTGGAAGACGGCGCAAGAGCGCGAAAACGCGGTCTATCAGGGTATTGACACCAGCCGAAATAAGAACGTAACCAGACTTAGAATCGGGGCTGGTGACAAGTCAGATAACAACGCGAGTGACAACGCGATCGCGGCCGCTTACGGCAAGGTAAGGTATAAGGTATGAAAGGTATACTGACGCTGTTCGAGGAGGCTCGGTTAGCGCTAGGTGCTAGAAAAACCGACAGATTCTATAACCCCAAAATCACGAAGGTAGAGGTGACGATCGAGGGAGTCCCCAATCAACTCTACTGCGCGGGTCTTCGCACGCACCAGCAGTGGGACGAAGTAAGAAAGCAGTTTACTGGTGGCTCTAAGCGCTCTCCGGAGGTTTCCGCGGTTGCCAAAGACCTGCAGTTCTCGGCCGTCTCCCTCGCGGAGTTCCTAAATACCAAATACGCCTTATGGCTAGACATGCGAGCCAGCGACGACGACCAAATACACGGCAGCGGACGCCAAGTTGAGAACGCTAGTGAGGGTGTGACGATCCAGATAACCAAAGAGGCTGATAGAGATGGGCCATTGAACGTGTACTTATATATAATTACAGACGCACAACTCAACATCGAAGATGGTCGATACGTCTCAGCACTCTACTGATTTAATAAAAAAATCATCTAACGATTTATTAATTAATAATTTTGAAAAGATTAAGAAAATTAGCAATCAATACCAATTCATGATTGGAGATGCTCACTCTGCCATAATATGTGGGCAGACAGGATGTGGAAAAACGGTTTTCATCCTAGACTTGCTCGAGGAGTCCTACCGCGATGCCTTTCGTCACATTGTGATCCTGTGTCCCACTGTGCGGCACAACGATACTTATCAGCGGCGCCCGTGGATATGGAACGACCCTGAGGTATACGTTATTGACCCCGGTGATAGGCTTCACGATTGGTTGTGTGGTTTATACCAAATATTCCAGGGTGAGCCCACCCTATACGTGATTGACGATTGCTCGGCCAAGGCGGCGATGACCAAAAAGAAGGACATGCTCTCCGAACTCGCATTTTCTGGCCGCCATGCTAGGCAAAGCGTATGGATATCCACTCAAAAGTACAACGCCGTCCTCAAGGACCTGCGCGAGCAAACGAAATGGGTCGCCCTCTTTCACTGCAAGGGCCGAGACTCATTCGATGACTGTCTTCGAGAGAATGACGTTATCCAAACGCGCGAGGAGCGCCTGGAGGTTCGACAGATGCTTTCGGAAACTAAGCACGCCAAGCTTCTGCTAAAGACTGATCAACCAACTGCTTACGAAGTTATCAATTAATTAATTTATAATTAGAATTAGCCTATACATTTACGCTCGTTTAGTAACTGCCGAGTAAATGCTTAACAATGCTTAGCAATTTCTGAACAATGCTGAGCAAATGCTGATCAATGCTGAACAAATGCTTAACAAATGTTGAACAAATGCCGAACAATGGTTAACAATGTTAACAATTTGGTGCTCCGCTGCGAGCTTTGTTGCGAGCATAATGGTGATCATAAGTATCGGGTGGTGCGCTTGGCAATATGTTAAAGTGATGAGACTTGTTAGAATAGTTAAATTAATTTTATGAAAATTAGCAATAATGAACTGCGACGAACTTCTCGATCAGCTAATGGAAGAAACCTCAACTCCGACTGTTAACACGGTATCTTTCCTGAAAGATAATGAAACATCAACTCCGACAGAGCAATCGGGATCAACTCCATTTGTACGCAACCGCCGTTAGTATACTTCTCCCTATACCAAACACCGCGGGATTGATTGGCGATCTAGAGACTGACCCTTTTATAGGTCACACTCTTAGAACAGCCTGCTGCTCAATTTATCACAAGTTTGGAATGTACTTAGCTCCGCTGACAACCGAGTTGACCATGGGTAAACACTGTCAATTTGGACATATATGCCCACGAACTATAAGCCCTAATATTAATATCATAAATGATGACACAAGACACACCTGCGAGAGTGACGGAACAGCAATCTCCAACAGCGTTGGGGATTGCTCCAACCCAATCGAACTCAATTGCAGCACTTCCAACTCCGATTGATCCTCCAACCCAATCGCGATTTGAGTTGGGGGTTGCACGACATAAAAACCCAAAAAGACAGGCAGCTGGGAGGGCGGCGGCTGCTACCCGAAAAGTTAAACAAGATAAAATACTCGCCGAGCTTCGAGAGGCTAAACAGTCGTTGCAATCGGGGACGGAGACAGCAAAACATCTGAAGACAGAGCAATCGGGTTTAACAGTGTTGAGTACAACAACACCCCCAATTCACGAATTGGAAGCACACTCAACACCCAATCGAGGTTGGACGAATCCGATTGAACCCCAATTCACGAATTGGAGTTGGTATGCTGGTGGTGGTCTGGCAGTTGTTGGTGCCCTGTTCGTGTGGAAATACCCCCTATTACACCAATCCTTATCGAAAAAACAACCAGCCAGTGTTCCGAAGAAAGTTACGAAACACCAATCGCGATTGGATGCGCCCCATTTAAACATTGATCGCGATCCCTTTTATATGCAATAATTATAATTATCAACAATGGCTGAACAAGATGGTAAAATGATAGTGAATATATGGAAATAAATGGCTTCAATCGCAGTAATAGTAGGTGGTGCGCTTGTAAGCGCATTGGTGTTCAGCGGTAGCAACTTTATATTCTCTAAAATGAGAAGCTCGAACGTGGATGAGGAGCGCAAGCGTCACGATTTAGTTGTAGAACAACTCAATAGCGCAAAGGAATCATGGTCGAATAAACGAACCGCCCATCCGGACTGGGTCAACGAAGAGCTTCGCCGCGAAAATCACGCCGCACAAACTTTTCAGAACTTTGAAGAAGCCAACCGCGAGTACGCGCTGGCATATCCACATAAAAGTCTCGATCCAATGAAATTGGGACTGGATCGCGAGCCCCAACTTTCAGATTTCTATGTACCGTCAGAGCCCCAAAAAGACCGCGAGATCGCATTCATCGTCGTGGGAATGGGTGTGGTGGGTATCGTCACCTACTATATCCAATCGAGATTTTAAATTAATTAATAATTTTTACAATTAATAATTATTTTAAAATTATCTTTTTTTATAAATATATATATATATAGAACGATGTCAGTTGACGAACTTTATTTTGATATGATTGATGTAGGCTACACTGCCCTTAAACACCGTATAGCTGGTGCAAAGGGTATGATTCGTCTGGCCTCTCGAGACGTGGCGCGAGGACGAAAAAGCGGCCACCCTTTTCGCAAAGCGGATGTTAGATTCCTCCACCAATCCCGGGGGACTGGATGAATTAGATTTTCCTCAGTTCCTTCAGAACTTAACCCCCAATCGCGATTTTACTTCCAACAAAGGTTTATTATTAACGACACTGTTACCGGACGATCTGGCGAGGGCATGTTGGAGATTGTCCGATATATTAGAATACATCACATACGATGAACACGCACAAACTTGATACCAAACTATTGGTTCGCCTAACGCGCAAGCTGGCGAACACATACTACAGTCCCCGCGGCTACTGGAAGGGACTCGCGGCCATCAAGAACCTCGCGGCGGCAACCAAGGTTTCAGAAAACGCTGTCAAGGAATGGCTCAAGAAGCAGGCCATCTGGCAGATCTATTTACCCGCGCCTCACAATATTCCGCGCCCAAAATAAGACGTGCCGGTGCCGAACCAAGTTCACCAAGCGGATCTCCTGTTTCTCCCTCACGATCGCGTCGGTCGCAAGACGTACAAGTACGCACTGACAACCGTTGACGTAGCGAGTCGTTATAAGGGGGCTGAGACGTTGGCCACTAAAGAGTCTAAGGAGGTGGCCGAGGCTCTTTCCCGAATATATAAGAGGAGTCCTCTCAAATGGCCGAATCTTCTCCAGGTCGATCCCGGCCGCGAGTTGATGGGCGCGGTCTCTCATCTATTGTCTAAGCACGACGTTTCTGTCAGACGCGGCCGCGTCAACATCCACCGAGACCAGGGAATCGTGGAGCGGTTCAATCGAACCCTGGCTGAGAGACTGTTCGGACACCAAATACGCCAAAGAACTTGTAGACCCTCATTCGCGATCGACCGAGTGGGTGACCAGACTGCCCGCCGTGGTCTCCGCACTGAACGGAGAGGTGACCAGATTGATAGGTAAGAAGCCTGTAGATGCTATCAAGTTTAAAAGGGTGACGAGCAAGCCCTCTGCCGTCTCGCGTGGGCGACCCGTTGGTTTAGAGGAGCAACGGCTTCCATCAGATATTGACGTCCGGTACCTCTATCAACCGGGAGAGCTCGAAGGTGGCAGCCGTCGCTCGACTGATCCCGTGTGGTCTCTCAATGTATATCATCTAGATCGATCTATTACCAAACCCGATGAGCCCGTGCTCTACTATTTGGATGATGGGCCATCTCGAGGGTTTGTTCACGAAGAACTTCTTATGGTGCCTTCTGACACCCAGCTACCCCCGGATCGTCAGAGTCTTTAGTATTTAGTTCTTCTTTTTTTTTTACCTATCCTATAGGCTCGGTGTGTACGTCTTCATCACCCCGTTAATCATTCGGAATCCCCTGTTCTCCGCATATCCCTACCCCCTTCGAGAGCACTCTTGTACATTCCCCAAGTCAGATCGTTAGATCTCTTCGACATCCCCTTGCCCGAGTGCTTAGATTTTGCATCACCACTCACGTAGTAACACTTGCTACACAGAGCGATGGCTCTATCCCCTTCGAATTCCAGCTTGAACAGTCCTGGAGTTCTGTTGCTCCACATGTCCCACGCCAACCACTCGGTCTTCTCCTTACTAAACTTTCTCTTCATATTCTTTCTCACCACCGCCGCCAGCGTCTTCTCCGACAGCGCGAAGTACATGCTGTCAGTGTCCATCTGTATCAGCTCGAAATCTCCGCGATCCACGTACTTGTCCAAGAAGTCGTAGTAGAACTCCAGCATCCGGAGCTTGGCCAACTGGTAGACTGCTATGCCACACTGAAACGTTCTGTTGATCACCACTCGAGTCTTCCTGCTCGATATCTCGTAAGCCTCCCCAATCTCCTCCAGGTCTTCGAACCACGCCGACCTCAGTGCCCGGTCGACAGTCTTCTCATCCTTCGTATATGTGGTGTTCAGGTGTCTCTCTTGTGCCTCTATCAGCTTGCCACAACACGCGTTGCCAACCAGTTTGAATATCTCCGCCAACACCGCCTTGCTCTTGTCGACGTCCACCGTCCGTCTGGCAGCGGTGACCTCTTTAACGAACCATTGAAACGGTTTGCCGGGCGTGTAGTCTATCACCCTATGCACCGCCTTGACGATCAGACCGTGCTCCAGATACCACTTTAGCAGCGGGGAGTATATGATCATCTTCTTGGCGGACATTGCCCCGACGAGCTTTCTCTGTCCTTCGACTCTTTTCCTCCCGGTCCCGGCCAGGTAGTCCTTAATGTGCTGTGGAACCTCGTTCTCATCGACTTCTCGATTAACAAACAGCGGTGACATGTCCGAGAACTTGTCTCTCAACGATTCCGGGACCTCTATATCCAACTCCGCAAATCCGAACCACTTTTCACTCCCGACCTTCCTCACGAAACAGTCTATATACGACTGTCTTTCCGGGTCGTCACACGTCCATATCGTCTCCTCCCCGCACGGCATGTCTTTCGACAGGGTAGACAGGTACAGCGCATTGGCGTCGTACCCCATCACCGCCTTGCACATCTTCTCCTCCCGACTACCTACCTGACCCCTGATCGTCGACCTGTCAGCCTCTGCGTATCTGGAGAACACTATGGACGGACCGCCGACCAATCCCTGCTTCATCATCTCGTAAGTTTCAGACTTCGGTGACCACAGCTCGGGCGTGTCCGCCTTCCCATCGATCGACCCGCGGAGTAGGTACTGAAGGGAAACACCGGGCAGAGACACAGCATCCTTGAATATGTCCACGCCTCTTCCACTGTAGAACTCAGTCATTTTAGTCAGAGCCTCCAGGAACGGTCCTACATCTAAGTCGTTGTAGTGTTGCAACCATTCCTTGAACGTCTTCATCCCAAGTTCTCGGAATACCTTCTTACACTCTTTCCACTCGGACAACGACAGTAGGAACTCACCCTTCAACTTCGAGTACCACTCGGGATAGTCTGGCAGCCCCGGATGGTCGAGCTTGTCCGCGCTATCGAACCACTCGTACGGAAAGTGAGACTTTACCGTTTTACAGTCGTACGCCTTAACCCACCGGTCGTACGTGGTACCGGGTCCCAGATACTGGATGATGTCGAGAAATCTAAAGTCCGGGGTAAACAGAAACATCGTCGTGCTGGCTCTCTTTCCGACCATCACCTTATTCACGGTGGCAGCCAACTTCTCTACAAAGTACTGCTTGATGAGGTTCAGGTCGTACCTGCTACAGTTGAACCCCACCACCGGGACTTGGTCAATCCAAGAGATAATCTTTGCTTGCTGAGACGGCGATAACATATCTATGTCGGCCGGCAGATACTTCTTCCTAACCCCCTCCCTGATTGCCTTGCCTCTCATCTGCAGCTCGGTCACGAACTTCTCGACTAGCGTGTCGGGATCTCGTTCGCATATGTGTGTGATCCCTTCATGCATCGTACCCCCCAACGACACCGATATAGGAACGTGCTCGACCTCGAAGGTCAGGTCTTTGGTGGGTCGCGTGGTTTTCGAGATACGAGAAGTCGTAGACTATCTGGTGAGGGTACAGAGTCGTCTCCTCCTCCTCGCGCGGTGGTGGTGGATAGTGGGTATTCCCCTCATTCAACCACTCGCACTCCCACATCACCACCAGCTCGTAACCCGCCTCCCTTATCTTGGCGTCTTGGATTTTCGTCCTCTTGTACAGCGATCTCGCGTGACCTCTCATGCAATGCCTCGGACACCCGTGCCAGTAGCATCCGTCAAACTGAAACACGGTCTCGGTCTCGTGACAATAACCGTCAACCATTGAATCGACCTCTCGCTCACTGACCCCTTGGGATAGAACGCCTTCTCGTAGGCCGACTGTGGTCTCTCTACCCTCTTACCTGGACATGTCACCACGGTCTTCCCACCCATGCAGGTGGTCGCGTGCCTGTGCATGTTACACGACTTTGTGAACTGTTGTTGACATCCGGTGCACCCGTACTCGTTCGTCATCTTGCGGAGGTTCGTTTTGAGAAAAGAGTGACCTCCAAACATTCCTTTCGTCATGATCTTCTCCCCGACCGCGTCGTAGTTTGCCGGAACCTTCATGAGGTACCACACTCCTTCGTCGGTTGGCTCGTAAACGCGAATGCCCATCTTCTTAATATCTTCCAGGGGAATTCCCTTACTATCCGGTCCGTTATCGTGACCGAGATATTCGTGAGCCATAGCTCGTGCCTTCTCACAACATCGGTCTGGTCTCCCTCCACGGTGGATGGCTATGCACCTAAACAGACACAAGTAGTCGTCGTACGTGTCGACGGAATACATTCCCTTTTTCTGTCTTAACCAGTCTGGGAGTTTTCCCGCTCCCATGAGAAGTTGTTGAGCGTCGATGATCATCTTCACCTCGACCGATATCCAACGAACGAAGGTCCATTTTGTGTTTGGTCTATCAACTTTGTCGATGTCCATTCGACCTTTCTCTCTATCGGTTATCCAACTCTCCGCTTTGGAAATTTCGTTTATCCACGGACTGCCCTTTGATTGTTTGTGATAGATCATCGTTTCGTCGTTCTCGATGTTCCTAATACGATACGAGCACGAATACCTCAGATAACACGCCGTGGTCATCTCTGGGCGAATTTTATTCATTATGCGATTAGCGATCTCCCCATCTACCCCCCTCTATAAAGTCCATACTATCTTCCTCCTACCCCTATCAACGGTTTCCCTAACTTCGGCTTCTTCGGCGAGAATCCTGGGACCCTCCTCCACCAAAGCTCTGGTGATATCTCTCCTCCTCTTAGGAGGTCTCCCCACCAACCCTTGATAAATCTTATTGTAGTACGCCTTGTATAGGGGTTTTCTACGTGCGCTGTGATCTTCTTTCACACGCTGCGCGTAAGCAGTGGCACGCAGGCTGGCCGTCGTCTCGTTCTCCAATTTCTCGGAGCGTTTTTCGGGGTCGGCGGGCAGTCGTCCGGTCGAAACCGCACGCCGCAGCCTCTCCTCGTAGACGATGGCTCGCGCGTCACTTATCCTATCTGCTATATCTTTCTTGACTCTCAAACCTCTTAGGGAAATTCCCCAACTCTTAGCTTGCTATCTCATTTGCTTTATGGTAGGCATTATACTGAGTATAACCAATAGATTTTTATCTTCAATATAACTTATGGATAACTTGTTTTTAATAGGGTGTCAGTTTATATTTGTGACAGATTGCTGTAATATATTTCTTATCTTTAATAGGGTGTCAGTTGTTATTTTATTCGTAATAAATGTATGACAGATTGTTGTATATATATTCTGAGTATAACATAGGGATTCTTATCTCTAATAGGGTGTATCTTCTCATGTCATAAATATATGGTCTCGCGGTTGATGAAAAATATGGTCCATTCTTCCCATACATACCGGCCGAACAGTGGGGGGAAATCCAAGTAGTATATAAGAGTCCACAATGATACCACCATACGGTGGGGGGCATCGCGCGTTATCCGGTGCCTTTCAGAGGGTGGTGGTATCATTGTGACTCTTATATACTACTCCACTGTATGCTTGATTTTGTTTAATATGGTCATACACAAGTTCTGGTTTATGTTTATGCAGATATTGAGCTCAGCATATTTGTGGTTGTGACTGGAGAAATGGGGCTTATTAGATTTGTGACCATATTGCCTGCTTGAAGCATGATGGGTGTTTCGTTGATGGAATTGCGAACAGTGCAGATCCTGATCAGACTGTGCGGATGCACAGGCTGATATGGATCTACACTGCTCACAAAACCAATAAGCCCTATTTCTCGAGTCACAGCCACATGTTACTAATATATTGTTGCAGCTATGGCGGCCATTTTGCAAATATCAGATGTTGACAGTACAGACGCTGTTCTTTTTGCATATATATGAGATTCTCGACATTGACACTGAAAACAGTTACTTTCAATATGTGTTTCCATGTAAACTCTATCCTAATACTCAGATATACTCAGAAAACATTTGATATCACTTTTGATTGGCCATTTTGGATTTACGAGAGCAAACACTTAATAAATGACATAAATCTTTATATAACTTATTTGCTTGCTAGACAATATAATTATAGTCAGTGCAACTTCAAATGGCTTACAGTATATCAGGAAAACTATGAAGTATAAGAGGTATTTTCTTCATCGGTCGAAAAATTGGCGGCCATCTTCAATTTCACAGGCTTAACTTCACAGGATTAACCTACCAAATTAATTATTTTTCAGACGTTAATCATGGTTGTTCATGGAGAAACACATATGACAATTTATGTATCTTTATCAAAGAGTCACTTTAGGTCGTCAAGTTGACCGTTAAATGACCTCAACATTAAAAGGTCAAGGCTGCGGAGGCGGCCACCCATATCCAAAAACAGAAACATAAAATAAGTAATTAAGTATGGGTACCCATTTGTAACAAACAATATCACCAACATTTTATGGGCCCAGTCCTGTCGTCTACTAGCCGATCCTGAACAACTGAATATCACAAGAAGATACAGTGACACCTCTATAAACCGAACAGCCTGGGAGGTCCCCGGGGTGTCCGGCTTAGAGATGGTCCACTGTAATTCAAGCACGTAGCCATTCTCAGACATATTTATGTGCTTTGCAATCACGAACATACATCATCATCTGAGATAGATGACCAAATTGAAGAAACCCATACAAATAATATCACATATGTTCTGTTGGAGTCAGGTTTATGAAGGTTCCGCTGTATATAGAATACCCATGGTATCAGGCTAGTGACTTTTATAATGTTTGTCATGTAATCAGGCAAGGCTAAGAAGCCTGTATGAATTGCTACCGTTTGAGAGCCGATACTGATAAACTGCATATCAACAGACATTTGCGGGAAGTAACTCTGCAGAATACTCCCGTATCGGGAGTATTCTGCAGATTTAAGTCCCGCAACTAAATCAACACACCAACAAGAGGGCCATGATGGCCCCATATCGCTCACCTGTGCAATGTCACAAACATCAAGCAAATACTGGTATGTAAAGTTGCCACTACATATACATCAAAATAAGCACATGACAGGCACAAAATGTCAATGTGACAAACTTGAGAAGTCAGCAGGGTAGGAGTTGTCTCGCGATATGTACAGATATATCTTGCACAACTTTGAGAGGTTTGGAGACCACAACAGGATGCTTCCAGCCTTCTTTTTATTGCAATCCTTAGATTTTATGTATTATATAACCATATTCCGCAAACAAAGTTGACCCCTATTTGACCCCGGGTCATGCCCATTTTTGACCCAGAGGTCACCATTTTAACAGCTTTGAAAAAGCATTGTACATCGATCATTTCTGTCAAGTTTCGTCGAAATCGGTCGGTGGTTCGTGAGAAGATTATTTAGGAATTTATGCTTTTAGACGGCGGCCATCTTGGATTAACGACGCCCGCCATTTTAACAAAACTGAAAAGGCTTTACCAATGAACCATAAGTGCGAAGTTTGGCCACCAATAGCCAAGCGGTTTGTATGAAGAAGACATTTGAAATCTCTAATAAAATAACGACATTTTGACCTTTCGGCGGTCATCTAGTGATGTAATCATCCGATTCGATGAAAACAGCACCACGGCGATCGCCTCATCAATACCTTTGATTTGATATATTATAAGACCATATTCCGTCAAAAATTAAATTTGACCCCTATTTGACCCCATATTTGACCCAGGGGTCACCATTTTAACAAATTTGAAAAAGCATTGTACATCGATCAAATATGTCAAGTTTCGCAGAAATCGGTCTGGTGGTTCGTGAGAAGAAGATTTTTTTAAATGTTGTGCTATTTTTAGACGGCCGCCATCTTGGATTAACGATGACCGCAATTTTAACAAAACTGAAAAGACTTTACCAATGGACCATAACTGCGAAGTTTGCTACCAATGGCCAAGCGTTTTGTATGAAGAAGACGTTTGAAATCTCTAATAAAAGAACGACCGTTTGACCTTTCGGCGGCCATCGTGGATGATGTAATCATCGGATTTCGACAAAAAATGCTCATATGTGATCGTTTCGTCTATACCTTCTAATTGATATATTACATGACCATATTCGGTCAAATGTGAAATTTGACCCCTACTCTTGACCACCTGCCCCGCCCATTTTTGACCTGGGGGCCACCATTTGAAGGAATTTGAAACATCGTTAACTATCGATCACTATATCAGGATTCGTCGAAATCGGCCAGGCGGTTCGGGAGAAGATCATTTTTTGAGAATTTGACCTACTTTTCAACGTCGGCCATCTGGGATTTCGCGATGACCATCATTTTAACAAAAATGAAAAAGCTTGACGCACTGACCATTACTGTGAAGTTTGGCCAATATTGGCCAAGTGGTTCACGAGAAGAAGATGTTTTTAATCTATATTGAAAGAACGACCTTTTGACCTTTCGGCGGCCATCTCGGATGACGTAATTACCTGATTTCGACAACAAAAATATCCAGAGTGACTGTCTTGTCGATACCTTCGATTTGATATATCGATGGTCTAGTAACATAAGGTCGTAAGTGCTATGCTTTAGCATAGCAGTTACGACCTTATGTTACCAGACCATCGATATGACATGACCATATTCGGTAAAATGTGATATTTGACCCGTACTTGACCCCTCCTGCCCGCCCATTTTTGACCCGGGGTCCACCATTTGCAGGAACATGAACCAGCGTTATTTATCGATCATTCATACCAAGTTTCGTAAAAATCGGCCAGGCGGTTCGCGAGAAGAAGATTTTTAAGAATTTTACCTACTTTTCAACAGCGGCCATCTTTGATTTCGCGATGACCACCATTTAAACAAAATGAAAAGGCTTGATCTAATAACCATTACCGTGAAGTTTGGCCAATATCGGCCAAGCGGTTCACGAGAACAAGACGTTTGAAATCTTTATTAAAATAAAGACATTTTGACCTTTCGGCCGCCATCTTGGATGACATAACCATCCAATTTCGACCAAAAAATGTACCAGAGCGATCTCCTCTTTGATACCTTCGATTTGATATAGACATGACCATATTCGGTCAAAAATAATTTACCCCAATTTGATCCCACGGGCCACGCCTATTTTTGACCCCGGGGTCATCATTTTAACAAGTCTGAAAGACCATTGTACATCGATCATTCCTACCAAGTTTCGTCAAAATCCGGCTAGCGGTTCCTGAGAAGAAGATTTTTTAAGAATTTATGCTATTTTTAGACGGCGGCCATCTTGGATTAGCGATGACCTCCATTTTAACAAATCTGAAAAGGCTTCACACATGGACCATAAATTTTAAGTTTGGCTACCATGGGCCAAACGGTTCACGTGAAGCAGAATTTTGAAATCTCTAATAAAAGAACGCCTTTTTGATCTTTCGGCGGCCATCATGGCATAACCATCCGATTTCGACAACATTTTGACCTCGGTGTCACCATTTTAACACCTTTGAAAGAGCATTGTACATCGATAATTCCTACCAAGTTTTGTCGAAATATGGTTGGCGGTTCTTGAGAAGAAGATTTTTGAAGAATTTGTGCTATTTTTTAGACGGCGGCCATCTTGGATTATGTATTGACGTAATTTTAACAATTTTGTAATTCCCCTACCTAAGGACCATAACCATGAAGTTTGGTGACTATATGCCCAATGGTTACCGAGGAGAAGACGTTTGAAAAAATGTTCACTGACGGACGACGGACGGACGGACGGACTGACGGACGTTCCAACATTTTGGGTTTATGGGGTATTTCCATTGTTTGAAGAACAAAGAAAAAGCCCCTAAACAACAATAGAGTTTATGAGGTTACGGAATATTACAAAGGAATATTTTGTTTCTAACCACGCCCCTAAGCTCTCAAACCCCCGGACGTTGGCCCGGATGGACGGACGGACGGACACATTGGGGTAACAATAGCTCACCTGAGCGAAGCTCATGTGAGCTATTGTTACCGCAATGTGTCCGTATAGAGAAACATATAGAGAACACCAGGCTAGTGTCTTTCAATAATAGGTGTTTCTGGCAAGGCTAAGAAACACGTAGGAATTGCTACCGTTTTCGAGCCGATACTGATAATAAACTGGATATCAAATGACTGACACTATATGAACTCTATGTGGTTGTCTTAGTTAGCAGCTACGGTGACTTGTATGTGTAATCAAAGTACTGAAAGTACTGAACATAGGGTACTACAAGAATTTCGCCACGGAAGCGGTGTCGCGCCTGCAAATGCCTTGTCGGTACAAAACAATGTTGTAGCAAGATTTTTGTTAACGTTTCTGCATTACTTTGACATCGCCATGTTTACTTCTGTTTTGTGAATGAAATAGTTGGCCCCGGATCGAGTATATTAAAACATACAAATGACGTCATTGGGGAAACCGCTGACAAAATGTTCAATGTATGGAAACCCAAACCTGTTAGAATTGTTTTGTGTCGTATTTTCAGTACTTGCATTAATATGGGTATTAATCTACGCTGGATGTGTTATACTGTCATTAATTTGTTCCCTGACTGTAATTTATCACTTACTGACTTATTGACCCCCTTCCCTGAACGTAGAATTGACACTCATGTTGGCGTGTATTGGCCACCATAGACAAATGTCAATCAGGCAGAATTCGGGAATGTCACTAAAATCCGCTGTTTTGTTGCGACACAATCGCGATCATTAAAAAAAGCTGGGTCAACATGCAGGTAGCTGTAACCCCTTGATATCGTTTGTGTGTTGAACGCGTCCCGTGTTGTTTATCCGGTGGAGAGTATTCGGAGGGGAGTTAACTCTGCCGAAAACTATAGCCTGTTACTAAATTTAGAGATGACCGCACAATTTGTGACGCAAATGGGGGAAAATCACGCGCAACAAATTAATCCGATGTATTTTTGAACGTAGAACATCCGTTGTTGATATTGTTCAGTGCAAGTAGTTTTTCATAATATTATTTTCAAATAGCGGGTTGCGTATGACAGTGAAACGTTGAGTAACACAATGCATTTTGTTGTTATGATTACTCCAAGATATCACTACGGACTAGCCCATCGAGGGGGGTCTAGGGCGTGGTTAACTGTCCGAGGCGATTCCAATACATAGGTTACCCTATGTGAAAACGAGCATATGATCCACAAACGACGTCACAAGCATGCTAGGGACTCCGAGGACATCCTCCCCTAGGGAGTTTTTATTTAACTCTTTCACACATAAGTTAGTGACATGGTATATTTCATATGCTAAGTTTGAGATTTATTTTTTGTAAAAATTAAAAATCTATCCACAAGTGGTGCAGATACTGATGAGACGGCGCCCTGTGCCCTTCGTTATATACAGAACATGTAGATTAACATGTACCCCGATACAATATAAGGTTTGATCATGTCCAGCCGTGTGCAAACGTTTGCTGTGGTCCGAGGAATCTGTTTGAACCAACGTTTGCTGTGGCCCGAGGGAACTGTTTGAACCCAAGGCCGCAGGGCCTTGGGTTCAAACAGTTCCCTCGGGCCAAGCAAACGTTTGCACACGGCTGGACATGATCAAACGTTATTGTTACATTTCCAACAAAAAACTGATGTAATGTGAGCATTATATTCAGTATTTTCAGTACTTTTATATATCGTCCCATTCACGTAGATAATTTTCGGTATTCATATTCCGGGGCCGCGTCATGAACGTCATGCACGTCATGCACGTCATGAAGTAGTGACGTCATGAAGGCACTTCCGCGTAGTGACGTCCTGAAGGCACTTGGTCTACGCGCGGCCCAGGAATGAGCATTGCATAAAGCCATATGCAAACAGCACGCGCTATATGTGCAAACAACGGAAAACATGTAACAATGCGTGTTTTCCTATAGTTCCATTACCTGTACACGTGTGGCCGTCGCCGTCGTAACCGTCGTGACAGGAGCACGTGTAACTCCCGATGTTGTCGTCACAGCGGGCATTTATAGAGCACGGCATTCCAGCGCTACATTCATTGACGTCTCAAAAGTGAAAGTAAAAGTTAGAGAAGTGAAATGTAATGGTTTCACGTCCTAGCAATAGCTGAGGGTGAATAAAGGTGAGGCGGATTTACATGTAACGCCTCAGCAGCAGCTAAAAGCAACTACATGTACTGTCTGTTTCACGAAACCTGCCCAAATTTTACGGCCATATAAACAATGCAAAAACAATATTTTTGTTCGATAATATTAAATTATAGCAAAATTTAAGAATGAGCCTACTTTATATTTCGTGAAATTTGGTCCAATATTGATTTTATTACGAAAAGTTAGTTCTCTATGGGAAATAAAGAGGTGGAAAAAAGAGGTGGAGAACCTTGAGGACGAGTCGAAAAACGAAAACAATTGGAAATTGGTTCTGAAATCTACCTAGATAGCTTGGAAATGATCTAACTAAGAAACCATGGGGAAATTGTTTTTTCGCAATAAAATCAATATTTGACAGAATTTCACGAAATAAAAAGAAGACTCATTCTTAAATTTTCCTTTAATTTAATATTATCAGAAAAAAATTACTATTTTTGCATTGTTTATATGGCTGTGCAATTTGGGCAGATTTCGTGAAACAGACAGTAAGGTGGGGTGTGGCGTTGGGTGCGCATCACTTAGCGGTGTCATTTAACATGCCATGCATTGCGCATAATTTAACATGTCGTGTCATTGTAGATGGTGTCAGCATCTGAAAACAATATTAGCTAGAACAAGCTTATTATGATGTACGAAGAACGCGAAAAAATGTTGAATAATTCTGTAAAAACCAGGAACACACTTTGCCAACGTTTCGGCACAAAGCCTTTATCAAGGAATAAGTTTCTAATAAACGCTAAATGGCATCAATTTTATATTTCACAATGTTTCAATTAGTTTCTACTAAGCGCTAAGTGGCATTCAATGAAACTAGAAATGGACGCTTGTCCACACGCGCATGTGTCCCCGCCTACACGCAGTCAACAACAAAATAGAAAACTAATTTGGGTGGTGGTCTATGCATGCTAGTTTGGCTCTGCACTCGAAATTAGTGCGTTAAAAACAAAGGGAGATAACTCGAAAATTAGTGAGTCAAGCGTTGTCTTTCCGGCACGAGATACATCATTGGGTCGTTGTTTATGCATGTTTGAGGTTTCATGAGCTTATTCCAAAGGGTACGCAGGGGACATGTATTATTGTTTATCATACTGCATTTATTACATTATCAGAGCCAATTTGGCTGTGATAATGTAATAAATTCAGTATAATAATTCTGCATACTTTTAATCATCAAATATATGTAGTCGTTAGTTCTATATGAAATAATGCATTTCAGGAAAAATAAATGATTACTCCCTCAAAGTATACTTTGCTAGAAAAGTATACTTTGCAATTTTGGTGAAATCTGCTACAGGTAAGAAACTTTGTTTATCCCGTCAACACAGTGCGTATGTGCCGTGAAACACGGTGCCGTGACACATTTTTGATATCCAGTCAATACAATTTGGAGATGCGGCTGGGGTTATTTTTTGCATTTTAAAGCTATTTGTAATGTTGACGGGATAAATAGAATAGTAGGTTATTGCCGTGAATGGGAAAAATATCTGGCGCGGCACGGAAACGGGATGTGCTCGGCAGAGCCTCGCCCATCCCGTTTCCTGAGCCTTGCCAGATATTTTTTCCCATTCACGGCACTAACCTACTATTCTCTATCTATTTTCCTTATTTCTGAACCAAAGTATATGTTGTGACCACTCATTTGAACCGTCTCGGCGAGACGGTTCAAATGAGTGGTCACAACATATACTTCTGATGAGAAATAAAGAAATTATTGAGCCTTGCCGGATATTTTTTCCCATTTGTCGAAGATGTTATGCAAATATGAAGATGTTATACAATAGTAGTTATGTAAAGGTACATGCTCACTCATTAGACACAGAATGTTCTTTATATGAATTAAATAAGTGTATATATAGCTGTGTCACTATACCTACTATTCTCTATATTGACCCAACACGTACTGACTGATAACATAGTAGCGTATCATGCATTGATCTGATACGGATATCCGGGTTACAACGAACTTTCATTGTTCGAGCGGCGTCACGTTACCGAATGACGTCACTGTAATGACACAACGTAAACATGTCCACGTTATTCTTTAACGAAAACGAGTACATATTTGATCATCGACTAACATAAAACGCTGCCTGATAAATCGAATAACAGCCTAGAGTCTAGCTCGGCTAGTAAACGGTAGGGATTTCTCGGCGGGCCTCGGAATTCCTACGCGTTTCCTCGCCTTGTCTGATAAGCTTGATACCAAAATACACTAGATTGATATATGTTCAATACATCGACTTACTGTGACATGTAGGAGCATAGCCAGTCCAATAGCCGTTGGACCCGCATGTTCGTGTTGCTATCCCCGTTATCGCACAGCCGGCATCGCACGAGTAGTAGACGCTCGTACCGTAGCTTTCACTGTTCGTGCTGGACACGTGCCCATGTGTCGGATTCGATAGATGATCGCAATCTGTAAGACAGTGAAACAGTAAGACAGTGAAACGGTGCCAACTCCCTAAACTGAACACCAGGGGTCATTTTCATGAAACTTCGTACGACTAAAAAAGTGCAAAATTATGATAGTATGAAATTATGATAGTATGTAATTTAAAATTAACAATGTGTTCTTGTAAACACTTATTGAGCAGCCTATGCTCAATAAATGTAAATATATCAATTCAAATTTACAGTCTATTCTAAATCTGCACTTACGAACATTTTAGTCGTACGAAGTTTAGTGAAACGGCCCCCAGGGTGTCTGCTTTATAGAGGTTGCACTGTAAGTTAGGTATACATCTAATCAAAAATTATAAGCATTTGCAATACGTTTTACTGTGCATTTCCATCATGATGATGCATGTATATAAGGCCATACATTCACATGTCATCAACGGCTGCAATTTTTCAAAATGTCCGCCGAATCCACTTTAAGGCCTTTCAGTTAGTCAGTACGTTACATTTAAATACACTCACGAATATCCGGGTTTTTTTATCACATCATGCTAGACTATGAACATTATTGTTTTATTACATTATTGATTTAATGTTATTATTATTATTAACCAATGTCGTTCGAAATGGCCGATAAAACATCTCTAAATACCATTTACGTTTCTAGAAATTTGAACAGAATGAACATTATGAATTGTACACATTACATTGTTTGATACATGAACGCATTTACCGATGTATGCTGATGGAACCCGCTAGCTACTGCTTTAGATGGTCACAAGACAGCTTAATCATCTGGGGCCCGTTTCACTAAACTTCGTACGACTAAAATCTTCGTAAGTGCAAAATTATGATAGTCTGTAAATATCGCATTAACAATGTTTTCTTATTATTGGATTTACATTTATTGAGCATAGGCTGCATATGCAGCCTATGCTCAATAAATGTAAATCCATAAATTGAAATTTACAGACGATCTTAAATTTGAACTTACGAACATTTTAGTCGTAAGAAGTTTAGTCAAACGGGCCCCTGGTGCGTAACGCTGTGTTTCCTTTCAGTAATATCAAACACCTGTTCGTGTAGCCTATGAAAGCCATTGATAGTACTTTCAATTCATCCACACAATATAACACCAACGCATATTACAGTGCATGATCAGTAGGCACAAACTGTTCTTTATATCAGAGACATCATCTGAGACATTTACATTCACCATTACCCCACGTAGTGATTGGCATTAGTGTACATTTTATATCAGACGAACATGTTCACACTGATATCAGGGGCGATAACCGTGTTTCCATTAAACGTTAACGGACATTACTATTTATTCTCTGTATTTATGTTTTGATGTGCAATGATCATAATTTATAATCTGTTGAAAATTTTTTTTTTTCAGGTGACGCATTTAATTAGTATAAATAATTAAAAAATAGCATGCCTAATTTGCATATGAAAATAGCCTGATACCACCGCCAGCCCCTATCAGTAAGAAACATATTACTAAATGATTATATCTGTATAACCCTCACTCGTAATTTTTAGAACTGGTTGAATAGTGACACCTTTAGAATGCCCGCCAGTATGGGGATAAACACATGTTACGGTAATGACAGAAAAATGCAGTTTAGAACCTTGTGCTATTAACCCTTCCTACGCTGTTGACGGAAATTGCCGTCTGCTGTTTTTCATTTTTGCTTTAATTCTTAACAAAAAAATGGTTTTGACAGCACATGAGAATCGTCTCCATTGGAGACGATTCTCATGTGCTGTCAAAACCAGGTTTTTGTCGAGAAATCTTGAAAAAATAAAACATTTCCAGCAGACGACAACATTTAATTCAGCATAGTAAGGGTTAAGCTACCTATATGCCGGCCATTTTGAAATATGATCGACATTGCTGGAGTAATGAAATCCAATACGGGTTTAATAGATGGAAACAGTCGGTTGTTGATGGACTATGTACACCGCCCATGAATTACATGCGATGTTGTCGCAACTATATCATATGCAATGTATATGGCGTCCTTTTTGAAAAGTGGCGATCATTTTCTGACATGTGGCTGTGACTGGAGAAATTGGGCTTACGGGTTTTGCGACCAGTGTAGATCCAGGGGGGGGGGGGGGTATTGACAAGTTAATTTTGTTTGCACATCCACAGACAGAGGTCGGCAGATTAACCCTTTCACGCCTAAGTAACTGGAATCGATCCAATCATCTCACACTGATTTTCAGACCAGTCCATTTAAGAACATGGGGAGTTTTTGTTCTAAAAATTCATAAAAATTACTTGCAAAAAGTGCAGATCCTGATGAGACGGCTCGTCACGAGCCGGCTCATCTGGATCTACATGTTTTACCACTACCACTATACATGCATGTGGTGTTGAAAGGGTTAAGGGGTATGCTTACGCACCCGTCGCACCCCCTCTGCGTACGGGCCTGCGTTTTTATTTTTTGTAGTATTTGTTCAAACTGAAAGATATGGATTTTTTTCCCTCATTTTAACAATTGTTTCCTCGAAATAACAAAACTTTCCCTCTATTTAACAATTCGCTCCCACGAAATAACAATTCGTTCCCACGGGAACGACTTGTTAATTTGTGGGAACGAATTGTTATACCGTGGGAACGAATCGTTAATTCGAGGGAACGAATTGTCATTTCGGTGGAACGAATTGTTAATTCGAGGGAACGAGTTGTTATACCGTGGGAACGAATTGTTATTTAGAGGGAATGAATTGTTAAATTGAGGGAACGAATTGTTATTTCGTGGGAACGAATTAATAAAAAAAAATCCAGGCCCCTGCGGGGCTCAGTAGATATGCCTCTTTAACTACTCAATACATTAACGTTGTTCCACTTACATTGGGTACTCGCATGATGACTCCCACGACCTGTAAAGCAGGAAGAATAATTTAGTATTAATACAGGATCTTACACGAGTTCAGATTTTATATGATATTTATTAAACTCGTTTACTGATTTCATAGGAAACGAGGCTATGCCGAGTCTCTATGAAATCGGTCAACGAGATTAATGAATATCATATTTTATTATATACCTACCCATGAAATACATAGTTATACGATGTAAATAAAAGTCATACGTTTTCATCGATGAAATAAACAACTTCCTGTGAAAATACGACGACTTCCGCTATATATATTCATAACGCGCATCTGCAGTGCCGGACAGCAAATAGGCTGCAAATACACATTCATTACCGTATACAGTCTAAAAAACTACTAACTTCCATGGAGCGGTATATAATGAATATTCATGTTTTTGCAACGAATACGACATATATGTTCATCGAGTGGTTTGAAATGTTCATATTTCACTCGTGAAATATGGACATTTCACACCACTCGATGAACATATATATATATATATATATCATAGTCGTTGCAAAAATATGAATATCCTCTATATATCAACACAAATGTTAGATTATATTTGTTGCATAAGCATAGTATACATCGTAGGTGCACTAAGTCAGCTATCATGTTTTCTGCAGCAGCCTAATTTGCATATGTATTACACTAGTCACTACTGTCTCTTCCACGTTTTTCTGCCGACGAACTTTTGGCTATTAAACACATTAAATCTCAAAAATATTTAAATGTAAGTGATTTTTCACAAATAACAAAACGGTCACCCTCCTCAACGTTGTTTGTTTAATGAAATGCCATCAAATATTGATTTTATAGAGAAAAAAAACACTTTCCTATTGGAAATTTAAAGAGGTAGATGAGGTGGGGGAGGAGCAAACAAAATAATTGAAAATTTACTCCGAAACCTGGGTAGATGTAACTAAGAAAACGAAAGTTATAATTTTGAAAATCGGTCCAAATATAAAAAAATATTTAAAAAAATATATGTTTAGCCCCCAATTACATTCCCATAGCAAAATAGCTTTTTTTCGCAATAAAATCAAATTTTGACGGAATTTCTTCAAATAAAAAAATTGAGGAGGATTTAAATAGTTTAAGATTTAATGTGTTTATTGGCCAAAAGATCGTCGGCAGCAAAACGTGGAACAGACAGTAGTGTATTACTATTATTATTGTATTACACTGTGAAAGTATAGTTTATGCAATAAAAATAGTTATTGCATTTAAAGAATAAAACCATGTTCTGATGTGTGTACTGTAGTATTATAGGAATTAATGGCCTTTTTGTGGAATTTATCGGGGTATAAACTTGGAAAAGTCGCGGGAATACTGGACGAAGGCCGGAAGGCCTCGTCCAGTATTCCCGCGACTTTTCCAAGTTTATATCCCCGATAAATTCCACAAAAAGGCCATTCATTCCTTATAATTCCAGCATTTTAAATAAATTCATCAAGAAAATGTGTTTATTTTCCGTTTCTTAAGAATTATTTGAACTGCGCCTCACGGTTACGGAAAGTAGTTCGGCGTGGGAGTTTACTGGGATATAAATTTTGGACAGAGATTTATGTTAGGGAATTGTGTAAATATTTTTGTGCTGGAATTATACCACAATAAACGCAACATCCAATGTTTTATTACGTATATTTACATTGCATTTTGTGTAGTTTCAAAAATGGGAGTAAGCAAATATGGCGTTAAAATTAAAATTATCTCGTCGTTACGCCATTTAACAAACATTAACAAGAACACTAGAATGTACCATAAAGTACTAACATGTCTGATTTACAGTGGAACATCCCAAGGTGTCCGGGTTTGGAGAGGTTCCACTGTACGTGTAAATTTACACAATAAATATTTTTGAATGAGCAAATACCCAATTTTACTTCGAACAGACAGCTCACATCTGCAGTCTGTCCACAGTTCAATCGGTTATATATCTGCAAAAACAATAAATCACGACATCTATTCAACTAAATGTGAAACAATCAGCGTGGACTCCGATCCAGAACGCACATTCGTGCGATCAAAATCTGAGTCCACACAGCTTGTCATTATAATATTAACTGTATCAGAATATTTTGCAAATTAATATCAATAGCCTTTTGAATTTGCCAATAATTGTATGTATTGTGAGATCCAATAGTGTGAATCATACCACATCGAACATAACCACGGTCTGATCGGCTCCACACTGTAGGTCGCTGACTTTGTTATACATGTTTGTTATGTATAGATACAAATATATAGAGGATATTCATATTTTTGCAACGAATATGACATATATGTTCATCGAGTGGTGTGAGTTTAACGGCACTCGTGAAATATGGACATTTCACACCACGAGATGAACATATATGTCATATTCGTTGCAAAAATATGAATATTCTATTTATTATATACCGCTACATGGAAATTAGCATTTTTTTAGACTGTGTACGGTAATGAATGTGTATTTGCAGCCTATTAGCGCTGTTTTCTTTCTAAATACAGAATATGAATATAGATAGCGGAAGTAGTCGTATTTTCACCGGAAGTTGTTTATTTCATCGATGAGAACATATGACTTTTATTTACATCGCATAACTATGTATTTCATGGGTAGGTATAAAATACGTTAATGTAAATATAAAATTCGTATTCCACAGTGTAATAACACAGTGTATTAACCCTTAGAATGCGGGAACCGAAAAAAGTCGTCTGCTGTTAATTCATATTTTGTCTTTTCTCTCAGTAAAAACATATTTTGGCAGCATTTTAGAATCATTTCCATTGAAAATGATTCTAAAGTGCTGCCAAACCAAGTTTTTGATGAGAAAAATGGAAAATAAAAAATATTCAGCAGACGACACAATTTAATTCAGCATTGTAAGGGTTAAACACCATAATACATTACTGTCTGTTCCACGTTTTGCTGCCGACGAACCTTTTGGGTATTAAACACATTAAATCTAAAATATATTTAAATGTAAGCACTTTTTCATCAATAACAAAAATGTCACCCTCCACAAATTCTTTTATTTGACGATATTACATCAAACTTGATTTTATGCGAATAATCCCTTTTTCTATGGGAATTTAAAATGGGACAAAAATGAGCTGGAGACTGCTGACCTGGAGAGTTGAAAAACTAAAAATATTGGAAATTGACTCCGAAACCTGGCGAGATAGCTTGGAAATGATGTAATTAAGAAAACAAGTTAGATTTTTAACATCGGTCCACAAATTCGAAAATATTTTTCAAAAATCTATGTTTAGCCCCCATGTTAAATTACCATAGGAAAATTGTTTTTTCGCAATAAAATCAATATTTGATGGAATTTCATCAACTGTGTAGTGACCAAATGATCGTCGGCAGCAAACGTGGTAATATAATAAATGCGAAAATGACACTAAATAGCATATACTAGTATATATACATCATGCATATATGTAGCCTATTTCACCAACATTGCAAAGTATTATTTTTGCCGAAATGCATTTTTTAATGTAGAACTAACAACTGCACATATTTGATGATTACAAGTATGCATAATTATTATACTGAATTTATTACATTATCACAGCGATAATGGCTGTGATAATGTAGTAAATTCAATATAATAAAAATGTAACCTTAAATGGAAAATGTCTCCCTCAAAGTATACTTTGCTAGAAAAGTATACTTTGCAATTTTGATGAAATCGGCTACAGACATCCAACTTCTCAGAATGTAGAACAATGAAATTTCATAGAAAATGATTCTTAGGTGTTGTCAAAACACATTTTTGATGAGAAACATGGAATATAATAAAGAAACAACATACAACAAAAATGAATTCAATAGTATAATTGTTAAAGTTTAGTTTCCATCAGACATATTGCATTTTCAGTCTAACTCGTACCCCAGGTAGAATCGTACACAATCGCCTGCGTTAATCTTCGCAATCAAGCAATCAAGCAAGCAAGCAATTTGATTGACTGAGCATCAGCTGTGGCACAGCTGAGGCTAGGTCAGTCAAATTGCTTCAGTTCAAGCTCAATATTCACGTACATGTATTTTTAAATAAAGACATTTACAAATATTATCTGCATACCTGCAGCAGTTGTGATCGAGGGACTGACTGTAGACGTGGGACTGGGCGCAGGAGGTGGGGGAGCGGTCGCAGACGGTGGCGGTACTATGGTGGGTGGCAGCGTTGTAATGTCTTCTGACGGTGGCATTGTTGACGGCGCAGTCGTTGGTGCTGCTGGGGGCGCTGCAGCAGTTGTTGTTGTTGGTGGTGGCGCAGCTGTTGTTGTTGGTGGTGGTGTCGGCGCAGCAGCTGTTGTTATTGGTGGTGGTGGCGCAGCTGTTGTTGTTGGTGGTAGTGGCGCAGCAGTTGTTGTTGGTGGTGGTGGCGTCGCAGCAGCCGTTGTTGTTGGTGGTGCCGGCGCAGCAGCCGTTGTTGTTGGTGGTGGCGGCGCAGCAGTTGTTGTTGTTGGTGGTGGCGGCGCAGATGTTGTTGTTGTTGGTGGGGAGGCGGTCGTAGTTGTAGTTGTTGTTGTTGCTGCTGCTGTTGTTGTCGTTCCTGAATAGAATAAAGCAAACATTAACATAATTCTTCCAACGTATATATATTGCCCATGATGGCAGGAGAGCTTGCCCCAGCCGTTCATGCGATAGTTATACTCACAATGCACTAAACTGTTGAACGAACCTGCAACTAGACAGTGGCGGGATATTCACTATGCACGGGCACGTGTGACGTCACGCTCCTACATTTTGTTGTACTATTTATCCACGCCTAGATTCTATTGCTATGATAATCATACGCGCACCATATCTGTAGTTACGCTGCATTATTGCTTGCCCTAATTTCTCGACCAATGAAAGCACAAACGATCGTCTTAATTATTCGCATATTGCGACGCTTTCGCCAATATATATTATTAGATGTTTCAATCGTAGGCAGCTATATTTAGAACCAGAGGCTCCACCTTGTTGACCTAATTTCCCGCGAACCGTGTATGGGCGGGGTTTCATTCAAACAGACATGTGCACGTGAAGAGGCTGGGCCAACAATAAGATAGTTATAGTTCACATATTACCTTTGTAATGAATACGCTCGAAATTAATATATTAAAACTTCAATACATGAACTATAACCATTATTTCTAGTTTATGGTTATCTTAAATGACGGTAAACAGCCCACATACTGCCATGCATATTTATATTATACAAGTGTTGCTATTCATGTGTTTATTTATGGGGACGTGACTGGAAGAACATGCTTCTCATCCGCACAGTCTGATCAGTATCCTATTTCACCAACATTGCAAGGTATACTTATCTAGCAAAGTATACTTTGAGGGAGAAATTTTCAATTTAAAGATAAATTTATTAATTTTTATTATACTGAATTGGTTTTATTATCACAGCCATTTTGACTGTGATAATGTAATAAATTCGGTATAATAATTCTGCATATTTTTAATCATCAAATATATGCAGTCGTTAGTTATATATGACATAATGCATTTCGGGAAAGATAAATGATTACTCCCTCAAAGTATACTTTGCTAGATAAGTATACTTTGCAATTTTGATGAAATCGGCTACAGGATCTGCATCATTCGCCATTCCCTCCATGAAAACCCGAAATATATGACTTTTATTTACATCGTATAACTATGTATTTCATGGGTAGGTATATAATAAATGTCGTTATCAGGCTACACGAGTGTGTTATTTGATCGGTAAATACACTGGTCACGAATCACCAATTCAGTGTAAAATGTTGAAAGTACATGTAGTAGCAACGTTGTAATATTTAGAAACACAATAGGAAGGATATTCCGTCTGTTCCAGCATTTCACCTATTACTATTTTGACGATGGCCTTGTTGAATTAACATATAAGTGAGCACTGCCTCGTTTGTGTATCCTTAATGAAGTGACCAACTCGGCCATCTTTGTATGTTCAAGCCATCAGCCAGTTTCACCTAGTGTGGCGTTTGACGAAGACCGGAAAATGCTAAGTCGATCATAATATTATACAATGTAGCTATTAATCATACAAGGAAACACCAGGACAACGGAGTTCTATTAATTAAATTACACCAATATGTACTGTAAGTCAGATATCAATGTATTCTCAAAATTTACAAAAGCTAGGTTTGACATGTACACCTTTCAGACACCCCATATAAAGTTTAACAACACTATTGTATAGAGTACAGTAGTGGGTTTATATGTTGTTGTATGGTCAACCAGGTAAAAGAGAAACACTGTGCCATTCCCTGAAGCTATTTACAATGGTCATTCGTGTTGTTAAAACATAGGGACAAAACAGTCCAGAAATCGTACAGTTTGGTCAGTTTACAATTTGGTGTAATTGATAGGAGTGTGTTTTCCTAGCTTTCCTACTTATAGTTATCTACATTATATCATACGTTCTTCTTCGCATTGTACTTTCTTTCTAGTTGTACCTTTTTTTTCTATGGAGATCTAATAACAAACCTACTAATAAAACGAAAGCAACTTGTATAAGTAAACCATTATAGGAATGAATGGCCTTATTGTGGAATTTATCGGAGCATAAACTTGGAAAAGTCGCGGGAATACTGGACGAAGCGATAAAAAAATACAATTTTCGAAAAAAAAAAAAAAAAAAAATATATTTTTTTTTTTCGAAAATTGTCATTTTTTAAGGCCTCGTCCAGTATTCCCGCGACTTTTCCAAGTTTATATCTCCGATAAATTCAACAAAAAGGCCAATCATTCCTTATAATTCCAGCATTCGAAATAAATTCATCAAGAAAATGTGTTTATTTTCCGTTTTCTTAAGAATTATTTTAACTGCGCCTCACGGTTACGGAAAGTAGTTCGGCATTGGAGTTTACTAGGATATACATTTTGGACAGAGACTTGCTAGTGACCAATCAATTGTTAGGGAATTGTGTAAATATTTTTGTGCTGGAATTATATGAATGTGATCTGTATGTCTTTACCAGATACTCCTACCAATAAAAACATACTAAGAAAAACCGTTTCACTAAACTTCGTATGACTAAAATGTTCGTAAGTGCAAAATTATGATAGTCTGTACATTTCTCATTAAGCCTATGTTCAATAAATGTAAATCCATCAATTGAAATTTCCAGACGATCCTAAATTTGCACTTACGAATATTTTAGTCGTACGAAACGGCCCCCTGTTCTATACCTGATCATCGTTTGATTCAAAGATAGTCCTTCCTAAATGTGATGGGATATATGTGTAACATATATGTGAACATTAGCTTCTTACTGTATACTACTCGGTGCGTGGAGTTGATATGTCTGCCTTATTAGTATGTACCAGTCGTCAGTTAGTTTTAACTGTTGTTGCGTTTGACACATACCACAACAATTGTCTGTTCCACGAAGTGCTGCACAAAATGTATTGCTATAAAAACACTCCAAACTGCTTATTTTTTTATATAAAACAATGTGAAACTATTTTTTAGAAATGAGCCTACTTTTTATTTCAAGAAAATCCGTCTAATAACAAAGTTATTTCGAATAAACAGTCATGGATGGGCTTTTGCCTTATAAATTCATTTTACCGAATTTTGGTTGTTGACAATAAAACAAGAAACTACTATTGCAATAATCACTTCCGGTAAACAACAACAACAACTATTATTGCGAATTGAACACAAATTCTTAATACATTTGTTTATTAACATCATTTTCTGGCATATAACTTAAACAATTTGCATTAAAATATACCAATTAATCATTTAATATTCATATATTTAGCGAATATCATTCATCCATAAGGTTCCAAGTCGATCTGATACTATTGCTAATACGTTCTAATGTATTGTAAATTGTGAATGCTAACGAACTTGATCGATTAAACTCGTGACCTTCACCAATCAATCAGCATTTCGTAAACCAAGTTGTCCGCCGGAAATTCGTCCGGCAAAGAAACTGGCTCACAGGAAGTGACTGTATACTTTCGCCGGAAATGATGATGAAATCCAGCAAGCAGTTCGATGCTAGAAACATGTTGAAAATCTGACGGCACGTGACATTTTAACATTGCAAACCTGCATTCAATTCTTGATTTATGGCTATTACTTCATTATAGGACCGAAATTCAAAAAATAAAAAGATGGCTCATTGCTAAATTTTGCTGTAAAATGATTTTATGCCAAAAAATAAGAGTTTTAGGGTGTTCAAATAGGTGTAAAAATTGGGCAGGTTAACGTGAAACAGACAGTAGTATGATATATACAGAAATACAAGTTGGTGCAACATCTGCTAACGATGTTAAACAAGAACGTTCTATGGGTTATTTTCATCACACGTATATACAAAGTCTGATTGTTGAAGAGATATTTGAGAATCCAGTAATGGCTGTGTATTATACACCTGTATTACCATACATACTGTATCAAATCCAGTGACATGCAAACAGTTACTCGAGTGTCTTGTCACTGGTGTCTTACTCGCCTACTATGCGAGTAGATATGGTTTTGCCAATAGGTACACTAACAATAAAATGTGCATCAGATAGAAAAGTTTACACATTAAAATTTATTTTCAGATTGATACGAGAAATGCTTCAGTCTTTTGCATATTTTTCTGGCATGACATTTATAGCACGCTATTTTCATATACAGTGCAACCTATCTACAACAGCCACCCATGGGAAGACGCAAAATTGGCTGTTGTAGAGAGGTGGCTGTTGTAGGAGGTTAATGCGGAATTAAATTTTGTCATCCACGGTTTATTTATTTTCTTCGATAATTCTCATCAAAAACATGCTTTGGCAACATTTTAGAATCATTTCCAATGGAAATCATTCTAAAATGTTGTGAAAACATGTTTTTATTGAGAAAGAAGGCAAAGCAACAGCAGACGACAATGTTCATGCTCACCAGTCTAAGGGTTAGATACAGAGGAAATCATCCATTTTGGATATAAATTAGCGGCTGTTATAGAGAGGGTGTTGTAGAGAGGTGGCCGTTCGGGAGGTTCGACTATGATGTGTCGGTGTCCGGTTTGGAGAGGTTTCATTGTAATTCAGGCATTTGATCATCATGAGCCATAGTTGTGTCTTGCGATCATGAACAGACATTATCACCTGAGATAAATTAATAAGAAACCCATCAAAAATAAGATCACAATTATGCCATTGGTGCCATGTTTAGAGACGTTCCACTGCATGTAACATGTATGTTTGTGACAAAAAAAAAAGAAATATGAAAGAAAATCATTGTCTCATGAAAATATCCACTATTTATACAGTGGAACCTCTCTAAACAGTGGAACGCTCTAATCCGGACACCTGGTCCCCAGGGTGTCCGGATTAGAGCATTCCACTGTCATAAGGATAACGATTTATTGTCATTTTTAGTCCTGAACAGACAGGTCAACGATATACATTACATTGAAACCCACCTAAATGAAGCACAATGGGGTCCCAGGCGTATCTGGTTTAGAGGGGTTTCACTGTAATTAAGCACTCGATGATCAATGCTTATCATTGTCAGCCATGAACAGACAGGACAATGAAATAAATTACATTGAAACCAATCGAAATTAAGCCCAATGGTGTACAGGGTGTCCAGTGTAGAGGGAATCCACTGTAAAACAATTTAAATAAACTCATACCGGCTGTCATGTACACTCCAGTGACAACACATCTATATATGTCGTATTATGTAACATGTATGTTTATGACCAAAACAAAAAAATAACCAAAAAGAAAATAAATACAGAGAAACCTCTCTAAACCGGACACCCTGGTACGTCCCCAGGGTGTCCGGTTTAGAGATGTTCCACTGTAAATCAGACTATGCTAAGGTATGCGGCTGCGCTTTGCAAACTTGAACAGGCATTATCATATAAATATACACCAATGATACCCATCAAATGAAGGCTACACAGACTGCCTGTGTGTCCGGTTAGAGGGGTTCTGCTGTTTAACCCTTGCACACCTATGTAACTGAAGTGCATTTTGATATGTTAATTTTGCAGCCAATTCAATGATCACAAAATGATTTTCAGACTAGTTTATTTATGAAAAGAGGGTATTTATGTTAAAACAAAAATGAAAATTACTTTCAAAAAGTGCAGATCCTGATGAGCCGGCTCGTTACGAGCCGGCTCATCTGGATCTGCACTGTTTGCATAAACCGCTATGGCGGGCTTTCGGGTTCAAAGGGTTAAGAAACCATTGTCTCATGTAAATATCTTGGATATTTTCCAGTCAGTAGACTAACCTGCGACACATATGAAGCTTCCATCCGTGTCGTAGCAAACAGCTGGAGCAATGCAGTCGTGAGTTTCCAGCGTACATTCGTTGACATCTAGATGAACGCAAACATTTAACACGTTAAACACGTTAACACGTTTGTACGGAGCCCCCGCAGGGTAAGTAGAATGCTGTGTTTTATTAACCCTTTCAACCCTAAGTAACTGTAATGGACTGTGATATGCTAATTTTCCGACCAATCCAATCGTCACAGAATGATTTTCAGATTAGTCCATTTATGAAAACGGGGTGTTTCTGTTCTAAGAAATATTAAAATTGCTTTCAAAAAGTGCAGATCCTGATGAGACGGCTCGTCACGAGCCGTCTCATCTGGATCTGCACTTTTTGCATAAACCGCTATAGCGGGATTTCGGGTTCAAAGGGTTAATTCGTTCCCACAAAATAACAATTCGTTCCCTCAATTTAACAATTCGTTCCTACGAAATAACAATTCGGTCCCACGGGAACGAATTGTTAATTCGTAGGAACGAATTGTTATATCGTGGGAACGAATTGTTAATTCGAGGGAACGAATTGTTATATCGTGGGAACGAATTGTTAAATCGAGGGAATGAATTGTTAAATTGAGGGAACGAATTGTTATTTCGTGGGAACGAATTAATAAAAAAAATCCATGTCCCCTGCGGGGCTCCGTACGTTTGTACCATGCTTGAACATGCTGTGGAACCTCTCCAAACTGGACACCCTGTGAGGTTCCCAGGGTGTCCGGTTTGGAGATGTTTCACTGTAAATCAGACATATTAGCGCTTCATTCTAGTGTTTTGCAATCATGAAACGTCATTGTAATCAGAGATCCATAACGGCGAATGACAGCTAATTTAAACATCCATATTTTCCGGTTTAGAGGGGTTCAACTGTAACGTGGGAAGATGACACAATTTTCATAGCAAATGCGGATTTTTATTCCGCGAAAATTTGCTGTGAGCAATTCGTCAACGTTCGATGTCATTTACATAAATTATCGTAAATTTTGTAAATATTTGTCATGAGATACAATGAATATATATTCTTAGGTACAAAATCACATCGTATGTCTCATATTAGACACGCCATAGGATGAAGATCGAACGTTTACAATTTAGACAAGTCATACCAGGCTAGTGTCTTTTGATATTAAGTTTTATCAGGCAAGGCTAGGAAACGCGTAGGAATTCCGAGGCTTGCCGAGGAATTCGTATCGTTTCCGAGCCGAGCCTGATAAACTTGATATCAAAATACACTAGCCTGGTATTCTATTTATCAGGTAACGTTTTATGCTCGAAAATGACCACAGATGACGTCGTATTCTATGGACAGAACGCGGACTTGTTTATGATGCGTCATTACACTGACGTCATTCGGTAACGTCACGTGACGTCATCCGACCAATGGAACGTCAATTTTAACTTCGTTGTAACCCGGATGTTTATATCAGGGCAATGCCTGATACAACAATATGTTATCAGTCAGTACGTATTCGGTAAATGCAGGGCAGGTTACCTGATAAATGTGATTGCGTACCTAATATGATGTGTGATATCTCATGAAAATTTACAACATGTATGATAGTTTCGTCAACGTTCGACGTCATTTAAAAACTTAGCATAGTTTCTTTAACCCTTTCAACCCTAAGGAACTGGAATGGACTGTGATATGCTAATGTTCCGACCAATCCAATGGTCACAAAATGATTTTCAGATTCGTTCATTTATGAAAAGGGGGTGTTTTGGTTCTAATAAATATGAAAATTACTTGCAAAAAGTGCAGATCCTGATGAGACGGCTCGTTACGAGCCGGCTCATCTGGATCTGCACTGTTTGCATAAACCGCTATAGCGGGATTTCGGGTTCAAAGGGTTAAATATTGTAATGTAAAAACGCACATCTTCTCATGTACAACAGCCGTGGCTTGTCTAATATGTCACCCGTCAACTTTCGAAAACATATAACAGTTTCTGTAAATATTTTTTCATGAAACATCTTCTTTCTTTCGTGTTCTGAATCTTCATTATTTTATTTCTAACTGGCCATTTTCAAGGTGTATGATCACGTGGTACCAACAACAACAACAAGTACAGATTCAAAGTACGTATTCTTTTATAGTGTCCTTATTACGTAACGGATTTTGATGAAATATGGCGCATCAAACGCGTCTTGTTAAGCTGCATTTGGTGGTCTCTGTATTTTCGCCCAAGCTTCTGTCATTTTTGCGAAGAATCGATTTCCGTGTCTCCGACACGGAAATCGATTCTTCGCAAAAACGACATAGGTCTGTGCCAAACTCCCTAGACCACCAAATGCAGCTCATGAAAACGCGTTTGCTTCGGCATATTTCATCAAAATCCGTTGCATATTAAGGAAAATATCAAATAATACATACTTTGGAGTGGGCGACGTTGTTGTTGTTGTAATCACGTGATCATGCACCTTGAATTTGCCACTGACGGGTCATACTTATGCGCAGAAAGTTATGTATCAGAATTGTTGATGACAGTTTCTAATACACTACCGCCTGCGTTAATCTTGTCAACCAATGTCAATTTATTTACTTCCTAATACTTGAATATTGTGCTTATAATCAAGCAGCTTGATTGGCTGAACCTGAACTGTGCTACAGCTCAGGCTCAGACAATCAAATCGCTTGATGCGAGTAAGAATTACCAATAGATGTTAAGAAACCTTGATAATATTGGCAATATTAACGCAGGCAGTGGTCTAAGCCAATATTGTCATTTGTATTGAATATTTTCCCCTCTGCTCGTAAGTCTAACCCTAACCCTAACCCAAGTTCAAGAAAGAGAAATAACCACTATAAGTATATAGATTATCTTACATGAGTGATGAGTTAATATGATATTTATTAAACGAGTTTACTGATTTCATAAGACACGAGGCTATGCCGAGTGTCTAATGAAATTAGTCAACGAGTTTAATAAATACCATATTAAATCATCACAAATGTCAGATTTTATTTATTGCATAAGCAAATCATCATATATTTAAGCGGTACTGGTCCCCAAACGTGTTTTCTGTAACGAGCTAATTTGCATATTTATTACACTAGTGTATCATGATTTTATTACGCTGTGTTAATACGCCGAGAGCACCCATTTTGTGCAATATATACTTATATAAGATTTTTGGAATTCTTGCCGTGATTATCTACGTTTCTGAACATCTATTGACAATTCTAACTCGCAATCAAGCAATTTGATTGTCTGAGACTGAGCTGTAACACAGCTGAGGCTCAGTCAATCAAGCTGTTTGAAAGCAAACTCAATATGCAAGTATTTTGGAATAAAGAAATTGATAAATATTGGCAAGATTACGGGAGGCGGTAGTATAATTACAGAACACACGCGTATCTATCTCACTTACTATTACAATATGCTGCGTCTCCGAGCCACAACCCTGCTTGACAGGTCCGAATGGCGTTACCGTCCATCGCGAACCCGGCATCACACGTATACGTGGCCGTATTACCGTCGATTACGGCCGTCATCAACGGGGAAACCTGGCCGTGAGTGGGAGACGGCAACCCGTCACAGTCAGTCGCTGAAAATTGTAACAAAGTGAAATATGTATACCTTCCATAAATTCATAATGCAACCGCCCATTGTACGTATTGCGTTGATATAGAGAATAGTAGGTTAGTGCCGTGACTGGGAAAAAATATCCGGCAAGGCTCAAGAATTTCTTTATTTCTCATCAGAAGTATATGTTGTGACCACTCATTTGAACCGTCTCGCTGAGACGGTTCAAATGAGTGGTCACAACATATACTTTGGTTCAGAAATAAGGAAAATAGATAGAGAATAGTAGGTTAGTGCCGTGACTGGGAAAAAATATATGACAAGGCTTAGGAAACGTGATGGGCGAGGCTCTGCCGGGCACATTCCGTTTCCGTGCCGCGCCAGATATTTTTCCCATTCACGGCACTAACCTACTATTCTATTTATCCCGTCAACACCTACAAATGGCTTTAAAATGCAAAACAAGTAACCCCAGTCACCGCATATATTCATACGCCGTGATTAGATCGTATTGACAGGATATCAAAAAAGTTTCACGGCACCGTGTTTCACGGCACATACGCACTGTGTTGACGGGATAATATACCAATTATATTTACATGTATATTTAACATGGGGAAATTGTTTTTCCGTAATAAAATAAATATTCGACCAAATTTCACAAAATAAAAAGAAGGCTCATTCTTAAAGTTTGATAAAATTTAACATTATCGAAAATAAAATATTATTTTTGCATTGTTTATGTTATATTATATATTATATATGCCCTTTTAAATGTTTCGTGAAACAGACAGTAAATGTGGCCTGTTCAATAGATTCCACAACGGCAACCACAAAGACAGTCGTTGAAAATACAGTGAAACCTCTCTAAACCGGACACCCTGTGGGGTCCCCAGGGTGTCCGGCTTAGACAGGTTTCACTGTAAATCAGGCATTTGATCATTCTACGCCATAGTTGTGTGTGCTATGCAAGCACGAACAGACATTATCACCGGAGATAAATGACCAAGAAACTCATCAACCATAAGATCACAGGTGTTTTCGTGGTGTCTGGTTTAGAGAGGTTCCGCTGTAGTGACACCGTCAACTACAGCGGAACCTGTCTAAACAAAGCAGCAAAACAAACAGCGTCGGTTTCAATGAAAAGTTCCCGAACTTGTGTGGCTATAACTGGAAAAAGGGGCTTATGGGCATTGCGTCCGGTGTAGCTCCTTAGCAAATAGCACACTCGTGCAGCTAGCTACGATAATTCGTCTCCGATATGTTATCTCGCGAGAGGTATGGAGCGGGGTAGCAATTTTGTTTCTATCGTGTAGCCTTATAACGATATATATTGCTCGCTAGAAGTATGGCATGTATTTCATTAATGGAAAGCCCCAGTGCATATCCAGATTTATCCCGTCAACACAGTGCGTATGTGCCGTGAAACACGGTGCCGTGAAACATTTTTGATATCCTGTCAATACGACCTAATCACGGTGTATGAATATGTGCCGTGGCTAGGGTTAAATTTTTGCATTTTAAAGCCATTTGTTTATGCTGACGGGATAAATAGAATAGTAGATTAGTGCCGTGAATGGGAAAAATATCTGGCGCGGCACGGAAACGGGATGTGCTCGGCAGAGCCTCGCCCATCCCATTTCCGAAGCCTTGCCAGATATTTTTCCCATTCACGGCACAAGCCTGCTATACTCTATGAGACTGTGCGGGTGCACAGATATATATTGATCTGGATCTACACAAATAATTAAAAATTAAATGCCTCATTTACCTCATTTACATATGAAGATAGCGTGATATCACCGCGAGTCACTATCAGTAAAATAAATATATAGAGGATATTATAGGAATGAATGGCCTTTTTGTGGAATTTATCGGGGTATAAACTTGGAAAAGTCGCGGGAATACTGGACGAAGGCCGGAAGCGAAGGCCGGAAGGCCTTCGTCCAGTATTCCCGCGACTTTTCCAATTTTATACCCCGATAAATTCCACAAAAAGGCCATTCATTCCTTATAATTCCAGCATTTTAAATAAACTCATCAAGAAAATGTGTTTATTTTCCGTTTTCTTAAGAATTATTTTAACTGCGCCTCACGGTTACGGAAAGTAGTTCGGCGTGGGAGTTTACTGGGATATCAATTTTGGACAGAGACTTGCTACGGGCCAATCAAATGTTAAGGAATTGTGTAAATATTTTTGTGCTGGAATTATTCCATAGTACATTTTGAATAGCGGAAAATAATACACGAGTGTGCGTCGGCTTCCGCGTAAGCAAAGAGTGAGCGTAGCGAACGAGTTGCTTGTGCGGAAGCCGACGGACACGACTGTATATTTCCGCTATTCAAACATGTACGATGGAATATCCTATGTATTACACTTCACGGTGTATGCATATCTTTTGAGATTGTAAGCAAAATAATTGTGCTGTGCGTATGAATAGTTACACACTGACGTGTTTCCCGCAAACGTGACGTCGTGTAAACTTTTTGAAATTACGCAGCTGTTTCTATGAACTAGATATATTTGAGTATATGTTTGCAATATGTTCACTCACATTAACATTGTGGAGTAGTCGAGACAGTGACTCTCTCCACATTTCTCAAACAGGGAAACCCCATGCAAATAATAAGGATTATACATGTAGTTGTAAGCGGGCACTGGTAATTTTTAGAACTTGCCTGTTCAGAAGTACATTGTTGGTAGCTGAATGTTGAATTACAACATTTATATTATTCAATGCAAAAATAATAACGACGTCATTTTGACTATCCCTGCGTCACAATTGTACGGAGCCCCGCAGGGACATACAAGTATTTGTTTTATTAATTCGTTCCCTTAATTTAACAATTCGTTCCCACGAATTAACAATTCGTCCCCACGAATTAACAATTCGTTCCCTCAATTTAACAATTCGTTCCCACAAAATAACAATTCGTTCCCACGGGAACGAATTGTTATGTCGTGGGATCGAATTGTTAATTCGAGGGAACGAATTGTTAAATTGAGGGAACCAATTGTTTTATCGTGGGAACGAATTGTTTTATCGTGGGAACGAATTGTTAATTCGAAGGAACGAATTGTTAAATTGAGGGAACGAATTGTTAATTCGAGGGAACTAATTGTTAAATTGAGGGAACAAATTGTTATTTCGTGGGAACGAATTAATAAACAAAATCCATGTCCCCTGCGGGACTCCGTACAGTGGTGTCAGCGTGTAAGTGCACACACGAACGAACACGACAGGTTGGAACCAACCTGTCGTGTTCGTTCGTGTGTGCACTTACACGCTCACGCTACTGTATATATAAACTACAGGTCAAAGCGAAAATATCTGTTTTCGGAACCGTGTTTACATGTATGTAGACATGAAAAGCCGCAATAAGCCGTTATTTACCACCCACGGAAATTACACTTGTTATTTTAAATACATCTTAAATTTCCGATTTATTTTCGAAATCAATATCGATGAAACACGGCTGTGTGTAAGGGCGGTAATTCCGGAGTCCGGGTCAGAAATAACCCGCCTTTTCCCAAAGGCATGTGATTGCTTTTGAAAAACGAAAGAAAAGTGTGCCGAAATTAAAGTTGTACGAGTTAAGATGAATGCAGAGCACATGCGGAATTAAATTTAAGCGCATTTAATTTTTGAACTTGATTTTCAAAATAGAACAAAAATATACAAATTTGCTGAAGTTGTATATATTAAGCTAACATGAATGAAGAGCACATGCGGAATTAAATTTAAACCGTCATTATTCAAAAGGCATTTTGACATTGATTTAAAAAAAAAAAAAAAATTGTTGAAATTAAAGTTGTATATTAAATTAAATTTCAGAGCACATGTGGAATAAAATTCCGCATGTGCTCTGACATATATGATACTATTTGAAAACTAGAGCAGCTTGAGCTGCATCAACGGTTTGAGCCTCAAACATTGATTTCATGTGTAACTAAGCTTTAGCCCAAGGTTTAAACTATCGGTTGCAAAAAGAATTTCTGAAGTTTTAGAATGAACAGTCCAACATTATTGTGTTCGCATCATCACACCGATGTGGGGCCGGTTAGCTTAGAGGTAGAGCGATGGACTCGGAGCGAGGGATACCGGGTTCGATCCTCAGCCAAAGTTTTAGCTAAAGGACTGAAATATCGACTACAGCAAAAACAATTGAAATCGAATGATAAATAACGAAGCTGAGGTCACATCCGTTTGCTCTATTTTGAAAACTTGAAAAAATACGTTCATCTTTGACATCGAATAGAGCCGTAAGTAGTCAAGATATAGCTCTGAAAATTATCATCTTTCATGCGGCTGACACTCCCCTATCACCCTGGGAAGAAATTATGTTGCTGACAGTACTGTACAAATTGGAAAACGTTTGTAAAGACCACCCGTTATCAGCCGAAATTCGGCAAAATCGTTGAAAAGTATGTACATTTTTCAACTTCAAATGCATATAGCTCTTTTATTTGAGCAGATAGCCGAAAACTGTCGGTGAGTTTGAGATAGAGAATTTTGTCAGCTTTCCAATGCAAAAAGAATTCTTGAAATCGGTTGGAAAATAAGGAAGTTATAGGAAGTATGACGTCATTTCCGTTTTCGTGGAATGTAGCATTAAAAGTCTCTGCTCACACTTGATCCGAATCGGCATGCAAAATTTGAAGTCGATCTGACCAGCGGTTTGGTGTAGATGGAGGGAGCCCGTAAGTCAGCGGATGATTATTTTTCGATAGTTATCGCCCTTAAATTGAAGTTTACGCCATTTGTAAATACACCTAATAAAACGGAAATTAAATATGTGCAATATTCCGCCAGTGAAGTTTTCGTTTGTTTTTCACCATAGGCCGGGCACAAAGCGGGAAAGTTTTAGCTAAAGGACTGAAATATCGACCGCAGCAAGAAATTTTGAAATCTATTGATAAATAACGAAGCTGACGTCACATCCGTTTCCTCTATTTTGAAAACTTGAAAAAAGACGTTCATCTTTGACATCCAATAGAACCGGAAGTAGTCAAGATAGAGCTCTGAAAATTATCATCTTTTATGCGCCTGACACTCCCCTATCACACTGGCAAGAAATTATGTTGCTGACATTACTGTACAAATTGGAAAACGTTTGTAAAGACCACCCGTTATCAGCCGAAATTCGGCAAAATCGTTGAAAAGTATGTACATTTTTCAACTTCAAATGCCTATCGCTCTCTTATTTGACCAGATAGCCGAGAACTGTCAATCGGTTGGAAAATAAGGAAGTTATAGAAAGTATGACGTCATTTCCGGTTTTGTGGAAAGTGGCATTAAGAGATTTCTGAAAATCTCTAAATCTCGACTCACACTTGATCCGAATCGGCATGCAAAATATTTGAAGTCGATTCGACCAGCGGTTTGGGCTGTAGACTGAACGGCTGAATAAAAAAAACAACAACAAACCAACGAAAACAATAGGTTTTTCGGCGCAGCTGAAAGCCGCCTCAAACCTAAATAAACGCATGAATCATCTCCTTTTTGAAGCACATCTCGGTGACAAACGGCGATACAAAACAAAACAAGCAAGGGAGATATTCCAAATTACTTTGTCGTTTCTGCCGCGCCAGTATATTATCCTCAGCCTCCGGTGTCTCTGCGAATGCTATCCAGCTTTCATAATTCGGTCCAGTCCACAGGCTCCTGCCGCGTACCACAGGCGCCAGGAGTATACCGCACAACGCGGGCAACGTGATAAGGCGAATACAGCGCTGGAAAGGAAGAACATGTTATAGAGAATAGTAGGTTAGTGCCGTGAATGGGAAAACATATATGGCAAGGCTCAGGAAACGGGATGGGCGAGGCCCTGTCGAGCACATCCGGTTTCCGTGCCGCGCCAGATATTTTCCCATTCACGGCACTAACCTACTATTCTATTTATCCCGTCAACACCTGCAAATAGCTTTAAAATTAAATAAAAATAACCCCAGCCACCGCACATATTCATACGCAGTGATTGATTAGGTCGTATTGACAGGACATCAACAATGTTTCACGGCACCGTGTTTCACGGCACATACGCACTGTGTTGACGGGATAAAAAGGTTTAACCATGCTAAATAGGTAGATATTCATGCGCAGCGTAGGCCGGTATAAAATGTAATCCGGATGTGTTATGCCACAGACACTGTTTCTTTGCAGAATCTGCTCAATTCAACATGTTCAGTGTACTAATATATTAACGGAATATAGTGGGGTAATTTTTACACCACTTTCCAGTTGTTTTTGCGGTATGGTCAAGAAAAACATGATTATGTTGGTCACGTGACCTATCAACAGTACAGAATATTTTGCAAACAAACTGGTGGCCATACGGAAGTAAATTTATCTTTCTTAACAATAATTAAGCATGTATTTTATTTAGTGCCGATCCAAAGCAGGATGGGTGCAGATTATGGGAAAATCGGTCCTTTGGTAAATAGCAGAGAATGGCAATTTATCCCGTCAACACAGTGCGTATGTGCCGTGAAACACGGTGCCGTGAAACATTTTTGATATCCAGTCAATACAATTTTTGCATTTTACAGCCATTTGAAGGTGTTGACGGGATAAATAGAATAGTAGGTTAGTGCCGTGAATGGGAAAAAATATCTGGCGCGGCTCAGATACGGGATGTGCTCGGCAGAGCCTCGCCCATCCCGTTTCCTAAGCCTTGCCAGATATTTTTTCCCATTCACGGCATCAACCTACTATTCTCTATATATAATAGCAACAATCAATGGTGATGGGCTACCTAAAGTCACTATGTCGACGTCTCGCATTAGACACACACTACCTGCGCTAATATTGCCAATAATAATATCTGTATATCGAAATACTTGAACCGTTTTCCCGACGTCAAGCAGCTTGTTTGGCTGAGCCTGAGCTGTGATACAGCTCAGACTCAGCCAATCAAGCTGATTGATTGAGAGTTGAGTTGAAATTGCCAAAAGATGTTCAAAAATGTTGATCATCTGGGCAAGATTAATGCAGGCGGCTGTGTACAATTCGTGGCTTTGGGGTTCAGGTACTGTGAATGACATCACTAATCAATTAATTGCACGATTTCATATGGTCGAATTTCCAAAAGTATGCATCATTTTCAAGTACATACTAGTACTATCAGAGATATTTTGGGTGGGCTTAATTTGGCATAAATAAAACGTATGACATTTGTCACGTCCCAAAGGTCCTTAATGTAGCATTCCCTATTAATAATACAATGTAACCAAATAGGTTCGAGATTACTTTTTTCTTTCTTATCTGGATGGGTTGAACAGAGCTCCAGTTAAGGTGCGTAATTTTATCAACTTTGGGGGGAATTTTATTATTTCTTGACCAAAAATGGCAAGTTGGGAGTGCTTTAGAATTGTCTCATTGAGTCGATTCTAAAGAACACACAACTTACCATTTTTGGTTGAAGAACTAAGTAAAATACCTCAATATTTGGTTAAATAACGCATCTTAACTGGAGCTCTAGTTGAAGGTGAAAATTGTAGATTGACTTCATCATAATTGTAATGCTTCTGTGTAGTAATGTGCCTGAGATATTTTATAAAACGACCCCGCACCGATCGTCTATCCTTCACCCGCCTCTACATCACTAACCCTCAGTTGTTATAACATAACAACATTAACTGCGGGAATAGGATGCTGGCATACCGCCAACACAATCAGAATTTACATTTATTATACGCTGCACCATATTGCCCATCAATTAAGATGCAAGTTTAGATAGCGTCATGTTTGCGTTAATGCGCTCATATAATATTAACCAACCCATTGGAATAAAATCGATTCGGAACAGCATGATTATACTGAATGTATTACATTATCACAGCCAAAATGGCTGTGATAATGTAATACATTCAGTATAATGCTCATTCGTAATAGGGACTGCTACATGTAGAACGTGACCATTTTCATATTGTTTTATTTATTTCTTAACGAGGTATATCTATGTGCTGCTGTCCAATAATAAGAAAGCTCAATCGTAAATTTTGCAATAATGTAATGTCATTGGAAAAATATTCTTTTTGCACTGTTTACATAGCCTTAAAATTTGGGCATGTTTCATGAAACGGACAGTAGTCAAATTAATCATTACTGATATTTGTTTACGTTATTGGCACGTCGCCAGTTGATGAATGTCTTGGTAAGCAGTCCTGGTGATGGCATTCTCTTTGTAAAGTAGCATTTTCATGCGGATTCTCAAACAAATTATCAAATTTACACATATAACTGTAAACCAAATCACTTGTGAAATATTTCAACAGAATAGCAGCTATCCCAACTTGATTGTGTCGGTGAGATCTCGACTATGCCAGGATCTGACCGGTGGCGACTCTTGGAATGATGGAATTAGTTCATCAAAATTCATGCAACCGTTCAAAGGGGCACCAATGAGCAAATCCCGGTAAAGAGACCATCGTGTTTTTGCTGCATAAATTTGTGTTATACCCTCGACCCCCAATAGGATTTTCTACCGTTTCCGACCCCAGCCTGATGAACATCAAAACAACAGACACTGGCCCGATACACTGTACCACCTGCGCTAAGTTTGCGAATATTTATAAATTTAATTATTTCAACATACATGCACTTGAATATTGTGCTTGAAATCAAGCAGTTTGATTGTCTGAGCCTGAGCTGTGCTACAGCTCAGGCTCAGACAACCAAATTGCTTGATTGCGATTTGGCATTGCCATTATATGTTGAGAAACGTTGATACTCTTGGCAGTATTAACGCAGGCGGTTGTGTCCTATTTTATCAGGTAACGTTTATGCATTATAATGGGGAAATGAAGAAGCGCACAGTGACAATTCCTTCTGCAACAACTATAGTCTGTTTCACGAAAGCTGCCCAAATGTTACGGCCATATAAACAATTCAAAAACAATATTTATTTCGATAATATTAAACTAAAGGAAAATTTAACAACGAGCCTTCTTTTTAGTTCGTGAAATTTGGTCAAATATTGATTTTATTACGAAAAATTGATTTGTCTATGGGAATTTAACATGGGGGAAAAAGGTAGAGGAGTTGTGGGAGGAGTAAAAAAAGGATTTTTTTTGGAAATTAACTCCGAAACCTGACTAGATAGCTTTGATATGATCTAACTAAGAAAACAAAAGTTAAATTTTAAAAATCGGTCCAGTATTTCTGAAATTCAAAACAATTTCCCCATGTTAAATCCCCATAGACATCTTCACTCCGTGAAGATGTCTATGGGGATTTAACATGGGGAAATTTTGTTTTCGCGATAAAATCAATATTTTACCAAATTTCACGAAATAAAAAGAAGGCTCATTCTTAATTTTTCCTTTAATTTAATATTATCAAAAGAAATCTTGTTTTTGAATTGTTTATATAGACGTAAAATTTGGGCAGCTTTCGTGAAACAGACAATAGTTGGTTGGTATAGAGAGTCAGGATTAATTTTAGTTAGTTATAAAAATACAGTATTTGATAATACAAAGTACGGCAATGAGGGATCGCAGTTAGTTATCTCCCATTTAATTTATTTATAGAAGTACGGTACAAATTGTTTAGTTTAGGGCCTTATTGCTTGTAAAAAGAGCGAATGTAGAATGATTTGTTGTGAAAAGGAGTCGATATAGTGATTTCGACTAGTGTTGATCAGAATCATATGGAAGCCCTAGAGGGACTTCTGACTTCCTACTTCCTTACCTCTAACTTCCAACTTCATTACTTCTTGCTTCTAACTTCTTTACTTTTTACTTCGAACTTCATCACTTCTTACGTCTAACTTCCTGACTTCTAAGTTAGAAGTAAGAAGTAAGAAGTAATGAAGTTAGAAGTAGAAGTAATGAAGTTGAAAGTTAGAAGTAAGAAGTAAGGAAGTTAGAAGAAATGAAGTTGGAAGTTAGAAGTAAGGAAGTAGGAATTTACAAATAAGGAAGTTAGAAGTAATGAAGATAGAAGTATTGAAGTCAGAAGTCCATCCAGGGCTTTCATAGAATCATCATACATAATTATGTACGCAATCTACTACATCATTTGCCAGATTCATATTTGCACACTTAGATATGTTATTGCAATCAGTGGAGATTCAGATCAGACTGCATAGATGTACAGTCTGATCTGGGTCTACTCTGTTTGCAGATCGCAATTGTTGTGCTATTCAGTAAGAAATTAACGTCTCGGACCAGCTCTTTATAAATATATTTGCAAAGGGAAATAACTGGCTATGATCCTTCATTATTAAGACTGTATGGGTTCGTTTCTCTCTTCCATACCAATAACAAGATCACTGACGTCACACGCATTCATTTGGAATTCCCACGAAATAACAATTCGTTCCCTCAATTTAACAATTCGTTCCCTCGAATTAACAATTCGCTCCCAATTAGTTCCCTCGAATTAACAATTCGTTCCCACGAAATGACAATTCGTTCCCTCAATTTAACAATTCGTTCCCTCGAATTAACAATTCGTTCCCACGATATAATAATTCGTTCCCTCGTATTAACAATTCGATTCCCAAAAATGACAATTCGTTCCCTCAATTTAACAATTCGTTCCCTCGAATTAATAATTAGTTCCCACGATATAACAATTCGTTCCCACGAATTAACAATTCGTTCCCGTGGGAACGAATTGTTATTTCGTGGGAACGAATTGTTAAATTGAGGGAACGAATTGTTATTTCGTGGGAACGAATTAATCAAACAAAATAATTCTACGTCCCCTGCGGGGCTCCGTACACATACACTCTTTGGTGACATTCAGAATATAGATACATGTGATGCGAAATCTGTTGAAGAGTGTCGCTTCAGCACAGTTCGTATCAAATATATTGCAAAAACCGTTGTGTAACACATATACTCACCAACAAAAGAAACCTTACAGAGCACAACTATATTTCTAAACGATTGGTAATATATTTTTGCATCAAATCTACTTGTAAAGAAAAATGTTGAACCGACACAATACACATGATGTCGATTGATATTGAATAAAATCACATACGAGTTGGCAAAGTATGGTGTACTATTTCCGGCCCGTGCGTAGTTACTTCTGCATGATTACCTGCAAAATGTCGGTTGTGGACAGCCTCAAGATAACCGAATAAAAGTACATGTATACTCAGCGAAAAAAGAAACCGTATACTACTGGCTTATCTGGGTAACTTGGAGAGGCATATAATAACAACAAATCATGTACATTGGAACCTCTGTAAACCGGACATCCTGGGAGGTCAACAGGGTGTCCGGATTAGAGGTTTCATTAAAATTCAACACTAGAAACGATCCAAAACATGCGTGTAAGTGCACTACAAGTATACGTATATCATCATTAGTGATGCATTAAATTGAAATCTTCAAAGTTGAACCCATTGATGCTACTGGGGTGTCCGGTTTAGAGAGGATCCACTGTATATGCAATAACCATTGTTAATACAAATCACTGCAGCATGACATATAATATCAATATGCAACGTAGACCTTGAACACAGATGTCAAACTGTAATCATGATAATGTATTCTACTGAATGCAGTAGATCCAAACAACATACGGCAGTCAGTTACCTGGGGCCCGTTTCACTAAACTTCGTACGACTAAAATGTTCGTAAGTGCAAATTTAGGATCGTCTGGAAATATCAATTGATGGATTTACATTTATTGAGCATAGGCTGCATATGCAGCCTATGCTCAAATGCAGCCTATGCTCAATAAATGTAAATCCAACAATTGTTTACAAGAAAACATTTGTTAATGTTAAATTATAGACCATCACAAGTTTGCACTTACGAACATTTTAGTCGTACGAAGTTTAGTGAAACGGGCCCCTGATTTTTTTGGTAATTATCTCGGCACTGCATGTTTTATTCGGTTATCTCGAGGCTGCGCATAACCGACATTTTGCACGAATTCACTCGAGTGTAACTATACGCCGACCGGCAATGGTAAAACCATACTTTGCCAGTTCGCATGGGCTTATTCAATATCAATCGACTGAATGTGTCAATATTTTGCTTTAAGCGTAAATGGAAAAGAAAGAATATGTTATAATATTAATCTTTTAGAAATTTCGATGCGCTCCTTTAAAAACTGTACAGTGTCTTTTGTCGCTAAGTATACGAGGTAACATGATAATCCAACGTGCGGTGCCGAGATCATGACCAACACAATGAAATAATTCACGGCATAAAGCTGTTTGGATCTACTACATTCAGCAAAATATATGTTCATGATTTCTTTTATAGCATCTGTATTCAACATATACATTGTTGTTGTTTTTTATACCTCTCCTCTTCACCCAGATAAGACAGTATTATTGGACTGTACGGTTTCTTTTGTCGCTGAGTATGGTATACTTGCCACTACATGTATTTGTAAGAAAAGTAATCAATGACACATTCACATCTCACTGAAACGCATTCGCTAGACTACGCATATGTTTTCTTGTATTGGACTGTACGAATCACCTTGTACACGAATATTGTTTAGCAACTCTGTGTAAATACATGGCATACTGACGTCAAAACCGCGTTTCCTTCTTTGATTTGTTGAACCCATACCCATGGACACACAACAGAACACTACAGAATACAGAACACTACAGAACACTACAGAACAGCCTTATGAATAGGTTACCGAACTTGGGCAATCACGAGAAACTCCCTTAGAACTACTTTCGGATCTTCGCCGAGACAATTATTGGCGGAGTTTGTCGGTTTGATGCCACGTTGCTTTATTAGTGAAAACAAACTACGTTCGTCAAACCAACAGAATTCCGCCAATTCTCGCGTCAAGAATGCAAGTTGTGCTAAATGAAGTTTTATCCCGTCAACACAGTGCGTATGTGCCGTGAAGCACGGTGCCGTGAACAAATGTTGATATCATGTCAATACGACATAATCACTGATTAGTCGATTCCCCGATTTTGAGGGTGCGGCTGGGTTTATTTTTGTTTGCATTTTAAAGCTATGTGTAGGTGTTGACGGGATAAATAGAATAGTAGGTTAGTCCAGTGAATGGGAAAAATATCTGGCGCGGCACGGAAACGGGATGTGCTCGGCATAGCCTCGCCCATCCCGTTTCCTAAGCCTTGTCACATATTTTCCCATTCACGGCACTAACCTACTATTCTCTATATTCTCGAGTATCCAAGTTAGGTTACGAAATTAAAAGACAGGTTCCTGTGTTGGAGTAGTAACCAAACTACATCATATAATCCTTCAATAAAGTATCATAGTACATTTACATGGCTGTTTTGGCTCTGGTACACATTCCAATTGTTTATGTATGGTCTCGTGACCTCAGGCAACACCATAGTACTTATATAAATGGTTTCAAAGCATATACTGAAAACAGTTCGCAGGCAAATGGATGGAGTGTCCTTGAAAAACCTACTCAGACCGCATGTGACAATAAGCGATATTTTCCAACTGCCATGCATCGCGTTAAGGACCCGTGGGGCCCCTGATCATCTAATGATTCCTGCATAATTGCTTCGTAAATGTGATGGGATATATGCATAACATAGATGTGAACATTCTCTACTTACTATATCCTACACAGTGCATGGAGTTTCCATGTCGGCCATGTTAGCGTGTACAAGCCATCAGCCAGTTTTAGCTTTTATTGTGTTTGACACATACCACTAATAATATGACAATCACATGAATAAAACTTGGTGCAACATGATGGGGAGACATCTGACTACAGCAAGCTATGTCTTGTTTTCATCAACTTTATATACGCAATCTGATATCTGAAAGGTTTGTTGACCCTTTGTTAAAATGTTTGAGAATTCATTAATTCTATTAATAGACAGTGCATCCGTTTGACATTTTACACATTGCAAAGTGTCCATTGTATGTTTTGTGAGTGATGGTAGAAATGCTCAGATATCTAGCTTTTTGTGTAGTTTGCTAAAATAATAGTTGTTTTTTCATTTCCATATTTATTCATTAATACATGTATTATATCACAAAGAACAGGACATAGACACGATATACATGAGTATAAGAGTTTCTCAGTGCAATTGGATGATAAACGTAAAGTAGATCCTTTGTAACATTTCACCTACTGATTTAATTGTGCAAAAGACAATTCTAGAAATATCATTTGCTATTTTGAGGTGATATGTCCGAACACAGTATCATATTACAAGACTAAACTAAATGATATCAAAATTTACACCAGTTTCATGAAATAATATTTATAGGACATGGTCGTCCTATTATACGGGACGTATTTCAAGTTTTATTAGATTTTCTGCCATATTATTTCATGTAGGTGTCATACCCTCCATGTGGTGAATCTGTCCGATAACATGTACAAACTAAAATTGCGAAGATGGCAACTCAATGCTCTGTATAATATACTCTAAGAAGAACAGGGTCAGATATAATGTATATAGACATTCAGTCACATGTATAATTCTACAACATTTGAAACAAACGATCATATAGTATATAGTCAGTCCTTAAGTACGCTGTGACATCGTCACATAATGACATGGTCATACAAAATGTTCCCGGATTCATAAAACACCCTCATATCATACATAACATCTATATATTTATCCCGAAATGTATTAGCTTGTCTATATCGTGATTGTTCTCGCCAACGGACAAGTGTCATACTGTCTGTACATGCTAAGTTTCAAGTATTCCAGTAGTAATATATGTTGTGGCTGGTGTTTGTGTCCAGTGTTATGGAACTCTAAATCTACATAAACTGAAATAATGTTATTCCTAGCTTTAAAGGATTTAGAGAGCTGGGGGCTGTTTCACTAAACTTCGTACGACTAAAATGTTCGTAAGTGCAAAATTATGATAGTCTGTAAATTTCGCATTAACACTGTTTTCTTGTAAATAATTGTTGGATTTACATTTATTGAGCATAGGCTGCATATGCAGCCTATGCTCAATAAATGTAAATCCATAAATTCAAATTTGCAGACGATTCTAAATTTGCGCTTACGAACATTTTAATCGTAAGAAGTTTAGTGAAACGGCCCCCTGTGCTCATCAGGATCTACACAGATTGCACATCCCATATGCAACATTTATGCAGTCACAGCCACAACCAACTGCGTGTTAGCATGTAAACATGACCTTAAGAAGAGGGATTGGGTCTAGGGAACGAATTAGTATGTACAGTGAAACCTCTCTACACCGGACACCCTGGGATCCTCCCAGGGTGTCCGGTTTAGAGATGTTTCACTGTAAAGCATGCATTTGATCATTCTGAGCCATATATGTTTGCTATGCAATCATGAAAAGGCATTTTTCTCCGAGATAAAAAAACTCATAATATAAGATCACGGATGTGTTCTTGTGGTCGGTTTAGAGAGGTTCCATCGTACCACAAATATGACGAACATCAAGATACGACAGGGGAATCGTTATTAAAAAGTATCCCACTCGTGGGCAGCATTGATAAAACATAGAACGTAATTCCTCAGTAACCTTGGCCTTGGATATTCAGACGTGGGATGTATGCGAAACTACGGAGCCCCGCAGGGGACGTAGAATGCTTTTTTATTAATTCGTTCCCACGAAATAACAATTCGTTCCCATGAAATAATAATTCGTTCCTACGAAATAACAATTCGTTCCCTCAATTTAACAATTCGTTCCCACGACTTAACAATTCGTTCGCACGATATGACAATTCGATAATTCGAGGGAACGAATTGTTCAATTGAGGGCACGAATTGTTATTTCGTTGGATCGAATTGTCAATTCGAGGGAATGAATTGTTATTTCGTGGGAATGAATTGTTATTTCGTGGGAATGAATTATTAATTCGTGGGAACGAATTGTTACCTTGTGTGAACGAATTGTTAATTCGAGGGAACGAATTGTTAAATGTAGTGGAAACAATGCACCATCCATAGATACACACTTTGGCCCATAACGTTGCATTCGGTAAATGTCTTAACGAAACCATGCATCATCGCTAGACGCATTTTTTGGCGGAATAATATTGAAATAGATTGATAGGAGCTAAGCAGTTATTGAGAAAACAAAACAAAACGCATTTATCTTCTGAAGTCCTCAGTGACCTTGATCAGCAGTATACAAACGTGGCATAGTGTGTGTATAGTGTGTATGCGAAACAAAGCATCATCCCATGACACACAAATCGGCCAAATATTCCTAAAATCGGTGAAATGGTTAATTAGTTACTACGAAATTAAATGTGTTGCTAAGTACATGCACGAATGTAAGTGAACTAACGCTATAATTGAGACAAGTCATGCTATTTTGTATATACGGACATCTGCGATATTTCATGAAATACGTTTACAAAATCTTTCCATAAATGAAGTCCAAAGTTGTCAAAATTGCAGAGTACATGCGGAATTATATTCCGCCAGTACTCTGAAATTTGTGTCAACTTCTAAGGTCATTTACTTTAAATATGCCATTTTCTGTAAATATATTTCATGAAATATCACAGATGTCCGTATATACAAAATAGCATGGCGTGTCTCATATATACCCTTTTGCCGACTGTCGAGGGGATACCTCCATTCAAAGAAAACCACATTATACTTATATGTACTGATTCCATCACAGAGTTTGTTACCTGATACCATGATTAGTATATTGTATTTTTGATAGCAACGTTTTCAGGCTCGGCTTTGAAACGGTAGCAATTTCTCTGCGAGCATTGAAATGAATACGTGTGTCATAGACATTCACATTTTTATAAAACAAACGCAACGAAAGCCCCACAATGCATAATCACCAATAAACGTCAGAGACAGCAGCCCTCCCGGCGAGAGACCGGCGACTACATACAGGTGCAGTACGAGAGGACATACCAGCAAGGGCTCCGCCTTGGAACGGTCAGTGAACACAATATTTCAATTTGAACCTGTTTTGCTTGGCGCCGCAAACCTGTGGATCCAACACAGAATATATCGGACTATTCCTGGCGACACAAAACATTTCTTCACATTTGTATGGACATAATTTCGTTTCCTTCTGAGTTTTATCTTCTATTTTAAGACGACTGAACAAAATAGCAATTTCTTGTGAATCAGTCCCTTTAACGACCAGCAGAGATATATTATCTTTGTTACTGTTGTTGTTGTTTATTTTTAATATTTTGTTTGTATATTTTTTATCTTTCTTCTTCTTCTTATTATTATTAGTATTACTATTATTATTATTATTATTTTATTATTATTATTATTATACAGGACAATTTGAATAAAAAACAACTCACCATTTTCATCTCCGTGGAAGCAAGCGCCCGAACTCACGTCGAGCAATTAATGTTTGTTAGATATCACGCAGTTACACCTGCGTCAAATGAAACTGTGTATGATGTAACCGGGCTTATGACATTTGCGATCAGTGTAGGCCCTGATCAGCCTGCGCATCCGCGCAGTCTGATCAGGGTCGACACTGTTCACCATTCAGTCAGTGAAACACCGGCCAACAAATCGTAACAAACAGCATCTATCATTAAATGAATACATGTATGTGCTAACTGATTCTGGGCAAATTGGCCACATTTCGTATGAGTACAATTTCTTTAGTCCCAGCCAGAAATGGGTTGCTGTCGGATAAAGGGACAGTATGACAATTTTGTCAGTGTAGCTATTACATCGTTATATGTGGCTGTGACTGGAGAAATGGGGCTTATGGCTTTTGCGATCAGTGTAGATTCAGTGCAACCTGTGCATCGGCACCGGCTAATCAGAATCTGAACTAGTTCGCCATTCCATCAATGAAACACCCGTCATACTTCGAACAAGCAATATACACGTACATCGTTGTCAGGATACAAGAGTGTGATATTTGATCAGGAGCTATACTGGTCACAAATACCATAAGCCCCATTTCTCTATTCACAGCCACATATCATCTGCTAAGATACTTCAGTGATTTTATTACGAACAAATCTTGAAATGCATTAATATACAGGTAATTTGCATGAAAATGTCACAATTTACCACCGTTGAAATCCGAATTTAAATGACATAAAATGCAGGAGAGTGCATTTCAGGCCATCTAGGTTTAAAAAAGTTCACCCCCCTAGCGTACTCGCGCCACTACATGGGGCTCGCCCCTTACGCACCCCTCTGAACTTTTTTAAACCTAGATGGCCTGAAATGCACTCTCCCGCATTTTATGTCATTTAAATTCGGATTTCAACGGTGGTAAATTGTGACATTTTCATGCAAATTACCTGTATATTAATGCATTTCAAGATTTGTTGAGATTACTGTTTGAAAAATAGCGGACCTCGGCGAATTCATGGGGGGGGGGGGGGGTGCGTATGCACCCGTCGCTACCCCCCTAGCGTACTCGCGCCACTACATGGGGATCGCCCCTGACGCACCCCCTGACGCACCCCCCCCCCCCCCAATAGAAAATCCTGCGTACGGGCCTGGTATGATATATTTAAATATTAAAGTAATCCATTAAGGGATATAGAAGTAATGTCAGAATTGAGAACATCCAGCAAACGTCTTAATGTGTGAAACAATGTTACGAAAGTAAAAATGTCAACGTGATATTAAGGGCAGCATGCATGCGTGGCATTTGTCCACAAGAATGATGTATTGAAATAAATGTAGTAAAGTAATCCATCAAGCGTTACATAGGTGTTATGACAGTATTGAGAAACTCCGCCGAACTTTTTTATGTGTGAAAAAGTTCGAATTTGTGAAGGTCAAAAGATCAAAGTCATAAGAAAAAACAAATTTCAAAATATGTTTTGTAAACTGGTAGATAATGGCAATTCAAACCACATGCAGAAAACCCCATCCACAAAAATAATCTGAGCAAAAGTTATGCAAGTTTCCATATTTGCACATTTTATGCAAATTTATGCAAATCTTTTCCAACCCTACTCTAAACATTACAACAAAAAAAGAATTAATGAAAATAAAAATATATTTTTTACAGTTTTTCCTTTTAATTGATAATACATTATTAATTCCATGTAATAAAATAATCAGAAAACTAAATTAGAGTTAATATGAATAATTTTAAAAATAATTGATCTTTAATGACGTCATATTGGAACGCGCATGTTTCAGCTAATTAAAACAATCAACACTTTGTAACTTTTGAAATATTTGCTATTTTTGCATGAGGTTTTCAGTATTCATTTCATATTATCAAATTCTATCATTTAAAGAAATAAAATAAAGTTATTGTATTGGTATTTAAGGGCAGCATGGATGTGTGGCATTTGTCCACAAGTATAATGTACTGAAATATTAAGGTAATCCATCAAGGAAATAGAAGTTATGACATAATTGAGAAACTCCGGCGAACTTCTTAATGTGTGAAAAAGGTTAAAGTTGTGAAGGTCAAACGGTCAAGGTCATGTTAATAGCAGCATGGATGTGTGGTATTTGTCCACAAGTATGTTGTATTGAAATAGTTTCAAGTAATCCTTCAATGTATATAGAAGTTATGATATAATTGAGAAACTTCAACTAACTTCTTAATGTGTCGGACGGACACACGGACACCCAGTCCAAACACTAGTTAGCTATCTAGCTGACGAGAGCTCTTTAGCAGTATCAGAATCCGATTATACAACTATGGAAAATATATTGAACTAGGGAGTTGTGTTTCAGACAAAAACATATTTCTCATCCCCCCCCCCCCCCACACACACACACATACACACACACCACCACTACTGAATGTTACCGACACTTGGAACGTTGGAATTTAAGATTTAAGGCAACAACAACATACATGTAGCTACCTTTTTATTTTGTAAATCAGCTGTATATGCAAACATATGCAATATCACTTGTGAAGGGCGATAACTCTGACAATACTAGATGAATCCTCATAAAAGAAAACCAGGTGCACAACTTCAGATATGAAAAAGAATCATTGTAAAAAAAACTCAATATGAACAGCTCGAATAGTTACAGGCTTGACGTGTTCGGCCTAATAGAAATATTACTGCGTAAAATAGGATAGGTCCGCTAGCTTATCGCCGCAAAATACAGAAACTAACACTGTTTTTCAAAGAACAAATGGACAATTACCAGGTTAAATTATTCATTTCCATATACAGTAGCAGAAGCGAACCCTTATAATTTAAGAAATAGAGGATATTCCATCGTACATTTTGAATAGCGGGAAACAATACACGAGTGTGCGTCGACTTCCGCGTAATCAACGAGTGAGCGTAGCGAACGAGTTGCTTGCACGGACGCCGACGGACATGAGTGTATTATTTCCGCTATTCAAACATGTACGATTGAATATCCTATTTATTACACTTCCACGGCGGATATATATGCACATTTAGTCTATTTTTGAGATTAAAATCAATGAATTGTAATGTGCGCATGAATAGTTACACAATGACGTGTTTTCCCGCGTTTTGACGTTACGTTGTGTGACGTCAAATGTGACATCATGTAAACTTTTTGAAATCCAAATTACGCAGCTGTTTCTATGAACCATATATATTTGACTGCATGTTTGGAATGTGTTCAATCACATTAACATTCTAGATTAGTCGAAACCCTTTTCCAGTTTTCAGATAATTTTATTGTACCATGCAAACTGTTTACTTTTTATTACAAAAAGTAAACAGCTTGCATGGTAGCTCGCGGTTTCCAAGAAGACAAACAGGCGCGCAATTACGGGTATTCTCTTCACTGTGTATTATTTGTAAGAAGTTGATTACGGGTTTTCTCTCACAGCGAAACCCATGCAAATAACTCGCAAGAGTGTAATAAATAACAATAATTTCACCACAATGTCTATAGAATGATATCAATTTATTCCAGATCTGTAATTCCTTCATCTCTCCAATTATGGAATTAATTATACACGGAAATAAGAAACATACCATCATTACAGCTGGACTCAAAGCTACCTTCAGACCTCCGAAAATTGCACCATTTCACACAGGTGAAAGACGACAGTCGGTCGATCACAATGTATACGAAATAAATGCAGTAACTTAAATAACGATCTTTTCAATAATCACGTAAGGGATAAACACTTTAGGGAATATTCAAAGAATGAATCACGAAATGGAAACTGCTGCTTAGCAGATGCAACACTTACGCGGGTCGAAGACATCAACTATTTGAAAATACTCGTGTTTCACATCCAGTTAGTACTGAAAGACTCGTCTACGGAGATGAAAACCTTACCGATGATGTGTGGGACTCAGTGGCGGACTGACAGTGGTGATTTTTGTCTGTCTTCTCATTTTCTTGTGTACCAAAGTGTCTTCTTTTTGTCTGTGTATGTGTGTTTTATCTGATATATTCTCCCTTTTCATTACTCTTTATACTTACTATTTATTCCTGTAATACTTCATGTTTGTACATATATATTGTCATTGTCCAATCTAGTCGAACATTGCAAAACCGCCATATTGATATCAAGGTGTATGATCACGTGGTACTAACAACAACTACTGAAACTTCCAGAATCCATCCCATTCAAAGTACGTATTCTGTTATATTGTCTTTATTACGTAACGGATTTTGATGAAAGATGGAGCATCAAACGCTTCTTGTGAAACTTCATTTGGTGATCTCTGTATTTTTTGCGACAAAAAAAAATGATATCATGAAATTTATCGTGATTTTTTATGTGAAGTTATCATTGGGGGAAATTAGGTGGAGGAGCTGGCGGAGGAGTCAAAGCACTAACACATGTACACAATCAATATTTGATGGAAATTTCTCTATGTGCAAAAGGAATGAGAGCAGCTACTTGAGGAGTCGAAAAACGAAAAAAATACTCCGAAACCTAAGGTAGATAGTTTTGAGTTTAATACTATTGTATTGCAAAACTGTACACGGCATGAATACTATTGCAACAAGCAAACCTAATGTTTAAATAACATGCAAATGGGTTTGACCACAAGTTATATCAACATTAGTTTACCTTCCCAATGGCGGCGCCCATGAGGTCTCTGGTAAATCGTATTGTTCATCAATACGACTGTGGTTTCTTACTTTTAATGATGACCATGTTCCAAAAATAAATTTGAATATGACCACGTTTAAACAACATTCGATTCCGTCCGATTCAAATTTCTCTGCTGGATGTTCAGGCTAACTACATAAGTAATGTTGCTAAATTTGGTATTGGCGGACTTAGTGTTAAATGCGTGGAACATGATCATCATTAAAAGGAAGAAATTATTGATGAAAAATAAGAGTTAACTGAGACCTCATGGGCGCCGCCATTACCCCAGACAATAAAATAGACCACATGGTCCCATATCCCGATCACATCAATGAAGGATATGACATTTTGTTATCAGTCACCGGGCATACGGCCAATGCATAGCGAGCTACACGATAAATAAGAACACACGGTTGGTGATTTGTTGACTATGCACTACCGCCTGCGCTAATCTTGTCAATACAGTCTACACGTGTTACCTCAAACTTTCTTAAAGGTACATACCCGCGCAGTAGGCACACAATGTTCTTTATAGGAATTAAATAAGTGTATAATTATGTCACTATTCCACCAGTTCTAAAAATTACAAGTGCCCGCTATACAAATATAATCATTTATTAATTATCAATTTACTGTTAGCGACGCGCGGCGGTAACAGTCTATTTTGATAATGTGCGGGGACGACGACTTTCACATCACGGCTTGCGGTGCGCATGCGCAATATACTACGCGCGCCAGTAGGCTTCTCAATATGTAAACTAGAATATCAACATGTCGAAACGTCCAGGACGGAAATTGTATGAAACGGCGTCGGCAAAAAAAAAAGCGAAATGTCTGAGGGACAGGCAGTACAGAGAGAGAGAGTGGTACATATTGGCGACCTTATCACCAAATGGAAAGAGTTACGTGGAGATTTAGATTTGGACTCGAACAGAGATTTTTCTTCTCAACTTCCGATACTTCACTGCGCATGTCAAATATGTGATATGATTGACCGTGTCACGTGACGAGTATTGGTAAAAATAGCACGAGGTCGGAAAATACCCTTTCTGGGCGCGGCATATAAAATGCAATTTAACACCAATTAACACGCGCCGTAATTAAAAATAACTCGTTAGTGGGTAGACAAATGGCTCATATAAGGCATGACAGAAAATGAAAAATAGTAGTACAGTGTAACCTGCTGCGTGGGCATGTACCTTTAAGTCGAACTACTGTTAACTCAATGTCAAATCATTGGTCCCAAGTACATGCTTTCCTATATAACAACTTTCATTAACTCAAAATTTCGTTAACTCAAAGTATTTTCCTCAGTCCCCTGGACTTTCGGTAAACGAGTGCAGACTGTATATATCAGCTTCCGTATTTCAAAATATTTGATTATTGTCCGGTAAATCAAGCAGCTTGATTGTTTGAGCCTGAGCTGTGCTACAGCTCAGGCTCAAACAATCAAATTGCTTGATTGCGAGTTGGCAATGTCAATACATGTTCAGAATCGCTGGCATCTAGGCAAGATTAAGGCAGGCGGTCGTGTACCTGCGCTGTACATATACGTGCAATGTAGGGAGAGCTGTTACAGTTTTAATCCTCAATAAATTACCCGGCAGTATGTTGCCATAATGACGCTATTACTTATTGATGTTACTTATTTACGACAGATACATAATGACGACAATGATCTGTTTACGACAATATGTATCTAACGTGACATTCGTTTGTTTTTGTCAGAAGTTTCCATGCGTTTGAGACTTATCTAATATTCATAATAATGGACGTTAAACCCATTCAATTTCAGTTTAAACATTGTATTGTGTTATATAGTTACCATGACATTGGGATACACGATTTCAAAACATTAGTTTCATCCCTTACCCTAGAATCATATAATAAGTATTTACACAGCAGTGGCTATATGTGCACACATATAAGTATGTGTGGTACATATGCGGACGGACGATCTGTATACATGGTTGAGCGTATGTGAAACTCAGCCTCAACCAATTAAAATCCTGGAGTTTAACATGGGATTGTAATACATGCGCATACGCTTTCTAAGCCTCGTGCCAGGTGTTATATATGGCTGTGACTGGAGAAATGGGGTTTATGATTTTGTGGACCAGTGTAGATCCGAATCGGCCTGTGCATCCGCACAGTGTGTTTGGATCTGCACTGTTCACCATCTGATTAGGAGCTAAACTCGTCTGGAATATCATCAACCCCATTTCTCCAGTCACACCCACATATTTTAAGGTCTATTATGCTACTGTACATGTCGACTTGTGACAACAGGTGGAATTGACATACGATCCTTCTAATAATGTGTGAGCCGCTGTCACAACAAAAGTGCCTTAACCCGTTCAACACCACAGGCCAGTATTGTGGTATTGGCAAAAAGTGTAGATCCAGATGAACCGGCTCGTGACGAGCCGGCTCATCAGGATCTGCACTTGTTGACAGCAATTTTCATATTTTTAGTAGAACCTCTCTAAACCGGACACCGATGTAGCAGCTGTGATCTTATTTTTGACGAGTTTCTTGGTCATTTATCTTGGTGATATTGTCTGTTCTTGATCACATAGCACATAACTGTGGCTCACAATGATCAAATGTCTGATATACAGTGGAACCTCTCTAAGCCGGAAACGCTGGGAGGTCCCCAGGGTGTCCGGTTTAGAGAGGTTTCGCTGTATTTCCAAATCTGCGTTGAAAAATTATTTGTTTACTTTCTGCTTCGTGGAGAGTGACCTCAACAGTTTGCTATTACATGTACACACTTAAGTATTAGTTAGGGGCTTAGTCAAATAATTGTTCACATTTGTCTACAAGCACCATTTTTGGACCAGTGTTAGTGATAACATTTCATTTTCTTGCGGCAGCCAAGCAGGGATCTCACTGTGGCGGCCATATTGGAAAATCGAAGAAGGCCGCCATCCGGAATTAGGTGGTGCCATAACTTGAGAATCAAATGAAGTAGAATCATAAATGCAAACACTTTTTATCAAGTTTCGAGTATGAGGAATACATTTCCAGTGTTAATTTGGATATTAGAGGTCACGGGTACGTGCTAAGGTCACATTCAAGGTTATTTGTGCACAAAATGTGAACTGTATATGCTTTTGGAATGAAATTGGCGATACTATCACTTCAAACAAGGTGAAAGTCAACTTTGTCAGCAATGCATAAACTAGCTCGTATCTGTTCGTATCTATCGTACTGATCATTCAACTAGTATTACTGCATGAACAAAAGATGGTTATTTAAACACTAGGAAAGAGGCGATGATGCGCCATCTCAAATACCCGCTTAGCTGCTTTGACCTTAAGGTGACCCATGAAGGTCACAGCCAAAATGTGAAATATTTGTCATAATTGGCATTCCCCAAGAAACCCACATTCAAAGTTTCAACAACGTACACTCATTAATGAATGAGGAGATTGCGGAACAAGAGTTGTGATGGACAGCCAGACGGATGGACGAACTCCTGACTAAAAAAATATACATGTACACAACTATTTTTCAAAAAGCGGGTATAAAGATATTGTAAGGTATTGCAGGGCTACGCTATATAATGAAAGTCAGTATCATTATTTAATATCATACATCAAGTCTACAGAACACAACATTCAGAACGGGGCAGAGGTGATCATAATACCAAAGCCAATGGTGAGAGAAACTGACCTTGATAGCTATACTAATGTATATATTTACATAAGGGAAATTCAGAATATATGTGATAAATATGTACATCAACTGTGGCGGAGACAATCTCCACGGCAGCAGTTACGTACACATATATTATCGCATATATTCTGAGTGTTAAAGGGTTATTCTTACCAGTTGTGTGTGCACCCTAAAGGAGTGCACAATGCGAAAGCGAGAAATCCGAAACTCAAATGAAATGTCATGCAAAGCATGAACTGTATTTGGCGAAATCGATGAGGTGATTCTAATATGTTGGAGTAACAAGCTTTAGTGGTGAAATATTTGAAATATTCAAAACAGCAGATGACAAAGGGTGTATTACTGCCAACATATCTGCTAGACATCAAAGGGAACAGCGGTCAAGAAATCTCTCAGTAGTGATCATTTGGTCAATTCTGCCAGCTTTTAAAGGATTTCGCATATTCATGAGAAAGTTAAGAAACAATTATCTACACAGGTCTGGCACCTGAAACCAGTGTTGATCCTGCGACTCACGGTTAAAGTCTAGTCTATACGGAAAACCAATTGACCGATTTAGCTGAAAATCGAATCACTTCTTCCAATTATCATTCTTGACCTATGTACCAAATATCTTGTTGATACATGGCAAACTACGACGGTTAGAATATACCGATGCACCGGTTCATTTCGCATGTAAACATCCGGTTTTCATTTCGATTTTCGGCCATGATTTTAAGTTTTTCAAAATGAATAACTTTTCAGTTTTACGATACAGAATTAATCTAAAACTGAGGATTGTGAAGTATCACAATGCATCTTATACATGTGTGTTCAATAAAGTAATTCATCAGTAATTCACCATTGTACTCCGCACCACCGCCGAGGACACAAAACAATGATCACCCACACACACCGGCCATCTGCATTTGGCGTCCTAAATGTTCCGGTCTATATCCCACAGTGGGAACAATGTGTATCACCACCACCACCAGTTATTGTCTATGACTACAGTACACCCACGACCCCAACTTATGTCTGTAACGCAGGAAGACTTGCATGACTTAAATGCAGACTACTAGTCATGGTTCGGTAGCCGACTGATCAGGTGATATACTAGTCATTGTTCGGTGGCCTACTGATCAAGTGCTAAACTAATCCTGGTGCGATGGCCGACTGATCAAGTTCCAAACTAGTCCTGGTGCGATGGCCGACTGATGAAGTTACAAACTAGTCCTGGTGCAATGGCCGACTGATCAAGTTCAAAACTAGTCCTGGTGCGATGGCCGACTGATAAAGTTCCAAACTAGTCCTGGTGCGATGGCCGACTGATGAAGTTACAAACTATCCTGGTACGATGGCCGACTGATCAAGTTCCAAACTAGTCATGGTGCGATCGCCGACTGATCGAGTGCTATACTAGTCCTGGTGCGATGGCCGACTGATCAAGTGCTATGCTAGTCCTGATGCGATGGCCGACAGTTCTAAACTAGTTCTGGTGCGATGGCCGACTGATCAAGTGCTAAACTAATCATGGTGCGATAGCTGACTGATCAGTTCCTATACTAGGCAATGTGCGATGGTCGACTGATCAAGTGCTATACTAGGCATGGTGTGTTGGCCGATTGATCAAGTGCTATACTAGTCAAGGTGCGATGGCCGACTGATCAAGTGCTAAACTGGTCCTGGTGCGATGGCCAACTGATCAAGTGATAAACTAATCATGGTGCGATAACTGACTGAACAGTTACTATACTAGGCAATGTGCGATGGCCGACTGATCGAGTGCTATACTAGTCATGGTGCGATGGTCGACTGGTCAAGAGCTGAACTATTCCTGGGCTGATGGCCGACTGATCAAGTGCTAAGCTAGTCATGGTGCAATGGCTGACTGATCAAGTGCTATACTGGGCATGGTGAGATAGCCGGTGATCAAGTGCTATACTGGGCATGGTGCGATAGCCGGTGATCAGGTGATATACTGGGCATGGTGCGATAGCCGGTGATCAGGTGCTATACTGGGCATGGTGTGGTGACAGATTGATAAGATACTGTACTAGTCATGGTGCGATGGCCGACTGATCAAGTGCTGCACTAGTCATGGTGCAATGGCCGACTGATCAAGTGCTATACTGGGCATGGTGAGATAGCCGGTGATCAGATGCTATACTGAGCATGGTGAGATAGCCGGTGATCAAGTGCTATACTGGGCATGGTGCGATAGCCGGTGATCAGATGCTATACTGGGCATGGTGTGGTGGCCGACTGATCAAGTGATATACTAGTAACGGTGCGATGGCCTACTGATCAAGTTCTATACTAGTCATGGTGCAATGGCCGACTGATCAAGTGCTATACTAGTCATGGTGAGCTAGCCGGTGATCAAGTGCTATACTGGGCATGGTGCGATAGCCGGTGATCAGATGCTATACTGGGCATGGTGTGGTGACCGACTGATCAAGTGCTATACTAGTAATGGTGCGATGGCCGACTGATCAAGTGCTATACTAGTCATGGTGAGATAGCCGGTGATCAAGTGCTATACTGGGCATGGTGCGATAGCCGGTGATCAGATGCTATACTGGGCATGGTGTGGTGACCGACTGATCAAGTGCTATACTAGTAATTGTGCGATGGCCGACTGATCAAGTGCTAAACTAGTCCTGGTACGATGGCCGACTGATCAAGTGCTATGCTGGGCATGGTGCGATAGCCGGTGATCAGATGCTATACTGGGCATGGTGTGGTGGCCGACTGATCAAGTGCTATACTAGTAACTGTGCGATGGCCGACTGATCAAGTTCTATACTAGTCATGGTGCAATGGCCGACTGATCAAGTGCTATACTAGTCATGGTGAGATAGCCGGTGATCAAGTGCTATACTGGGCATGGTGCGATAGCCGGTGATCAGATGCTATACTGGGCATGGTGTGGTGACCGACTGATCAAGTGCTATACTAGTAATGGTGCGATGGCCGACTGATCAAGTGCTATACTAGTCATGGTGCGATGGCCGACTGATCAAGTGCTAAACTAGTCCTGGTACGATGGCCGACTGATCAAGTGCTATACTGGGCATGGTGCGATAACCGGTGATCAGGTGCTATACTGGGCGTGGTGCGATAGCCGGTGAGCAGGTGCTATACTGGGCATGGTGAGATAGCCGGTGATCAGGTGCTATACTCAGCATGGTGCGATAGCCGGTGATCAGGTGGTATACTGGGCATGGTGCGATAGCCGGTGATCAGATGCTATATTGGGGATGGTGCGATAGCCGGTGATCAGGTGGTATACTGGGCATGGTGCGATAGCCGGTGATCAGATGCTATATTGGGCATGGTGCGATAGCCGGTGATCAGATGCTATACTGGGCATGGTGCGATAGCCGGTGATCAGATGCTATACTGGGCATGTGCGATAGACGGTGATCAGGGATGTTTCTATGACTGCATGGGTGGTGATAGCCGGTGAATCAGGTTGCTATACTGGGCATGGTGCGATAGCCGGTGATCAGATGCTATACTGGGCATGGTGAGATAGCCGTTGATCAGGTGCTATACTGGGCATGGTGCGATAGCCGGTGATCAGATGATATACTGGGCATGGTGAGATAGCCGTTGATCAGGTGCTATACTGGGCATGGTGCGATAGCCGGTGATCAGATGCTATACTGGGCATGGTGAGATAGCCGTTGATCAGGTGCTATACTGGGCATGGTGTGATAGCCGGTGATCAGATGCTATGCTGGGCATGGTGCGATAGCCGGTGATCAGATGCTATACTGGGCATGGTGCGATAGCCGGTGATCACGCGTTGGGCATATAATGAAAATGTGGGTGATAAATGCACAGTATGTGAAGTTTCGAGTGAACTGGTGATGCGGTTTCAGAGATATAGTGTTCTTAAAGGTACATGCCCACTCAGTAGCCACAAAATGTTCTTTATATCAGAGACATCATCTAAGACATTTTCTGGCAAAACATTAATTCACCATTACCCCACGTACATGTATTGACTGGCATTATTATACATTTTATATCAGGCGTAAATTTCCACACATCTATCAGAGGCGATAACCGCGTTTCCTTAAAATGTTAACGAACATTGCTATTTATTCTCTGTATTAAGTTTTTGTTGTGCAATGATCATACTTTATAATCTGTCGAAAATATTATTTTTTCAGGTCACACATTTAAAGGTACATGCCCACTCAGTAGACACAAAATGTTTGTTATGTCGGAGACGTCATCGGAGACATTTTCTGGCAAAATAAACATTAATTCACCATTAATACACGTATTTATTGGCATTATTATACATTTTATATCAGGCGTAAATTTCCACACTGATATCAGGGGCGATAACCTCGTTTCCTTAAAATGTTACCGAACTTTACAATTTATTTACCTGTATTTATGTTTTGATGTGCAATGATCATACTTAATAATCTGTCGAAAATATTATTTTTCAGGGGACACATTTAATTAGTAGAAGTAATTAAAAAATATCATGCCCCATTTGTCTATGAAAATAGCCTGATACCACCGCGCGTCACTATCAGTGAAATAAACATTACTAAATGATTATATCCGTATAACGGGCACTCGTAATGTTTAGAACTGGTGGAATAGTGACAAAATTATACACTTATTTAATTCCTACAAATAACAGTTTGTGCCTACTGAGTGGGTATGTACCTTTAATCAGTATAAATAATTAAAAAATATCATGCCTCATTTGCATATGAAAATAGCTTAATACTACCGCGAGTCACTATCAGTAAAATAAATATTACTAAATGATTATCTGTATAGCGGGCACATGGAACTGGTCGAATAGTGACACAATTATACACTTATTTAATTCCTATAAAAAAAATGTGTGCCTACTGAGTGGGCATGTACCTTTAAAAACACTTTAACCGGACACACGAAGTGACGTACATATGGACGTACGTACGTATGTAGGCCAATGTGACAACTATATCGCACTGTCCACAAGCAGGCGCGTCAAAAACTTTACGGTAAATTTCAAAGTAATTTGACCTTGACATTGGGCACAGGGGCGGCATGGGTTGAGAATAGAATGAAAATATGGATGATGATAAACACACATGTGAAGCTTCGAGTGAATTTGCGAAGCGGTTTCCGAGATATAGTGTTCTTAAAAACTTTAACCTATTGTAAATAAAAACCAAATGGCCGCGGCCCGCATGTCGAGCCCACCGAGGCATTTGATAGTCTCGGAGTATATTTATTTGAAGTTTGAATTAAGGTATGTAAAAGCTTTAACGCAAATTTGAAAGTCATTTGACCTTGATCTTGGGCATGTGGGTCTCATGTGTGGGCTATAGAATGAAAATACGGATGCTAATAAAGAATTATTTGAAGTTTGAAGCAAATCTGAGTAAGTGTTGTGGAGATATAATAAGGTATGTGAAAACTTTAACACACATTTCAAAGTCATTTGACCTTGGGGCACAGGGGCCGCATGAGTGGGACACACGTATGAACGGATGCACGGACGTGATTGTGATCACTATGTCTCGCTTTCCGCAAACAGGCTCGGCAAAAAAACTATGGATGTGCAGACTATATCGCGCTGTCCGCAAGCGGACGCGACAAAAATTGTCCAACCCCTTTTTAAAGGTGCATGTCCACTCAAAATGTTCTAAAAGTTGCAGGGCCTGAAAATAGCAGCTTTTACCAGTAGGTCCGGGACCTAACAAGGAAAACGTGAAAGATCCAAGGAATGTTTTGGATGGTCCGTGAAGATAATCGCTAGAAAAACGGTAGAAATATGTGTCTGTTTTATAGGAAATGACTCGTCACAACATGTGTAAATACTCGAATGAGTCACCATAAATTATCTTATAAGACGATAATCAGAATGGATTTAGCATCGCCACTGAATGATGATAGCAATTTCAACTTTATCACAGGTCCGGCGGACTTGTTGCTTGTAAAATACAAAGGTCCGACTTTAAAATTTGCAGGTCCAGGACCTCGGACCAGAGTTATTTTCAGGCCCTGAATTACGAGTACCCGCTATACAGATATACTCATTTGATAATATTTATTTTATTGATAGTGACGCGCGGTGGTATCAGGATATTTTCATATTTTCATAGGCTATGTTGCAAAGTTTGGTCGCGCCCGACACTATTCTGGCAGCCTCAGTTTGCACAGCCTCCAGGTCATCTTTCATCTGGTTCGAGCAATTATCCCAGACAACATCGCCATATTCAAGGAGAGGACGAATAAACGAGAAATACATACGTTCCAGCGAGGACCTTAAAAGACGAAATTTTAGACATCTCAAAATGCCTATACATTGCCATTCTTTATTAATACACTGTGAGATATGAGAGTTCCACTTTCCGTCGTCAGATAATGTAAGTCCAAGATGTTTGTGTTCTTTGACAGGATCGAGTGAGGCATCATTCGTGAGTAGAGGAGGATGTTGTTGTTTGTTGTATTTCCGGGAAAAAGTCATAGTTTCAGTTTTTGATGGATTGAAGTTTACGAGCCACTTCTCTGGCTAATTGTGGATAGTGTTAAGATCGTTGTTTAGAATAGTTGAAGAAAGGACAGGGTCATCGACGATAATGTAGAGACTGGTGTCGTCGGCGAAAAGACGAATGTTTGATTTAATTTCCTCGACGATATCGTTTATGAAGACAAGAAAGAGAAGAGGACCAAGAATAGAACCTTGAGGAACACCGGCATTCAATGAGGACCACTGCAAATTGGAATTTTTATAAACTACCCTTTGCTGTCGATTAGATAAATAGAAAGAGAACCATTTATGAAGAGGACCTTGAATACCAAGGGAAGATAGTTTGTATAGAAGACCGCGATGCCAGACTCTGTCGAAAGCTTTGGAGATGTCACAAAAGACTGCTCTGACCTCCATGCCGTCATCAAGTGCCTTACATATATCGTTGTATACATAAGTAAGTTGGTTGATAGTAGAGTCGCCTCTAATAAAACCTGATTGGAAGTTAGCATATTGGTGTCAATGAGAAAGTTATACAGATACTTGTGGATGCAGCGCTCCATCAATTTACCAATGCAGTTGAGAAGAGATATTGGTCGGTAGTTTTGTGGTTTTGATGGATCTGACTTTTTAAAGATGGGTGCAACGTTGGCTAGTTTCCAAGAGGAGGGGAAATGAGACTTGCGGATCAATGTTGTAAAGTATGTAGAGAGGGGGAGTGATAATACATTTGCTGCTTCTCGTAGAAGTCTTAAGATCAGGACCACTAGCTTTGGATGGGTCAATTGCCTTTATTGCGTCACAAACGTCGCTAGGAGAGATTGTGATTGTAGAGATTGAAGGTTGAGAGGTTTCCGCTTGTAAGGGTAGTGTGTGTGCATTGTCGTCGATAGTGGACTGCTTACAAAAGTAGTTGTTCAAACGAGTTGCCTTTTCAATATCAGAGGTAGCTTCGAGACCAGTATCGTAAAGTGTTGGAATAACGGAAGACGATTTCTTGTTAGACAGTTGTTTCGCTAATTTGAACCAAGATTTTGATGATACGTTGTTGTCGTTAATTTTCTCTATTATTTTATTTTCGTACTCTGACTTGGACTTTCGAATAAGTTTAGTGACTTCATTACGTACTTTTCTGAATTCGGACCATAAGTGGATGTTATTCATTTTGTTAGCTTTTCTATGTAAGCTGTTTCGTTTGCACATTAACCTACGTAAGTTGTTATTGAACCAAGGGATATATGTGGGACGAATGGTTACAGTTTTGTTTGGAATAGTTTCTGTAGCTGCGGATGTGATTGCCATTGTAATTTTACTTGTAATTGTGTCTAAATTTGTATCGTTCAATATATCGTTCCAATTTGAAGATTCCAAAATACGTCTAAATTTCCGCGATCATAAAGCCAAATTTTCCGTTTAAATGACGTTGATTTAGGTTTGTCGAATTTTAAAACAGCTACTATGGGACAGTGGTATCGCACAAGATCAGGAAGGAAAGGGTCTGCGACAAAGCTTTAAATAATTTGCGTCCTGCCTTTTGTGAAAATAAGGTCGATAAGAGAGCTAGAAGTTTCAGTGAAGTGAGTCGGTGAAGAAATCAGCTGTTCAGCATTATAAGATGAGATAAGCCTACTAATCTTATCTGAGACCGAATTGTGAACATTGATATTGAAGTCTCCCGCCACTACTATGTTGTCACATGATTGACCGAAGGCTTGATCGATACTTTGTTCCATTAGCGTTCAATGGTTATTGTTGGAATCAGATGGTCTATAGATGCCTCCTATTAAGAGTTTGCGCTGATGTATGTGGAGTTCGACCCACAAAGCTTCGAGCCCGTTGATGGAGAGGTCAGTACGTTCGGTGGCAGTGAGCCCTTCACGGACATAGATCGCTAGTCCGCCCCCAAGTCTCCCCACCCTATCTCGACGGAATGGGGGTTTGAAGTTCGGAATGTGTATGTCATCAGATGAAGTGTCAGGGGAGAGCCAGGTTTCTGAAAATATGAGAATGTCGTAAGATTGAGCTTTGATTTCCAAGATATCGATGTTTGGTTTGATGCTCTGTATGTTAAGATGCATGATGCTAAGACCACTGTTAATGATGTCTATGTAGGAAGCAGTAGATGTAGATATGTTCTGTGATGTGTCAGAGTGTGTGCTTGGTCCAGGGTTTGGATGAACATCACCCGATATGATGAGGAGAAATGCTACTAAAAACAAGGATACACAGTAACAATAGACCGAATACGAATGACAGTGTGTAAATATGTATCTGAACCGCCAGGCAAGGATTCTTAACCGATGTGACTTGAAGAGGGAAGATAGCTCTGGACAACACTTGTGGGGTCTGGTATATATAGGAATCATGGAGGATGGTATCTCAATTTATTTTCCCCAAGCGCCGTCCACGTGAGATTCGACATGAAGAGACAAGTATGACAGAAGGACAGGGAACCACCAGCAGCAACGTGTGCACAAAGAGGAGGGATTGGTGTTTTAAGTATTATTATCGGCGTGAGTCGGGACATTATCAATGAATTGTCTTCCTATGGACATGTTATTTAGAGTTTACCATTTCGCAGCATGAATATATTTCGACAAAAGGGTAATGTAAGTGATATCAGTTAAGGCATGTGTTATCATGTTTGCTTGACGCGTCATGAGAAAATAGGCTCAAATGCGACCGTGATCAATGGAATCCCTATGCAGCTTGAGTAAGGTCGTTTGTCGCTCGTTACACTTTTGGGTCCGTCACATACCCGATTACGATCAAACTGTCATATCATATGTTGGTCCCGTTTTCTCATGGCGCAAGCAAACATTTACACACAGCTTATCTCCGAACATACAACAATTTGGAGACTGTAGATTATTCGGTTACGAAGACATACAATAGATGGCGATAATTTAACAATTTGCCAGATACTAGTCGACAGTACATGTAAGTATGGGCGCGACCCTCATCCTGACAGAAGCGAACAGTTGTCTTCATGACATTGCGAAACAGTGTATACCTGAAGCGAGAATAAAGTGCCTCGGTCGTTATACGGCTCATAATGCCTACCACAGCTACACTATATTCATCCTGGATCGTTTACTGAACAGTTTGAATTTGATTGTCACTGAGCTAGCACGCGAGGTAAATGATTAGTCGAGACTGCAGTTCGTTACAGTCAGCATGAGGATCCGCCATCATCACACACACAAACTGCTATGTATTTCCTTAGTCCGTACATCTAAGCCTGGAAATCATCGACTGTATTACACATGTGCAATATTCCATTAGTCACAACAGGGGTGTCTTAAACAAAAATCATAAGCGCATTATCAGTCGCTGTGTATCTGATGAGAAAGCACTTATTACTTATACTAATTAAATGCGTCACCTGAAAAATTAATATTTTCGACTGATTATTAAGTATGATCATTGCACATACAGAGAATAAATAGTAATGTCCATTAACATTTTAAGGAAACACGGTTATCGCCCCTGATATCAGTGTGGAAATTTTCTTCTGATATAAAATGTATAATAATGCCAAACAATACGTGGGTAATGGTGATTGAATGTTTATTTTGCCAGAAAATGTCTCCGATGATGTCTCTGATATATAGAACATTTTGTGCCTACTCGTCAGAGTGGGCGTGTACCTTTAACGCTAGCTCGGCACTGTCCCGTAAGACCTATGTATGCGTTAAGTTTCATAAACATATTGCAAAGGGTGTTCGAGTTATGCTCCGGACAAATCAGTGCGCGCCTGGACGTCATTGTGATCACTGTTGAGTTATCTGCAAGCGGACTACTAAAACAATATTGGCATGCCCCGACATATAATTCATTAATTCATCAGTTACTCATCAGACGCTGAATGAAATTTCATTCTCACCACACCACTTGTAGAATATTAAAGTTATTCATTATGTTCAATAGTGCTGCTTTGACACGACGTGAAATTAAAACATGCATGATATGGAAGAATAAACACACACCAAGCACGCATATTCAGAATCACGTCTGTCGGTTCTTATCCAGCTCCGATTTCCGTCACCTGTCCTCCAAATCCAGAATCCAACAATGTCGCAAATTTAATCCTCTATGTTAGTGTATGAACAAAATGTCAATTAGTATATATCCAATGCGGGTTGTAATCTCTTGTTTCTCTAAATAAATGTGTCCAACAATCCATGTAGCTGCTATCGTGATAAAACATGTTAAAGGTTCTGTCAACGCCTCACATATTGATCTTACTCTCCACCATTTGTATTCCAAGTACCAGAATAATGATGTTTCCCATGCGCCGTCGTAGTGTTATCTGTCAGATTTCGTTGTTTATTTGATCAAATGGATGGACAAATTTGTGTCCGCTAATGTCGCCAAGAGCATAATCTGTGATTTCGACTTTAATAATTTGGCATAACTTCTAGCTTGTGAATTTTTGGTTCAATGAAATTATCACTATGGTGAAGAAGTGTGCATCTGTGCCCGGTTTGCTCAGTAGGTAGAGCGATGGTGTGGTAAACCAGAGGTCCCCGGTTCGATTCCGGGCTGGTGCGCATCTTTCTCACTCTGTGATATTTAGCGCCCAACGTAGTTGCGGGAAGTAACTCTGCAGAATACTCCTGTATCGTCCGTACCAAGAGTTATGATGCTCTCCGTAGGTTTCCCCTGCAAAGTACCAAATCACATCTGATTCACACTTCAGCTGTTAAATGAGACATATTTTGTGTCTTTTTAAATTGAAAGAAATGTCTGTATTATACCGACATTCTGTGGAATAAGTACAGACAAATATGTCACAATTAACAGCTAAAGCGTGAATGAGATCCGATTCGGTACACTGCAGAAGAATCCTATCGAGCACCATAACTCTGGGTACGGACGATAAGTGAGTATTCTGCAGAGGTACTTGCCACAACTACTCCCAACGTGGAGTCGTGACTGATGAAGATTCTCCAAAATTCCACAAATATGGAATTCAGGGTGGACATTTTTCTACGCAGTGACAATTGGTGCCCAACGAAGGACCGCGACTGATACATACTCCTGAAATTGTACCCAAACATATGGAATTCGGAGACAAAATTAAACATGGAATTCGAGGACGAATTTCAATTTGGAGGGGAAGAATGTCACGGTATACAATTGACTATGGGAAGGAAGTGTGTATGATCTATGCCTGGTTCGCTTGGTCGGTAGAGCATGGGCATGGTACGGTAAACATGAGATCCCCGGTTCGATTCCGGGTTGGTATGCATCTTTCTCACTCTGTGAGACAAGCAAACCGTTTTGTTTTAGAGAAATGGCTATCACCGGTATAAATATCATCTTCACAAAATTGGATACGGGCCAATAGAAATCAACAGTCAAAGCGGAATGTTTGCAGTAATAGAAATCTAATTACAAAATAAATTTGATCACGTTTCGAAAATTAAATTACGCTTGTCTTTTAAAACTAATATCAATATGTTCACCATGTTATTATGGTTAATATGCAATTCACAGTATCCTTGCAGCTTGAAATTGAAAGACATTAAGAAAAGTTGTGTTGATCTCAGAAATTGTCATGTCGACTATAGGATCGCGTCGAAATAATGTTAACAGAATAGGAAAACGTAATTTGATACCGACGCAAAAGGAAACAAAACGCTAAATTGGTGCTTAGTTTTGCCATATTATACAGTAGACCACACATTATAATTTGATTTTATATGAAAATAAATATATTGTGAGCATGGTGGTGTATATTAATTTGTTCTTGATATTCGGAACGGCAGTGACGCCATTTTCTTTTGTCCAAGAAATTGTCAAGGTCAAGGTTTCACTGTTTGTCTCGCAATAACCCGCCGATTTATATTTGCGCACCATAATGTGTAAAGAATAAAAACAGATCACCAATACAGCTGACTTTCTAGACACTTTGAATTAAATAGATGGGATAGAATTGTGAAAATTTTGGATTTGAACACGGGATACATTTTGGCCGTTGTTTTATTTATTGACACCGGTTTATTGTTGCTGGTGTGATGCGGCACCATATTAGTATTGTGTAACACCACCTTAATATCGTGTAAAACGGCACCAATGCAGTGAATAGGGAATGTGTGCTGGCATCAAATGCTGTTCAAAACACTGTTTAAAAACAACTTTTTGTGACACTATTCTCGTTAGTTGGATAAACATAAAATAAAAGATGGCGGCACTTTCAATTACAAGCAGACGTAAATTTTTGCGCGTAACCGCGTTTTGAGAAAAGTATATACAGCTTAATCTAAATTAATTAATATTGGTTTTATATATCAATCGTGTGTATTATTTGTATTACTTTGTACAATTACAGAGTCTGTAGCTGAGAAATCTTTTTATCAAATGTGGAACTATTTTTACTGCGGAAAAGAAAATGGTGAACTGGTGATATGAATGTGTGGCTGTTCCATTTATCGACCCAAATGGCTGTTCCCATTGGAAATCGGGCACAAATTGCCGCAAAACACGATTTTCTAACATTGTTTCCCCTTAGCTGTGCATGTGAACAGGTAGATCACCAAATTGTGGCCTTAGGGTGGACATTTCATGAAAAATTATGTCTTGAGTTTTCCGTAATAAAATGTGCCCAAATGCCCCGCTACTAAAGGAGTTTTTTCGGCCGTTCTTCAGCGACAAAAACTGTCACTAGGACTAGCGTCCAGTATCCAGTAATTTCTCGGTTTCGTTATTCTAGAAAATAATAATAACATGGCAATTTTTCGAAACGAAACCCCAGTTGATTATGTACCTAGACAACGTTCAGTTTAGACCGATAATGATACACGTTCACAATGCAAAATATGTATCAAATAGCAAGTCACATAGTCGTCAATGGAATCCATATGACATCAAACATGTTTCCTTCCCACTACACACTGGCTATATTTACGTTTTATTTGCTACCATCATTGCTCACCCATCATCTGTTCATCCATCATTGTTTACGCAGCCACCCTCGCACTTGCACAGTGCCGTGCAACTAAGACATGTCCGGCAGCACTTGCAATTCCCCTTGCACACTTTTGTGCAGCCACATCGCAAGAGGAGTGCACAGGACTTACTTGTGTCTGCGAGACTGGTCCAGAAAGGGAGCCATTTCTTGCTGCGCTCATCATGTTTCCATCCCCAGTGACTAAAATCAGGGATTATCTGGTGGCAAGAGATCGACTGTTTCCAGATGAAACTGGCTTGGAGCAAGGACCTATTGATATACTTGATAAGAGAGCAGCATCAAGGTGCATGATCACGTGGTCATAACAACAACAACAGTGGCTGAACGTGTTGAAATCTTGAAAGCATTATTTGATATTTCCTTAATATGAAACGGATTTTGATCAAATATGGCGCAACAAACGCGTCTTCGTGAGCTGCATTTGGTGGTCCATGGAGTTTGGCACAGACTTATGTGGTTTTTACGAAGAATCGATTTCCGTGTCTGAGACACGGACATCGATTCTTCGCAAAAGCGACAGAAGTTTGGGCGAAAATACAGATACCACCAAATGCAGCGTAACAAGACGCGTTTGATGCGCCATATTTCATCAAAATCCGTTACGTAATAAGGACACTATAAAGGAATACGTACTTTGAATCAGATGGATTCTGAAAAGTTCAGTACTTGTTGTTGTTGTTAGTACCACGTGATGAGCTTGAGCATGGCATGAATATTATCGAGCGACCGACTGCCATTGGAGAAGAGACGGTGCCTACCTTCGTTGGCACTTGCTGAATCACACGTCTTACTATACATGAGCACAACGAATCGCTCAAAGCGTTGCGTGTGTGTGAACAGATTCCAGAGTTACAGACTCCCGTTCTTCTGTCAGTGCAATCAGCGTCTCTATCAGGCCTGGTGTAATGTTCCATTCCACGCAGTCTTCTTATCGCAGTCGAGAAGTTGAGATGTCGTATCACAACCTGAGGGGTAGAGCCAAATATGTTGATGAACCAAGCTGAGAGTAGATGCTGTGCACCGGGATATCTCAGTAATGTTTTCCTTTACCAAGGCCTATCCAAAGCTCAAAAATGTCCATATGTTCAAAGACAGCAATGACACGAACGCCGATATTAATCTGTGCACAAGTGCTTTCTCGTGACCCTGAGTTGAGGCACGAAATAGATGCAGGATGATCAGTGTGTCAGTCTCTACATTGTTACATGGCTCAAGTGTTGACAAATCAAATGGTTTGTTGGAGATAACCATCTCAGACTCGGTTCTGAGGAGGAGATTTCCATCTATGTCAGTCTTTGCAAGTTATTTGCTGACAAATGAGAACAGCCCCTTTTTATTTTCTGCATTATTTAGGTACAATTTCCAGTCCCGTTTGGGGATGGGAGTGCTGACATTTCCATCTGGTTCTAATCTAGTACATGCACCTGACCATGCTGTGTCAGTCATTTCGAATTATTGTTAGGGTATCTGTTCCAGACAGTATCGTTGCGTTCAACCGTCGCAGTCATATGTACTTTAAGAATGGCACAATGTGTAGAGATACATACTCAGTACATGTAGCCGCTTTGGTTGATTGCACCGGACGATTAAACCGGACGTTTAGAGAAAGTGAAGACAGTGTTCCTCTTATTGTATCAGACAGAGGAACTATCACCTTGTCTAGCCGTGTATTCACATATTCATCATGAAGTGCCTTACCAACCTCATCAATTTGGGATAGAGACATGACTACATCATGCTCCATCGTGCAGCGTCTATCAAGAGCAACAGGACGATGATCTGTAGTTGAAAATGGATTGCCCAATCCGACCAACACCTTCATGAATGCCTGCACGGCATTGAGAAACATAGACTGTAGGCTACGTGCTTCCTCGTGGTGACCAGTTGTTGCTGACGTAAGTTAGTGGACACTTTCAAACTCTTCAATCATTCTGACACAATCTGGACCAGCCAACAACAGGTACAAAGCTAAGGAGTCAGTGTCATCATACAAGTCAGAAGCTCCACCAGTTCGCTGGAGAGGTTTCTTGCTCTGTTTGTGGGACTGATCTTTTGCAATGAGGCTGAACCTGTGCTCGGATCTTTGGCACGTGAGGTTTCCATTCAAATACTCGCATACACAGCTGGATGTTTCACAGCGAGCTGGACCATGTCTAGGACGTGAATTGACAACCAGTGGGCATAATTGGAGTGGTCCAGAACAAAGAACCAGGCACAAAGCTCATCACACGCCTGGACGTAGAGAATGAATGCACCCTCTTTCAAAGAGCGAACAAATCGACACATCAAGCTCGATCACCAAAAATCAATATTTGAACGTGGGAACATTAGCGGATTGCCTTTTGCTCCACATCTGAAACAACTCATGCGGCCCCTGCACATTGGACGTATAATGAGAGTACGCATTGTGCCTCAATACTGAGAGAGAAACTGTAGTCACACGAATATGTAACTTACTAACTTTAGAGTTATCCCAATTTTACGACATCATATTGTCGTAAAATTACCGGTTGTCTTTGCCATAAATGTTTGTGTTATACGGTATATTTGTACATGTTAAAGTGTACAGATACATGTATTGATATGGCTATGTTGTTTGGTATGTGTACGTGGTAGAGATAAGGCATTTTGGTTTATTAAATAATTACATATTATGAAGTGTGACGTAAGTTTTTAATATTTATATAAAAAAGAAACGAGTGACACCTGCAGCCGATTTCATCAAAATTGCAAAGTATACTTATCTAGCAAAGTATACTTTGAGGGAGTTTGAGGGAGTAATCATTTATTTTTCCCAAAATGCATTATTTCATATAGAACTAACCACTGCACATATTTGATGATTAAAAGAATGCAGAATTATTATACTGAATGTATTACATTATCACAGCCAAAATGGCTGTGATAATGTAATAATTTCAGTACAATACAAATTAATAAATTTGTCCTTAAATTGAAAATTTCTACCTCAAAGTATACTTTGCTAAATAAGAATACTTTGCAATGTTGGTAAAATAGGCTACTGATGACCCCTACGCCGCCACTGGAACTGCCCGAGTAGGTTCGTCACATCACGACCGATACACTGCCAATTCGCAAACCGCGTCGCCACCTTCACCATTCTCACTCAGTAACTGTATGATAAAACAAAGTTTTTTTCGCGGCACCCGCGTGATATGAGTAGCAAGTCATAAGCGTGATCAGTGTTATGATGCGGGCTATACACTAATTAAATCAATAAGCACACACTATGACATGATGAATGTTAATTTATATTCCTCGATATTATAACCAAACCTAATATATATATATATATATATATATATATATATATAGTGGTGATATTGTCTCGAAATATCAATATTTTGTGCCAAAATGTCCTTGACGGTCACCTTAGCACGTAACCTTGACCTCGAAATGACAAAATAACACTGTAAATGGACTCACCATACCCGAAAACCTATATAAAGTGGTTTTATTTATTATTCTACTACTTTTAGTTGTCAAATTGTTGCACTGTCTCAGTCTGGATGGCGGCCATCTTGAATTGTCAAATATGGCCGCCACAGCGGGACCCCAGCTTGGCTCCGGCGAACAAAAATGAAAGGTCATGGTCATATCTAACACTAGTCCAAAAGTGGTGCTTGTAGACAAGTGTGAACAATTGAGGTGTTTTTGTTTTAAGATTAAGCCCCCTAACTATTATATGAGAATATAAATTGCAGATACATGTAATAGGGAACAACGGATACATAGAGAATGGTAGGTTAGTGCCGTGAATGGGAAAAAAATATCCGGCAAGGCTCAAGAATTTCTTTATTTCTCATCAGAAGAATATGTTGTGACCACTCATTTGAACCGTCTCGCCGAGACGGTTCAAATGAGTGGTCACAACATATACTTTGGTACAGAAATATATATAGAGAATAGTAGGTTAGTGCCGTGAATGGGAAAAAATATCTAGCAAGGCTTAGGAAACGGGATGGGCGAGGAAACGGGATGGGCGAGGCTCTGCTGAGCACATCCCGTTTCCGCGCCGCGCCAGATATTTTTTCCCATTCACGGCACTAACCTACTATTCTATTTATCCCGTCAACACCAACAAATAGCTTTAAAATGCAAAAAAAAACCTCAGCCGCATCATCAAAATCGGAGAATCGACTAGTATGACAACCGCACATATCCATACGCAGTGGTTAGGTCGTATTGACAGGATATCAACAACGTTTCACGGCATCGTGTTTCACGGTACATACGCACTCTGTTGACGGTATAAATAACAGACTATGTGAATAACTTGAACTCTGAAGAAACTGTCGCAAATTACAATATATTAATATTGAGATTGAACATATACTCAACTATGTTTGGATGAATGCTTACATACATTGAGAGATATGTTTTAAAAAGACATGTTCTATGTTTAAACATAAAATACAGTGAAACCTCTCTAAACCGGACACATAGGGCAGAGCTCCAGATAAGCTGCGTATTGGCGTAAATACCCATAATGCCATAAACCCAATTGAAATCAGAAGTAGTGAGTATCAACAAGCAATGAGAACAATTGTGGTACCTTTATCATGCTGCAGAAAACAATAAACAGACCACAAATATAGCATATTTTTCTTATTTTTCTATGAAAACACATCTTGGTATTTCATTAGAATTGTCTCCAAGGAGACAATTCTAATGAAATGCCAAGATATGTTTTCATGGCAAACTATTCAATAATTTCTGTCTGTTGATGTGTAAGCAGTAGTGTGATTTAATTTTACCCAATTAAAATTTTGAAATACCCAATTGCTTCAGAAATGATGGAGTAACAATACTCAATTACTAATTCCTTATCTGGAGCCCTGCATAGGGTGTCCGGTTTTGAGATGCTCCACTGTCAATCAGGCATATAACCACTCCAATACACTCGTTCGTGTTTTGCTATCGCGAACAGACAGTACCACCGGAGTTAAATCACAATGAAACACATCAACATTACCAACACTTGAATATACATGTGTCCGGTTTAGAGAGGTACCATATATAAGAAATCAGATTCACATGACATGCAAAACATGGCAAGTGATCATGTCAATAATAAATGGCACAATACATATTGTGAGGACAAGTAAATTATGTGTTATAGGCAACTGAATAAATGTAGAATATCACATTCTGACTCGCAGTGGTATCAGGCTATTTTCATATGCAAATGAGGCATGATATTTTTGAATTATTTATACTAATTAAATGGGTCATCTGAAAACATTTTCGACAGATTATAGAGTATTATCATTGCACATCAAAAAATAAATACAGATAATAAATAGTGATGTCCGTTAACATTTTAATGAAACACGGTTAACGCCCCTAATATCAGTGTAGAAATTTATGTCCGATATAAAATGTATAATAATGCCAATTAATATGTGGGGTAATGATGTATAGCGGGCACTCGTAATTTTAGAACTGGTGGAATAGTGTCACACTTATACACTTATTTAATTGCTATAAATAATAGTTTGTGCCTACTCAGTTGGCATGTACCTTTAAAGGAAATATATAAAAGACATGACGTCACGCCGTTTTGAAAGCACGTGCCCCTGATCAGATGCAGAAGTCAATTACCCCAGTTGAAATTTAAAAAAAAGACATGATTAAATTGATATAAAACACATTTATGACGTCATTGTCTACATGCTCGACTAATTAGAGTCGTATGTCAATCGATGTCGCTGAATTTAATTCTCCCGTGAAATACTTCAGGCAAATATAATTAATTAGTAACTGTATAGAACTAGCAAATAAATATTGCAGGACAGGGATGCATCGATAATATTATTGGCAGCGGTTCGATCGACAATGAAAGTTTCAACAGTTGACGTCTGGCCGTTAGTGCAATCGAGCGGAATTCCAGAGGATGAAAGAGTTAATACCTTTGAAATGCCGCAATCAGCTTATGCATTCTGCAGTCATCCTGACTTTACTTTTAGTCGTGACAATATCCAGTCTACGTAAGAAATCGTGTCAGCAGGAGTTTAAATTAATGTGCTGCCAAACTAATGTTTGATCGGAATTAATGCGTATATGAAAACTTTATTTTATTTAGGATAAACAGATTTCTTTCTTGGTTAGAAAGTGTTTACAGTGACGATGTCTCGAACTTTGGCAATATGTGACTCCAGGTGTAAATGACGAAAACACGGAAAGAAGCTGTGAATTTGCTCATTAACATTAGTCTTAAAAGTTCAAGGCAAACTAAGTATACTTATTATGATATACATGTACACGTATTATTATATACTATTAACATGTTAACAATAAAGAACTGTGATAATGGTGAGATTTTACGAAATCAATTTAATTCATGATGGATGTACGCACTTCAAATGGCGTTACGCCACCACAAATAATGGCGGTTAATAATACCACGTGACACATTAAGTCGGCCAGCTTTCTCTGAATACCATGGAATATATCAGGAGAAAACGAGACGGCGGTCACGGTGGGATCGTTGATAAGCGAGTGAGACTGAATATCGGCGGTACTGTGTTCGAGACAATGGTCAGCACGCTCGAACGCATCTCTGGCACCCGGCTTGCGCTCATGGTCACACTAGGTGAGGCCGACGACAACTGGGATGCCGCGAACCAGGAATTCTTTTTCGACCGACATCCGGGCGTGTTCGCTTCCATACTCCACTACTACCGGACGGAGGAACTTCATACAGACCAGAATCTATGTGGAAATATTATACAGGGGGTGGGTATTGTGCCTTCAGCTGCAGCAATAAGTGGTCAAAACAAATCAATTTAGATCCAACAAAGAGCACATGCTAGCAAAGCTAGTTGTTTTGCAGTACACAACCGCCTGCGTTAATCTTTCCAAGAGTATCACCATTTCTGAACAGCTAATGACAATACTAACTCACAATCAAGCAACTCAAGCACAGCTCAGACTCAGTCAATCAAGCTGTTGATTTCGGGCACCATATTCAAGTATTTTGAAATAAAGAAAGTCACAAATATTGGCAAGATTGGCGCAGTTGATCGTGTATAAGCACTTTCTTTACGACACCCCATATTTTGATCGAGGTCCAATTCTGTTTCAGAAATACAATACAATTCTAAAATTGACGTATATTTTAGTAAATCGATTCGTAACTGGCAGAGCATATCTGAGATCCAATATATGGCAGAGCATATCTGAGATCCAATATATGGCAGAGCATATCTGAGATCCAATATATGGCGATCAGTATTTTTAGACGTTTATTTTATTACAACTTTCTGATTCATTTGATATTTACAAAACGATAAAAAATATGCAATTAAACTAGAAATTGGCTCTTGTTCACAAGCGCATGTGTATCCCCCTCCCCGCATACACACACTCTGCAAATAAATAAGGGGGGGGTAACTAATACGTTAGTAAGGTTACAGTGGTCATTTTTGCACCAGACACACCTTAAAAGTTTGTGTTATGGTGTATACAATTGTGAAATGTCATGAAAGTAATCAAGTTTTGGATTAACAGGAAATCGATTCTCGAAACCAAACAGGGAGATACCTAGATAATTAGCAAGGCAAGAGTTGTCATTATTGCACACAAAACGCCGTTGGATCGTGGTCTATGAACGTGTAATGTAAGTTCCATGAACATATTCAAAAGGGTATTCGAGTTACGCTCAGGACACAAAATATTTATGTGAACAAACAACGGGGCAATAGTGAGGCAAGAGTTGTCATTCTTGCGCGGGACGCATGTTGGTCAAGGGGTTCATGTTACGGCGCGGACACGAAATGAGGACAGTAGGTTAGTAGGTTAGTGCCGTGAATGGGAAAAAATATCCGGCAAGGCTCAAGAATTTCTTTATTTCTCATCAGAAGTATATGTTGTGACCACTCATTTGAACCGTCTCGCCGAGACGGTTCAAATGAGTGGTCACAACATATACTTTGGTTCAGAAATAAGGAACATAGGTAGAGAATAGTAGGTTAGTGCCGTGAATGGGGAAAAATATCTGGCAAGGCTCAGGAAACGGGATGGGCGAGGCTCTGCCGAGCACATCCCGTTTCCGTGCCGCGCCAGATATTTTTTCCCATTCACGGCACTAACCTACTATTCTATTTATCCCGTCAACACCTAAACATGGCTTTAAAATGCAAAAATAGTATTGACTGGATATCAAAAATGTTTCACGGCACTGTGTTTCACGGCACATACGTACTGTGTTGACGGGATAAAATATGTTTCTTCACTGTATGCATATACCCGAAACCTGCTGTCAATACAAGTAATACATGCTTGTCGTATATCGTTATAACAGTTCAATTGAATTCAACGCCAATGGTTCGGAGCGCATGCTTGGGATAACTCTTTTATTCCTTCAATAATCTAACAAAACTTACATATGTATACATTATATGCATTCTTGCCACATTCGCATTTACTGATGCTTTACTCAAGGAGAAGAATTCACATATTACTAAGCTCTGTGAGCTTGTTTTCTAATCCTTATTCACTGTTACTTTATATGTATGTTGATGCATATATATACATGTATATTATTTGAAATAAATATTGTTTAAACTAATACATGTAATACCAACATACTCTGGGTAAAGTATGCACCACTCTCAAAATGACAGCTGTTCTTAACGCCGACCAAAGATTAAAATACAATACACTTGTACATTGTATCATCGCGGAATAAAACAAATTATTACATTTTAAGCTATTATATGCATGGATTTATCTGTGCCGTAATTGTCAACTTACAAATAATACACCGTGAAGAGAACACCCGTAATCACCAGCGTGCACTCTCCCGCAGTCGTTATAAAATAAGCACCGCCCACAAAAATTCATACGCATGTGCAAACGCCCCAAAACATTATACAAATGCATTTTTTGTGTTCGAAAATGTTGTGAAGAAATGTAATAAAATAGGACATTCCATCGTACATGTTTGAACAGCGCGAAATAATACACTTGTGTACGTCGCCTTCCACATAAATAACTCGTTCGATTCGCTTACTCGTTGTTTACACGGAAACTAACGTACACTCGTGTATTATTGTACGCTAATCAAACATGTACGATGGAATATCCTCTATTTATCACAATTAAGAATAAATTATTGTTCATGTATTGGATGTCCATGAAATTAAATGCGCGGGAGCGTGCGTCCGCAGCATTTATTTCCTTAAACATTCAATATGTGAGCAAATAACATATTTATAGTTAGCAAGATTGTTAATGCCGTCTCCCATCTGCGTATGTATCTTCCATTTCCTATCGAACAGGTAATCATAAAATATGGCAATATGTCACGTATTGGGGTTAAATCTGTAAATGTCAAATAAGTGGAGTGCGATACTGCCCAGCGGTTAAGTTAGAAAGTAGGTCAAATTATTGTAATAAAGTGCAATACGAGTTAATAGTATTAGTATTCATGAGATAATTTGTCGAAACTTTTAGACCATGAACGAATCCATCAATATCCACTACGTAATGCCATTAAAGTTATATATAAATGTATTGTTAAAGTTACATGAACTCCAATTTATAATGGTATGGATCCATGGTGGACGATTCACGAAGATAGGAGACAATGCGAAAAGTCAATAAACAGACAATAACAAATTGGTAACCGACTTTAGGGCCGACACGGATATTGATCTCCATGTCGGGCTATTGTGTCTTCACAGTGAAATGTCCGTTTCACTTTTTATTTAATTAGCTACTGTCTGTTTCGTTTCTTCCCGACTTTTCACCGTTACGTATATGTAACTGTGGTAAAATGTAATATTACCGAAAAAGATACTGTGTTTTTTAAATGTCTGTACATATTTAAAAAAAAGGATATTTTTCATAAACATGTATTACTGTTTAGCAAAGTTGAAGTATGAGCCACATTTGTTTCTTCAAAATCCGGTCACCGCTTTATTTCTCAGAGTCTCAAATATTTCTGACGGTTTGTTGTATATATGAATTCCAAACAGTTAAATAAAACATATATCATAAGTTTTTCATAAGTATTGGTCCAAATATGACCTGCTGGACCCCGTTCCAACGCCCCTGCACCCTCATTAACTGTCAGCAAACATGCGGGATGGACTTTAAAGTGACTGTGTCTCAGATGGTGTCTCAGATATTCAATATGTGGTAGTTTCCTTTACGCACAATAGATAGAGAATAGTAGGTTAGTGCCGTGAATGGGAAAAAATATCCGGCAAGGCTCAAGAATTTCTTTATTTCTCATCAGAAGTATATGTTGTGACCACTCATTTGAACCGTCTCGCCGAGACGGTTCAAATGAGTGGTCACAACATATGCTTTGGTTCAGAAACAAGGAAAATAGGTAGAGAATAGTAGGTTAGTGCCGTGAATGGGAAAAAATATCTGGCAAGGCTCAGGAAACGGGATGGGCGAGGCTCTGCGGAGCACATCCCGTTTCCGTGCCGCGCCAGATATTTTTTCCCATTCACGGCACTAACCTACTATTCTATTTATCCCGTCAACACCTACAAATGGCTGTAAAATGCAAAAATAGTATTGACTGGATATCAAAAATGTTTCACGGCACCGTGTTTCACGGCACATACGCACTGTGTTGACGGGATAAATGACATATACAAGTCAATCGCAAGATTTTAGTTTATTATTACGGAGCCCCGCAGGGGATGTAGAATTCTTTTTTTTAATTACGTGTTACCCGTTTCCACAAAATAACAATTCGTTCCGTCAATTTAACAATTCGTTCCGTCAATTTAACAATTCGTTCCCACGGGAACGAATTGTTATTTCGTGGGAACGAATTGTTATATCGTGGGAACGAATTGTTAATTCGAGGGAACGAATTGTTAATTCGAGGGAACGAATTGTTATATCTTAGGAACGAATTGTTAATTCGAGGGAACGAATTGTTATATCGTGGGAACGAATTGTTATTTCGTGGGAACGAATTAATAAAACAAATACATGTCCACGGCGGGGCTCCGTATATTATAACCCAAAACACGTGCGGTATATTCAAGTAAATGCTATCAGAAATTGATAGTTAGTTAGTAATCATCGAATGACAAACATGAACATTTTGTCAACTTTCAACATCAGCCGCATAAAATATCGTGAATTTTGAAAGTATTTTCCGAGATATTGCTCATCGTCCTAGGCACAACATCACATAGCATGTCGTCACAGAAGCACGTGCTGCAGCTTCAATGTATGATCGTGTGCTTATGCAATACATCTGTAGCCTATTTCACCAACATTGCAAAGTATACTTATCTAGCAAAGTATACTTTGAGGGAGAAATTTTCAATTTTAGGATAAATTTATTAATTTTTATTATACTGAATTTATTACATTATCACAGCCATTTTGGCTGTGATAATGTAATAAATTCATAGTTCTGTTAAGCTAACAGAAGCTTTGAGCAACCGGGCCCAGATAATTAATTTTTAATAAATATATTTTCCTAGCGAGCGCTAGCGCGTTTATTTCATTAAACATTCAATATGTGAACTATAACGTACTTATTGTTTACCAGCCCAGTCGCGAAGCTCCGCCCCTAACAGTGATCTCAATCGCTATACTAACATGTGATTGGCAATGTGACACAAAGTGAGCGCGTGTGTGGACGGTAATATGCTTTGCGTCTCGTGAACTGATGACAAAAAGGCGTACAATCAGTTCTAAATATAGCGGCTGAACAAGTAATGATTAATTTAATATATATTGGCGAAAGTGTCGCAATATGCGATTAATTGAGACGAAATGCTGTTCTTTCATTGGTCGAGAAACTAGCGTAAACAGTAACAGGCAATATTTTGATTGAATTGTTTTGGAACCGGTCTCCAATAGCAACAGCGTGTATATAATAATTGACGGGGTCAACAAGGACTTATCCCTCTTCTTCCACTGATACTTCCGTCTGTCGTTTATTATGTGCTTGTATTCTGGAAATTTAATTAAGTTTGTCTCAATTCATTGATCTACGATGTATACGTGATGAAATCCGCTTTTAGACGTTCATTTCTTTATGAAATTAAATAAAACATCGAGGACATAAATCAAGTATTACAATTTACAGTCGAAAGAACCTCTCAAACTGTCACTAGTACTATATCTGTATAATTAGGCCAGCCTAGCTCTAGTTGCGAACGGTAACTCTTGCAATTTACTCCCGTACCGTCCGTAGCGGACGGTACGGGAGTAGATTGCAAGAGTTACCGTTCGCAACTAGCCTAGCTCCTGAACCTCTTGCGCACTCCTGCAACCTGACAATAACTATACTGTTCGCTAGAAATATACATTGGAACCCTCTAAACCGGACACTCGTGACAATATAGATGTTTACCGTAGATGTATTTCGCTGTTAAGTATCTCCGATTACAATCACCTTTCATGATTGCAAAACACTAGAATGTGTCATAAAGTGCTCATTGATATCGTTTATCCGGAGCTGTAACCTACTGACTGCAAAAGTCATGGTTCCCGTTTCTCCATTCACGGCCAAAAATAGCAATGTCTGGCATATTTAATGTATGACTCAAAGAAATTCCTCGTTGCTCCCAACAGACGTGTTCTGTTTGTTTGCTTCAATGGTTTGGATTGTATTGTCAGCAGCACGTCTGAACTAAATCCATCGTGTGTGCATGGGATGAAATTTCTCATAATAAGAGCTCGGTAAACTTCGATATTAAATTGTGCAATAGATCAGTATTATAATTGAGACACGCCATGTGATTTTGTTCCTTCGGACAATTGCGTAATTTCATGAAATAAGTTTACAAAATTTAGAATATTTTACGTAAATGGCGTCAGAAGTTGGCATGAGTACATGCGGAACAGCATTCCGCTTGTACACTGACAGTTTTATCAACTTTTGACTTTATTTATGACAAATATTGTAAATTTTGTAAACGTATTTAATGAAATTACGCAGATGTCCGAAGGTACAAAATCATATGACGTGTCTCATTAACATGTTACCGAACATGGAAACACGATTACTCCCACTACCGGGACATCATTGATGTTGAAATTGGCGGATTTTGTCGATTTGACGTCATGCTATTTACTGTCTGTTTCACAAAAGCTGCCCAAATGTTACGGCCATATAGACAATTCAAAAACAATATTATTTTCGATAATATTAAATTAAAGGAAATTTTAAGAATTAGCCTTCTTTTTATTTCGTGAAATTCGGTCAAATATTGATTTTATTACGAAAAATTGATTTGTCTATGGGAATTTAACATGGGGGAAAAAGTGTTAAGGAAGTGTGGGAGAAGTCAAAAAACGAAAAAAATTGGAAATTGACTCCGAAATCTCACTAGATAGCTTGGATATGATCTAACTAAGAAAACAAAAGTTAAATTTTAAAAATCGGTCCAGTATTTCTAAAATTCCATAAAAAAGTCCCATGTTAAATCCCCATAGACATCTTCACGGAGTGAAGATGTCTATGGGGATTTAACATGGGGAAATTGTTTTTTCGCAATAAAATAAATATTTGACCAAATTTCACGAAATAAAAAGGAGGCTCATTCTTATTTTTTCCTAAAATTTAATATTATCAAAATAAATCTTGTTTTTGAATTGTTTATATAGCCGTAAAATTTGGGCAGCTTTCGTGAAACAGACAGTAGTTTAAACTATACCGTCTGTTCCACGTTTTTATTTAAACAAACGGGGGACTATTTTTTCGGATTTAATGTGTTTAATAGCCAAACGTTCGTCGGCAACAAAACGTGGACCATACAGTAAACAATGTGCCGTCAAACCTACAATAAGCAACACAACGTCAAACAGAAATTTTAAAATGCAAATCTGAAAATTCTAGCCTGATAAGGTCTTGTAATGGAAGTTCGGTAAACTATCTATAAGTACGGTCCAGTGCAAATTTGCCATTTCCCTCTATCTCAAGATGTATGATCACGTGGTTACAACAACAACAACGTCGCCCACTCCAAAGTAAGTATTATTTGATATTTTCCTTAATATGCAACGGATTTTGATGAAATATGGCGCAGCAAACGCGTCTTCATGAGCTGCATTTGGTGGTCTATGGAGTTTGGCACAGACTCATGTCGTTTTTTGCGAAGAATCGATTTCCGTATCGGAGACACGGAAATCGATTCGTCGCAAAAACGATAGAAGTTTGGGCGAAAATACAGAGACCACCAAATGCAGCTTAACAAGACGCGTTTGATGCGCCATACTTCATCAAAATCCGTTACATACTTTGAATCGGTACTTGTTGTTGTTGTTAGTACCACGTGATCATACACCTTGTATCTGTAGCCGATTTCACAAACATTGCAAAGTATACTTTTCTAGCAAAGTATACTTTGAGGGAGTAATCATTTATTTTTCCCGAAATGCATTATTTCATATAGAACTAACGACTGCAGATAATAAATTCAGTATAATAAAAATTTAATAAATCTATCCTTAAATTGAAAATTTCTCCATCAAAGTGTAATCAGCAAGAAAAGGATACTTTGACATTTTGGTGAAATAGGCTACTGGAATCGGCGATGTTTAGAGAGCACGGTATATTAAACATTCATGACCACTCAGTAGGCACAAACTGTTCTTTATATCAGAGTTATCAGGCTATTTTCACATGCAAATGAGGCATTATATGTTTTAATTATTTATAATAATTAAGGGTACATGTCCACTCAGAAGGCACAAACTATTATTTATATCGGAGATATCATCCGAGACATTTTCTAGCAAAATAAGCTTTCATACACCATTACCCCACTTATTGATTGGCATTATTATATATGTTATATCAGACGTAAATTTCCACACTGATATCAGGGACAATAACGGTGTTTCCTTAATTAGTTAACTGACATTACTATTTATTCTCTGTATTTATTTTTTAATGATCATACTTTATAATCTGTCAAAATATTATTGTTCAGGTGACGCATTTAAAGGTACATGCCCACCCAATAGGCACAACATGTTCTTTATAGGAATTAAATAAGTGTTTTATTGTGTTGCTATTCCACCACTTCTAAAAATTACCAGTGACACAATTATACACTTATTTAATTCATATAAAGAATATGTTGTGCCTACTGTGCTGGCATGTACATGTACCTTTAAAACAATGTCTGGCACAGCATGCAGTATTATTTACTACATAAGACTACATACCATAAGACTAAGGAATTATTCACAACTATATATTGTCATTAGTTAGTAACAGAACAAATATACTATTTTTTAACTGTTTAATTGTATGTCAAATTTAGCAACAGTACCTGTCATGATTCCGTTCAGTACGAATATACTTGCGGTATATATTATACCTGTGTGCTTCAGTCTTCGCCGAGAACTTACATAATGCATGGACACGTCTGGGGGCCGTTTCACAAAATTTCGTACGACTGAAATGTTCGTAAGTGCACATTTAGGATCGTCTGGAAATTTGAATTGATGGATTTACATTTATTGAGCATACGCTGCATATGCAATCGCTTACAAGAAAACATTGTTAATGTGAAATTTACACTATAGATTTACACTTACGAACATTTTAGTAGTACGAAGTTTAGTGAAACGGCTCCTGGTAATTAAAGATGGCCGCCAAAACACAGAGGTGTCCACGACAATATCAACATACATTTTTATTTGTGGCATGAATACAATATTAAACAACAATATTTGCAGGAATAAAACTTAACGTTCTAAGAGAGCTGGAAAAATCATTTATTTGTGATATATGGAAACTAAATTCTTTAGGGCGGCCATGTTGAACTCAAGATTGCGTACACGAGGCAAGTGAAGCTCCCAAGTGTGTATATATTACTTGAAATAACTACATGCCATTTGTGGCAACGAATGTAGCGATGGTACTTTGTATATTTGTTACTAGTTCCAGAAATATTTCAACAAAGATATGCCCAATGAAATTCAATATGGCGAGTATCCAATGGAGATTCGACATTTAACGTACCATATATATCAATATATCTTAAAGTATTTTATGGTGACCATTTAGAATCAAATATAACTACCATATGCACCCCAATTTGAAAATCACGCACGGTAACAAAGTTTCTGAATGTCGATTTTAAAAGAACTTCGCTGAGAGCTACAACCCAGAAAAACACAACACCAGCTCAGAATCTTACAACCCAATCATAATTATAGTCCATCCGTTCAGGACAATAGAAACCCGCCTAAATAGAAATTCTGCGTTTGCAGTACAGCAAACGCCCGATGTATTCGGCTCAGTTTTAAAAAACCGTTTAGTCCCGCCCCCCTAATTCGAAGCCCACCGTTATTACATGGAGCAGGGAAGTTCTGGGGTCTGACGGAACTCGATTATCAGAAACTCCGTTGCTGGCTGGGGTCACTAACAGCAAGGTTTAAGGACCACAGAGAGACCCTGGCGGCGCTAAGATGACAAAACTTCACCCAGCAGATCGATTACAGGGGCCTGGTCGGAAAAAGGCAAACCATACCTACAAGAGGTTCCAAAACAACAAGGTCATTGGCCAAGTTTATCGAGGGAAACCGTCCCCCCCCCTAAACTCACGTGCTGCCAAAGGTAATTTACAGCCCGCAATTCTTTTTTCTGGATTCCACATTAAACGAATCGATTTGACTTACCGGATTTACAATCATCGTTTGTCGGTATTTTTATAATTTAAGGAAAAACGAAGTTATTTTTTCATTTGGGTTTTAAATTCGACATGAGTTTAAAAAGTTAGTTGAATATATCGTATTTTCGCGTAACAAAAAGCAAATCGAGTATCCGTTAACAAATTGCATAAATCGGTTGGGTTAAAATAAAAAACGATATTTTTTCTTTTTCACTTCGTTTTTGACATTCTTTTTTAGAGGGTGTTTTCTTTTGGTTAAAACTTAAAAACTGTAAATATTTCGCTGTAAATCTTGGTTACGGTGTATAGATGTATAAAGGTCCGAATATTATCAAACAAGTAAGATAGTTTTTTCTAATGTTAATACAAAACTGTTTTTACAACTCACCAAAACATTTTGATTGAAGAACTTTTCGTCCCAAATTTTAGATTGGTTTGGGCCTAAACCATAGATATATTTACAAATAAATTTTACTCGTAGATATTCGATTTTTCAAAAATGCAACCTTTGTTTTCCTTAGATCAATGGTCAAGCAATTGTCGAGCAATTCTTAGATCATTGTTTCGAGCAATGTACTGTGGGGTTCAGCCTGTGTAAAGTGCACAACACGAACGAACACGACAGGAGGTTTGAATTCCAACCTGTCGTGTTCGGTACGTGTGTGCACTTACAAGCTGACCCCACTGTAATTTGGCAGCTATGTTTCAGATTCGGTTTCCAATCATGTTTTTCCATTTTTTTTCCGCATTTGGTATGTGGGCATATTCGTGCTTGGGGAAACTTGATTTTGAGACGTCTTCCAACCAAATAGGAACTGAATGCACGACACATTTGCCGTTGGCACAAAAAAATGGAACACCCCCCCCCACCCCCCCCCCCACCCATGGCTACGGGCCCTGTATTTAAACAACTATTGTAAATGGTCCCGATGGGATTTCCATTCCCTTTATTACTATGGGCAAAAAAATCAGTTAATACTTTTATTACAAAATAAACCAGTCAATTTTTAAAACAAACCCTAGATTGAATCGATACAACCGCACTTGAAGCGATATGTTATCGCATTCCGGATAAAGTGTATTTAATGAGTTCTCGGTATGAATTTGTTTGGTATCAACTGGGATAAAAAACTCGTAGTTTACAAAAACGGTCTGGCCAAACAATATGTACAAGTGCCAGGTTACTACGTGTAACCTCTCTAAACCGACAACCCCTGGGAGGGTTTATTTTTGGTGAAAAATGGCTCCTGGGAGTCATCAACCAATGGTCTGGAATTCCGTAACAGCGATCAGGATAATCTGAAAAACTCTAGCAAGTGATCAGTAGCCCGATGTCACCCAAAATTGGCAAAGTATACGTATTCTTGATAAGTACACTTTTGAGGGTAGATATTTTCAGGTTTTAATGTTACAAATTTATTAATGTTTATTATACTTGAAGTGTATTACCATTATCAGCCAGCCATATTGGCTGTGATAATGTAAGACAATTCAGTATTAATAATTCTGCATATTTTTAATCATCCTAATAAATATATGCAGTCGTTAGTTCTATATTGAACTAATGCATTTCTGGAAAAAATAAATTGTTACTCCCATTCAAAGTTATAACTTAGTTAAATCAAGTATGCTTAGCAATTTTGGTTGAAAATAAGCTACTGGGGCGTCACTGGATAAATCCCCGGCCGCATGGGCCGAAAAAAAACAAATGAATGTTTGTTTACCTGATTACGGGGGTGAAATTGAACGATAACTAACAGACGGACGGGCGGGGGGAACGAATGGACAGTCCGGGACTGACGAAATGGGTGGGTTGATTAGTGTATGTGCCCCTAAGAGGACAATTGTCCAACTCGTTAAATTCCCCATTTTTTACTTGTATGCGTTTATTTTAAACCAAATAAATCGCCACTGACATGTATAGCATTCCCATTCGTGAGAACGGAACGAACGACCACCAACGGAAACAGAACGTACCTAACATGTAGCTGTTATGAGATGATTTCCATTGATTGAGATTCCAAGAAAAAGTTCATAATTATACAAAGATTACTATGGAGCTTACTGAATAAGTCCACTTGCATTCGTTTGTGTTGAGTGGCAACCCAAGCACATAACCCCGGATGTTGGCTTGGACGCCGAAGGAGGTAAACGGACGTTACCAAACATTTTGGGTTCTTTTATGGGGTTTTCCATTATTTGAAGAAGGACCCCCTAAACATCAACTTAGAATTTAGGAGCATTAACGGAATAATTCAAAGGAATCGGTTTGTGTTTAGGCCTACGCCCCTAAACCTCTTAAATATAAATACAATTGTATATTTATACAGACCTGGTATTTCCTAAATTCTGTTGAAAATTGCACAGTATAGTTCCCATGATTGTCACCCCCACTGTCGCATTTCAGTATGTAGTTTGTAAACTAGGTATTCTTATTTTAAATTTTTAAGAATACAGATAGGAGGGTCCCATATATATGTATAATCAGACGCTTCAACTAAATCTGGAGTTATAAAGTACTCTGTTGAATTACTTGCGTGTAAAAACAATCATTAATTTTTGCAATATATTTCGGAAGTACTACTGATTACGTCATATGCCCAACGTGGACCGCAAAAGGAAATAAACTGAGGTAAGTTAAAGGTAAATCGGGAGGGGAAGTTAGTCATAAACAGTGACGAGGCTGGAAAAAAATCTGGATGTGCGGAATTATGAAAATCCGTAAAAGAACGGGCCCCCCCAAAAATACATTACTGGCTTCCGGATTACTGAGAAATTCAAATTTATTTTATTTGATTTATATAAATGGTATGGAAATACCATTAAGCGTATCGCGAAACAGAAATATTGTAAATTACATCCTTTAAATGTCCAACCATGTTACAAACTTATCACTTATTTTTCTTTAAAATGCTCGTAAACAAAAACAAACAAAGGCGACACCCTAATAAACCGATGTTTTCGGTTCGTTTGTAATTTTTCGTTGAATTGAGATTTTCTCATATCGCACCGTAATTGCTTGATACATTACAAGAGTCATGCAATGAATTTGGCCATCGCTTATCTCTCCTATTACTGCGACCTTACTGGCGCTAGGTTGACGCTGTAAAAATAAACCGCTATTAGACGTAAGCAGTAGTACAAGCATTAGCTGATTGGTGGATAAAGGTTTCCTTATATAATATCGTTTTGGATTTAACGGACATCAATTTATTTGTTTAGCATAATTTCTTCTTTCTTTTTTCGTTTTTCGGTTCGTTTAATATATACGTTAAAATCAGTATGTTTTTCCTTCGCCTAGTTATACTTCGATTATTTATAACGTTGATCGCAATAAATCGGCCGATGACTATCTGTGCGGGAAGTTTGTTGTGCGGAAGTCTGTTTTGGAATTCCACGGTTAAAACAGGACCAGCTGAGCCAGAATCAGAAAAAAACAATTTGAGATGAAATAAATAAAATACTGTTCCCAGAACGGTCCCAACTAGGGACCGATTACCTGTAAATTATCTGACCCAGACTCCCAATGCAATTAATAGAGAGGGAAACTATTAATTACTATGTAATTACTCCCCTAAACCAGCCGTTATGAATGAAAGGTTTGATATGTGGAGCAACATGACGTGCGGAAATGGCGCCTTATTTGGGTTTGCGAACAAGTGGTAAGATCCAGGATCAGGGATCTGTGCAATCCGCACAGTCTGATCATGGATCTGCACATTTCGCGCACCATTTCCGATCAATGAAACACTCGTCAATGCATTCGAACAAGCTATCAGAAGATCACTGATTCAATGAGTTTGATATTTTAATCAGGAGATCACCAAAATAGCCCATAAGCCCCATTTCTCCAGTCACAGTAATAATTTTTGCAATGAGCATTGTTGCCAATATCCGCTACGGGGTGATTTGTTGACAGTGGATCTGTTAGACTATTTGCACCAACATTGGCAAAAGTATAAGATTTTTCTAGCAAAGTATAGCTTTGAGGGAGACATTTTTTCAATTTTAGGATACATTTATGATTTTTAATTTTTATTTTACTGGAATATAATTTTTTACATTAATCACAGCCAAATTATGTTACATTTCAGTATAATAAAAAAATTCTGCATACTTTTAATCATCACAAATATATGCAGTTTTGTTAGTTTTCCTATATGAAATAATCGCATCTTTCAGGAAAAATTAAATGATTGCTCCCCACAAAGTATACTTTGCTTAGATAAGTATTAACTTTGCAATTTTTGATTAAACCAAAAAGCCTAGCTACAGGTGGACGCAGGACAAAACATTAAAAGAAATGTGACGGCATATCGATACATTCAATGCTTGTTTTTCACGGTATATATGTACTTACCTAGTCCTAATATATATGGTAGTCCCCGCAGGCGGGGACTATGGGCGTGTTTTTCGAAGTTAAATTCGTTTCCATCGAAAATTAAAACAATTTACCTTTCCCCAATAATTGTTATTTCGAGGGAACAATATTAAATTAAATAAAAAAAGAATTATAAAAAAACGTCCCCTGCCGGTGCTCCGTATATATATGTCCATCCCATTATTTTCCTTCAGCGGTATTGGTCATTTTCTACGACCGATTTTGTTTGAGTAGGGTGCGGTGTGTAATAAATTAAAATAGAAGTAGTATGCTCAACAAGACCGGACGGAGGGGGTCCGAGTGGAAAACGAAAAACGTAAATCATTTAAAATTGACTGTGTGTTCAGTTTTTGTTTGTTTATTGATGTTTAAAAATTAAACGGCCTATCAATCAGCTAAACTGTCGGATTCGATTCCTTCCCGCATTTAAACCTCACCCCTGTTGCATTAGCGCGTGGGGAATTCCCAAACTTGAGAACGGGAATGTTTACATCTTAGAAACAAATATATTCAGCCCTGAAATTTACAATAGAATAATCTGAGATTGGTGCCAGGTGCAATACCCACACCAACGTCACTTTGGCCCCTTACCGGTAAACGTAAGAGGATTATGGAATAATCATAGTACTCCCCTTATTAGAGGGTATTACCAGATTTCAACTCTTTCCCATACAAATACTGCCAAAGACGTTATATGAGGAGCCAACCAACCCAGTAGACCCATTTCATCAACATTGCAAAGTATACTTTAGTAGCCAAAAGTACTACTTTGAGGGAGAAATTTTTCAATTTTTTTGAAAAAAGTTTATTAATTTTTAATTATACTGAATTTATTACAAATTATCACAGCCATTTAATGGTCTGTGATAAAATGTAATAAATTCAGTATTAATAATAATTCCTGCATACTTTTTTAATCATGAAATAAATTTATGCAATTTGTTAGTTCTATATGGAAATAATGCATTTCAGGAAAAATAAATTGATTAACTCCCATCAAAGTAGATCTTTGGATACAGTAAAAATATACTTTGCCAATGTTGAATGTGGAAATAGGCCCTACAGGTCTTCCCAGTCGGGATTTCCGGTAATGAATGAAATCCCGATCGTTAAATTACCAACCCATTACAAGCCTCCCACCTACCACCCAACTAGATGATGTCTCAAACATTACACCGATGTAACAATTTGGAGACTAACCGGCGTACGGTTCCCAAACCCAAACAATAAGAAATAGATAGTAATCTAAATAAATGAATGTAACGGAGCATGTCATAGAAACACCACACACCAATGAAGTGCCACAGATCCATAAGACCCAATTTCTCCAGCCACAACCACTACAACATACGTTTAATATTAACGATTGTGTTGCCAATATACCGCGACGGGTGATTTGTTGACAGTTGGATCTTGGCAGGTTTGGCAGGACTAAACATAAAAAGAAAATGTGGACAGCCATATCAATACATTGCAAGTATAGGTTGTACTTTCAGATAGTTTATTAGCTGTAAATATCCAGTGGATAGGGGGAAAGAATAAATTACTAAATACTGCGCATAACTTATATTTCTTGTTTTCACGAAAGTCTGCCCAAACTTTATGGCCATAGATAAAACAATTAAAAAAACATATTGTTTTTCGATAATAAAATTAAATTTAAAGGAAAATTTAATGAATTGAGCCTTCTTTTTATTTCGTGAAATTTGGTCAAATAATTGATTGATTTTAATTGCGAAAACAAAACTTTCTTATGGGGATTTATTTAACATAGGGAAATTGTTTGTTTATGAAAATAATTTCAGGAAATACTGGAGCCGATTTTTAAAATTTTTAAAATTTTAACATTCGTTTTTCTGAGTTTTAGAAATCATTTTCCAAGCTATCTAGCTAGGTTTCGGAGTTCAATTTCCTCTTTTCAACATCTTTGGTAATTTGTTCCCTAAGGAGACAAATTCTAAATGAATAAATGCCAATGAAATTTTTTCATGTTTCATTTCGAAACCAAACTATTCAATTAAAAGCTTCTGTCTGTTGATGTGTAAACAGTAGTGTTGATTTAATGTTTTTACCCAAATTAAAATTTGGAAAATACTCCCAATTGCTTTCAGATTTAGATAGGAGAACAATTACTCAATTACGAATTCCTTAATCTGGAGCCCTGGGGAGCACACAGTCTTAACAACTATAGAGTCAATGGTTAATAATACTTAACTGTAAACGGGCAAATAGTACGAACGTCACAATAATGAGACACAATAGAAATGAATGAAGGAGAACGGAATGATACAAGACACATAATAACCATGAACCCCCACTAAAATAACAGCCATTCACCGCAAATCCAGTTATAACACCGTGGTTAAGTTGCACACAAAACCAGATCAATAACCATGTATTTGCATTTTCCGAATTAAATTACAAAGAAACTAGCGTACGTTTTCAAGAAAACTCTCGGTTTCCACCCTTTATCACTAGACCAATAACGTTATTAAAGGTATAATGCCCACCGCAAGTAGGCACATACTGGTTCTTCCATTATCAGAGAACATAATAATGAGACATGTTCTTGAAAAATAAACATTCATTCACCATTACCCCCACGTAAATTGATTGACATTATTTATTACCATTTAATATCAGATCGTTAAATTTTCCACATTGAATACATGCGGGCGATAAACCGTGTTTCCATTAAAATGTTAAAGGACATTACTATTTATTTTTAATCTGTTAATTGAATTGTTGAGTGCAATGGGACCCATAGTTTAATAATTCTGTCGAAAATAAACTAACTTTTTTTTCCAGGTGACAGCATTTAATTAAGTTATAAATAAAAAAAAAATTAAAAAACTAATCAAATGCCTCATTTGCATATGAAAATAGCCTGATACCACCGCGAGTCACAATCAGTAAACTAAATATTACTAAATGATTATCTCCGTATAGCCGGCAAGTGTCGTCTGCTGTTGTTTTGAATTTTGTCATTTTTCTCTTTATAAACATGGTTTGGCAGCACTTTAGAATCATTTCCGTCGGAAATGATTCTAAAGTGCTGACAAACTATGTTTTAATGATAAAAATGGAAATTAAAAAATAATCAGCAGACGACACAATTTAATTCAGTATTCAGACAAAATGGAATATACATGTATAATTCCAGCACAATAATATTTACACAATTCCCTAACATTTGATTGGTCCGTAGCAAGTCTCTGTCCAAAATTTATATCCCAGTAAACTCCCACGCCGAACTACTTTCCGTAGCCGTGAGGCGCAGTTAAAATAATTCTTAAGAAAACGGATGTTCTTGATGAACTTATTTCAAATGCTGGAATTATAAGGAATAAATGGCCTTTTTGTGGAATTTATCGGGGATATAAACGTCGCGGGAATACTGGACGAGGCCTTGAAAAATTACAAATTTCGAAAAAAAAAAAATATATATATATTTTTTATTGTTTTTCGAAAATTGTATTTTTTTATTTTTTATCGCTTCTTCCATTATTCCCGCTACTTTTCCAAGTTTATACCCCGATAAAAGCCATTTATTCCTATAATAGTGGACATAGTGTATCTTTCTTTGTATAGTATAATGAAAAAGATGCATACATTTATCATAAGCACACGAGGCCTGTGACGATACGTGGCTGTGATTGGAAAAAATGCAGCTTATGGCTTTTGCGACCAGTGTAGATGCAGATCAGCATGTGCATCCGCACAGTATGATCAGGATCTACACTGTTCACCATTCCATCATGTTTCTAACAAGCAATATAGCGTTACTAGGCTATATAAGTGTGTTATTTGATTAGGAACTACGTTTGTCACAAATCCCATGAGCACTATTTCTCCAGTCACCGCCACATATGAGACACGCCATGAAATGTTGTACCTTCTTAAATAAGTCAACAGTTGACAAAGTTTTCTGAGTATAATTCCGCATGTACACTGAAAGGTTTGTACACTTTTGACGGCATTTACGGAAAATATTGTAAATTTCGTAAACGTATTTCATGAAATTACGCAGATGTCTAAAGTCCCATGGCGTGTCTCATATTACCGCGATATATCTGTATTTCAGATTTATGCCGTCGTGTCGATGTTTTTCGTCGTTTTCTCCATTGCGATATTCTGCCTAGAGACATACCACTGGTTCCGGGTTCCTATACCGGGGGCCGTTCCCCTGAACGAGACAGACAACACCGTAGCGTACAAAAACCCGACCGGGGATCAGTGCTTCCGGAAGAAGTACGAAGAAGGACAATATTCGTTCGAAGACACCGTACCCCACCCGTCAATGGTGTATTTAGACTATGCATGCGCCGCGTATTTCACGATAGAATTCCTATTCAGATTTTCGTTTTCCCCAAATAAATTTGCATTCATGAAAGCCGCGTTGAACATAATAGACCTGCTGTGTCTAATCCCGCATATAATCGCAATCATCATGGTGTCTGTGGATCCATACGGGTCAAAGGGCGCCAGTAATTTATTCAAGTCGATGTTGGCGCTGCGTACCGTGCGGATACTGCGGATATTCAAGCTGATGAAGCACTACAGCGCGTTTAAGATCCTCGTATATACGATCAAGGTCTCCACGAAGGAGTTACTTCTGATGGTGGTATTCCTCTTCACAGGAGTGCTCATTTTCGCCAGTCTGATCTTCTACACGGAGAATGAGACGTTTGACAGTATTCCAGTCGGCTTCTGGTGGGCGCTTGTAACTATGACCACGGTCGGGTACGGTGATAAAGTACCGAAAACGGAAGGTGGCTATATTATCGGATGTTTCTGTGTTCTCTGCGGGGTGTTGACTGTCGCATTCACGGTACCTATTGTCGTGAATAATTTCGCGCTCTACTACTCACATGCTCAAAGCCGGATCAAGTTACCAGTGCATAAAAGGAAGGAACTAAAACGGAAGATATTCCTGAAGAATCAAAAGACTTTGGAGTTTGTAGAAAAGCTTAAATTTCGACGGAATAGAACTAAACTGCAACAAGAGGAGTTTAGTGAAATGAACACTATACGGAGATCGCCGCCGCTAGGACAGGAGGCGAGCGAGGAGGTAACCACGCCGCCTATGAAGAAACTGGTGACATTTTTCAACGGAACCGCACCGCCGTACACGGGAGACACATCGTCGTTGAGCGAGGCGGACTGTCGGGTATCTCCGTCGACCGAGGAGACGTCGGTGTCGCCCGACCCGTCCAGCGAGCGGATACACACGGTCTCCGAAAGCATCGACCTGTCTATCGCCGATTCGATGTCACTAAACCTACCGGGTACACCATCTGACATATCACATTTAGACTACCAGGTAATACATGTATGTATGTATGTATTTATTTTCAGCCTGTGAAGGGCTACGGTCATATTAGATCGGGTTAACGGGGTCTAATCCCATATTGTACGGATGTGTTCAACCATGACATTAAATAACCTTTAGGTATCTTGGGCAATGTCCTCACCAAACCTGGGTCAGTTAGCTCACCCCTTAACAGTAATACGATTCGGCTAAATACATGTACTACTGTTCGTATAATGGATATAACTGAATTCAACTATCACGTACGAGAGCCAACAAATGTACGCGAGGCCCAAATCAGCGGCCCGTTTCACTAAACTTCTTACTACTAAAATGTCCGTAAGTCCAAACTTATGATAGTCTGTAAATGTCACATTAACAATGTTTTCATGTAAACAATTATTGGATTTACATTTATTGAGCATAGGCTGCATATGCAGCCTACGCTCAATAAATGTAAATCCATCACGTGAAATTTCCAGAGGATCCTAAATTTGCACTTACGAACATTTTAGTCGTAAGAAGTTTAGTGAAACGGCCCCCTGGTTTTCTGATATCATAGTCCATATATGCATGTGACATATTTCGCAATTATAACACGTGAGACGAAAGTTCATTCAACATTGGGATCGACTTTGATGAATGACGATATCCATTCAATAAGTCAAAGAGCCTTTCAATATGTTTGTCACTGCAAATTTATGATCGGCTGGAAATTTCAATTGATGAATTTATATTTATTTAGCATAGGCTGCATATGAAATATAATACATGTTTAGAAGAAAACATTGCTAATGTGAAATTCACAGACTGTCATAAATTTGCACTTACGCACGTTCGTATGAAAAGTTTAGTGAAACGGCCCAGAGGGATCAGGGGGCCGTTTCACTAAACTTCGTACGACTAAAATGTTCGTAAGTGCAAAATTATGATTGTCTGTAACTTTCACATTAACAATGTTTTCTTGTAAATAATTATCGGATTTACATGTATTGAGCATAGGCTGCATATGCAGCCTATGCTCAATAAATGTAAATCCATAAATTGACATTTAGAGACGATCTTAAATTTTCACTTACGAACATTTTAGTCGTAAAAAGTTTAGTGAAACGGCCCCCAGGACTCCAGTAAGGATGAACTCCATCGTTAAATTACCCTTCGCATGCTCCCAATCTGTCAGAAGCGGGTATTAAGTGAACGTGTCGTGCTGAAATTGAATAGGTCAATGGATGAAGAGGGTTAACCCTTTGAACCCGAAAGCCCGCTATATCGGTTTATGCAAACAGTGCAGATCCAGATGAGCCGGCTCGTATCGAGCCGTCTCATCAGGATCTGCACTGTTTGAAAATTATTTTCATATTTTTGAGAACAACAAATACCCCTTTTTCATAAATGGACGAATCTGAAAATCATTTTGTGACCATTGGATTGGTCGGAACATTAGCATATCACAGTCCATTCCAGTTCCTTAGGGTTGAAAGGGTTAAGTCAGTTATGGACTAAGCCCCTTTCACTCCACTGACCCGTTAACTAGTTCATTGCAAATTCCGGATGCGTAGTTAATTTATGATTCTCATAACTTACGGCATACACGTCTATTAGTGACTATGCAAAAGGGTTTTCAGAAAGCAGGCAACTTATAAGGTCAGTGCCGGAATGTTTCGAGAATCATCCACCCTTATATTGCCGCAACTGTCCGTGAGACCCCAGTGATTCGAAGAGATCGTGTTACGTACTACAATGAAATGGGTGCATATTTCCGCGCTTCGTATGCATGACGATGTACAGTGGAGCCCCGCTAAACCGAACGTAGTGAGTGAGTGGTGCTTAATTTTGATAGGTTTCATTGCCATTTATCTCCGATGATACTGCCTGATCATGATCACAAAGCACCCACGATGTTTTGAAGTATGCATATGCCTGTTTTGCAGTGGTACCTCTCTAAACCGGACACCCTGGGGACCTCCCTCCCGGGGTATCTGGTGTAGAGAGTTCCACTGTGTATATATCGTCCCGCAGCACAAGCAAGAGACAGAACAACTACTGAGCGACTTCGCCGACGCCGACAACAAGCGGAAAGAAGAGAGACGGCGCCAACTGGGACTAATTAACGAAAAGAGAGAGCAGAGACTGCGACAACTAAGCGTAAAGGACCAAGAGCCACGAAAACGGCCGATCCACGGGGGTGGAACAGCGAAACACAAGTAAACGTTGTAACGCGGGGTAGCTGGCGGGACGTGGTGACTATCGTGATATTACATACAGTATCCATTTTTTGCACACGGGGTGGTTTTATCTAATTCCGTGCTCTATGTTAACACAATTTTGGATTGCATCGTATATCCATGTATATTAAACAATGAAACAGGTTGATTCTGTGCTGGACATGGAAATCATTTATTGTGTATTCTCCCTCAATGAAACGTGGGTTTATACCATTAAATAATCATTTAAATTGAGAAATGATTCTAAGGTGTTGACAAAGCATGTTTTGACAGGCAATATTGCAATATGTTCAGACAGACGTTTTCCTTCACACACAATATGGTGTTTGCCTTACTTATAGATGTATGTACGATACATTTTCTGATAATTTATCAGACGAGCATACATTGGACATGAAATAATACCATCCAACTTAGTTGCGAACGGTAACTCTTGCAATCTACTCTCTTACCGTCCGTAGCCAGCTACGGACGGTACGGGCGTAAATTACAAGAGTTACCGTTCGCAACTACATCCAACTACACATGTCCTAAACTGTTAATTCCGCATGGATTACTGAACTCTGTCGAATGATCAACTACAGGTAGCTACGGTGCCGTGTGAAGGTACGAATATGTCCGCACGAACGAAAATATACGCGGACCCAGAGTCTAAGGTACGAATATGTCCGCAGGAAACGAGTATGTCCGTATTGATTTTGGTGGTCGTCTCAAGGTGTTCTGTGAATTTTTAATATACAGGCAGCTATATCGTTTATGGATTCTGAGTTCATCTAAACGTAATACCATATACTATGTTGCTACAAGGTCGAGTAAAACGTATGCTCAGAATAGTAGATGCACACATAGAGCTGGCAGCGTAGGCCAAAAGGTATAAATATGTGGACTTTCGCTATCGTTTGGTTATTACCAGTTGCAGAATCATAACATTTACACAAAGTACATATAACAATGCAAGCGTTGACATATTCACATTTGAAAAGTCTTAAATGAAGTACACTATATGTGAATGTCTGTATCCATAGTAACGAGGCACCGGAGCAACACACATATTTACTCAATTGTTTGGTTTCCACAATAATACGTTCGGTGTTTGAACATATCATCAAGGTGCATGATCACGTGGTCACAACAACAACAATGGTTGAAAGTGTTGAAAGCGCGCCCACTTCAAAGTAAGTATTATTTGATATTTTCCTTAATAGGCAACGGATTGTGATGAAATATGGCGCAGCAAACGCGTCTTCGTGAGCTGCATTTGGTGGTCCCGGGAGTTCGGCACATACTTATGTCGTTTTTGCGAAGGATCAGGATCTTCGCAAAAACGACAGAAGTTTGTGCCAAAGTACCGAGACCATTAAATGCAAATTAACAAGACTCGATTGATACGCCATAGTTCATCAAAATCAGTTACATAATAAGAACAAAATAAAATAATACGTACTTTGAATCGGAGGGCTTCTGGAAGTTTCAGTACTTGTTGTTCTTGTTGTAACCACGTGATCATACACCTTGTATCATGATAGCATGTGTATGTTACCCCCTGTAGTTACCCACGATGTCGCCTATTGAATTGTAGACTATATAGTTGACTGAAAAAGAAGTGTGATTTTTCATGAAAAATATTTCCACAAGATGTGATATACATGTATTCTGTCTGTCCATGATGTCGTAGGGGAACAAAATGTGCATAGCAAATGCGGAATAGAATTTCGACGTAATTTACGGATAATATCGTAAATTTTGTAACATCGCACAGTACAAAATCACATTGCTCGTCTCGTACAATAGGTTCGCTGGCCAGCGCTGTTCATTTCATATTCATATTAGTATTCATATTAATATCTAGCCTAATAACTATCTATATTTTTGTGTTAGAAGCATGACGGTGTTTCATTGATGGAATGGCGAACAGTGTATATCCTGATCAAACTGTGCGGATCTTGATCTACAATGGTGGCAAAATCCATAAGCCCCATTTCTCCAGTCGCAGTCACATTCGACATAGCCTCGTTTCTTATTAAATCAGAAAACTCGCCTAGCCTGATAACTATCATATTAAATCATGATTAATGTCATAATTCTCCATATACCATGTACACGGGTATGAAATAGGGACAAGCTCGAATTAGAGTATGTGTTTGTTTGTTGGGATTTCACGGCCTATCAACAGCTAAGGTCATTTAATAAGAATAATGCGAAGTAGGAGAAAACGCCATCAACTACCAAGGTGCATGAACACGTGGTTACAACAACAACAACAATATTTGATATTTTCCTTAATATGCAACGGATTTTGATGAAATATGGCGCAACAAACGCGTCTTCATGAGCTGCATTTGGTGGACAAGGGAGTTCGGCACAGACTTATGTCGGTTTTGCGAAGAATCGATTTCCGTGTCGCAAAAACGACAGAAGTTTGGGCGAAAATACAGAGGCCACCAAATTAGCAAGACGCGTTCGATGCGCCATATTTCATCAAAATCCGTTACGTAATAAGGACACTGGAAGTTTCAGGACTTGCTGTTGTTGTTAGTACGACGTGATCATACACCTTGACTACAGTGGAAGCTCTCTAAGCCGGACACCCTGGGATGTCCCCAGGGTGTCCAGTTTAGAGATGTTCCATTGTAAATCAGACATACATGTACATGTATGACTATGCCAAGGTATGCGGCTATGCTTTGCGAACTACACCAATGAAACGCAATCAATTATGGATACACAGACTGTCTGTGTGTTCAGTTTAGAGAGGTTCCACTGTATGTACACCCGAGATTTTGTCTATCGACCAATTAGAAAGGTTCATCATTAAAACCAAGCATGGGTGATTTTCAAACAAGATCCGCTTAGTCCATCGATTTTAACAGTCTAATTGAATAGGTGAATACACGTTTATTGATCACTTGCAATTTAATTTCATTCCCCGATGTTGGAAAAACATATTTCTCGTGCTGCGGCTTCTGTTTCTTTATGTCTGGCAGTAACTGGAGAAATGGAGCTTCTGGGATGTGTGACTATAGTCTGTTTCACGAAAGCTGCCCAAATTGTACGGCTATATAGACAATTCAAAAACAATATTATTTTCGATAATATTAAATTAAAGGAAAATTTAAGAATGAGCCTTCTTTTTATTTAGTGAAATTCGGTCAAATATTGATTTTATTACGAAAAATTGATTTCTCTATGGGAATTTAACATGGGGGAAAAAGTGGTAAAGAAGTGTGGGAGGAGTCAAAAAACTAAACAATTTGGAAATTGACTCCGAAACCTGACTAGATAGCTTGGATATGATCTAACTAAGAAAACAAAAGTTAAATTTTAAAAATCGGTCCAGTATTTCTGAAATTCAAAAAGATTTCCCCATGTTAAATCCCCATGCGTGAAGATGTCTATGGGGATTTAACATGGGGAAATTTTGTTTCCGCAATAAAATCAATATTTGATCAAATTTCACGAAATAAAAAGAAGGCTCATTCTTAATTTTTCCTTTAATTTAATATTATCGAAAAAAATACTGTTTTTGAATTGTTTATATAGCCGTAAAATTTGGGCAGCTTTCGTGAAACAGACTATAGTGTAGTTGCTGATCAAATAGCACACTCGTGTAGCCTGATAACGACCAGTAGTGCTTGCAAGAAGTATGTCGCCGGTTTCGTGCATGCACAGGCTGATCAGGATCTACTCTGGTCACAATACCCATAATCCCCATTTCCCCAGTCACAGCCACATTGGAGTCCAGTCAACACTATCCGGCTATGTAACATGATATAACACGAATAGTCAGGTATACGATCACCAGCAACACGGTACTGGAAACACGAATATTCGTTCGTGTTTCTAATATCGTGCTGTATAGGGTTAAATAACACACTTTAATATTGTGGTCGCACAGGGTTATCTGCCCGTAGTATACTTTAATATTGTGGTCGACACATTCAGTGACAACACGTCTTCGTGTTCCTAATATAGAGTCGCACAGGGTTATCTGCACGTAGTATACTTTAATATTGTGGTCGACACATTCAGTGACAACACGTCTTCGTCTTCCTAATATAGAGTCGCACAGGGTTATCTGCACGTAGTATACTTTAATGGTCTCAATCAGTGAAAGGTCAACCACGATCAAACCTGATCTCTATGCAATATGATATTAGAAACACGGATATTCGTGTTTCTAGTCTCATGTTGCATAGGATTGACTAATACACGCTGATAGTGTGATTAAACAACAAATGTCAGCAACTGCTTTACATTTCCCTATTTAATCTCATACTAAACAGAAATGTGGCTGGAGAAATGGGGCTAATGAATTTTGCGACCAGTGTAGATCCAGATCAGCCTGTGCATCCGCACAGTCTGATCATGATCTGCACTGTTCGCAATTATATCATAACACCAGTCATGCTTCTAACAAGGAATATAAGTGTTTATCAGGCTACAGGAGTGTGCTATTTGATCAGGAGCTACACTGGTAATACATCCAAAAATCCCCATTTCTGCAGTCACTGCCTAAAATATCCGTGTCTCCAGTATCAGCTTGTATAGGGTTAACTGATACTGGTAATACTGTGCTTAAATAAACAACAATTCAATGACAACCACTGTCCAAGATTTACCGGCGTAAAATGTTTCACGTCAAAATATTATAGGTGCCGGATTCCTGACGAATTTCCTTCCATTCAATTACATGCAGAATGTACTGAATAAACACATTTTCTGCTAGTAACCGGCGCAATTTTCATGCGCCGGTTACTAGGAGAAAATGTGTTATACTAGACGAAAAATGCGTTTATGCGAAAGTTCTAAGTAGAGCTGATTACATTTGAGTGGTAACAAGATACTGTGGAGAAACTGTGGCAAAGTTAATTAACCGAAAGTGATAAGTATTCATAAGCACGGTTGTGAAGGTCAAATGGTGAACGTCATATTACGGGCAGCATGGATATGTGGCATTTGTCCACAGGTTTCATGTATTTAACTATTACTGTAATCAATACATGAAGGGATATAGAAGTTATGACAGAATTGAGAAACTCCGGCGAACTTATGAATGTGTGAAAAAGTTCAAAGTTGTCAAGGTCAAAAGGTGATGGTTATATTAAGGGCAGCATGAATGTGTGGCATTTGTTCACAAGTATGATGCATCGCGGTTATGAACTATTAAAGTAATCCTTCAAGGGATATATAAGTTATGACAGAATTGAGAAAATCCGGCGAACTTCTTAATGTGGGAAAAAGTTCAAAGTTGTCAAGGCCAAAAGGTCAGGGTCATATTAAGAGCAGCATTTATGTGTGGCATCTGTCCACAAGTATGCTGTATTAAACTATTTAAGTAATCTTTCAAGGAATATAGAAGTTATGACAGAATTGAGAAACTCCTGAGAACTTCTTAATGTGGGAAAACATTAAAAGTTGTCAAGATTAAAATGTCATGGTCATATTAAGGGCAGCATGGGTGTGTGGCAATTGTCCACAGGTATAATGTGTTGAAATATTTAAGTAATGTATATAGAGAATAGTAGGTTAGTGCCGTGAATGGTAAAAAATATCTGGCAAGGCTCAGGAAACGGGATGGGCGAGGCTCTGCCGAGCACATCCCGTTTCCGTGCCGCGCCAGATATTTTTTCCCATTCACGGCACTAACCTACTATTCTATTTATCCCGTCAACACCTACAAATGGCTGTAAAATGCAAAAATAGTATTGACTGGATATCAAAATTGTTTCACGGCACCGTGTTTCACGGCATATACGCACTGTGTTGACGGGATAAATAAGGGATATAGAAGTTATAACAGAATTTCGAAACTCCGACGAACTTCTTAATGTGCCGGCCACACGGACAATCAGTCCAAACACTATATGCCTCCGGCTCTACTGAGACCGGGGGGCATAAACAATTTGTTCACACTACTGTAATTGTATCCGGCCGATCATGTGATAAGTAAGACAAATGGAACATTCGGACATTTGCAACCATCATAGCCCCAGATCAGACTGCGTAGATCAGGGTCTCCACTGTTCGTCAATCTCTAAAGTCCCATTACTCACTTGTGCTTCACTCCGCACGGTGTAAAATGTTTCACTTCGAAATGAACCGGTTTTCGGACGAGATGCCACCATTATCGCATACCAGTAAACATATTTTTCGTCTAGTAATCGACGCAGGTTACGAATCGAAAACTGAGTTAATGCAGTATCTTTTGTTGCTGAATAGGAATACGTCTGGAAGCCGACACCTTATTCGACGTGAAACATTTTACGTCGGTGCGGAGTGCAACACTAGTGTTACTGCAATCAGCAAAATACAGAGCCCCGCGAGGGACATAGAATTTTTTTTTTTATTAATTTGTTCCCACGAAATAACAATTTGTTCTCACGAAATAACAATTCGTTCCCTCAATTTAACAATTCGTTCCCACGAAATAACAATTCGTTCCCACAGGAACGAATTGTTAATTCGTGGGAACAAATTGTTAATTCGAGGGAACGAATTGTTTTATCGTGGGAACAAATTGTTAATTCGAGGGAACGAATTGTTATTTCGTGAGAACAAATTAATACAAAAAAATCCATTTCCCCTGCGGTGCTCCGTAGCAAAATGATTATCTTCAAAATTCTTATTTTTACTCGTGCAGTCAGCTCATGTTTTCATGATTTTAGTCTCCGTTGGTCTCCATTCAATCGTTCAATTCGTTCCCATGAAATAACAATTTTTTAATTCGTGGGAACGAATTGTTAGTTAATTCGAGGGAACAAATTGTTATATCGTGGGACCAAATTGTTAATTCGAGGAAACAGATTTTTATTTCATGGGAACGAAATACAAAAAAATCCATGTCCCCTGCTCTGTAGAAAAATGATTCGCTTCACGATTCTTATTTTTACTCGTGCAGTCAGCTCTATGTTTTCATGATTTTAGTCTCCGTTGGTCTCCTTTCAATCAAGGACGTTGTGTTACTGCAATCATCAAATTGATTAGGTTCTCTCTTTTTTTGTATATTTGCACACTTATCTAGATGGTTGCAAATTGCTGCAATTGTCATAAGGTTGGTTGTGTCAGCCGATGGCCAAACTATTGATGCAGTCAGTATGCCTGGTGCAGCTGTTAAATATTTATTAAATGTTACACCACTATGTATTTATAAGCATGAATTCCCAGGTGAGTAGTTCATGCTTGTGATAGAATTTCATAACGGATGGCAGCCAATACATTAGTAAGGACACAATTAATACAAATAAGAAGAGCTAATGGAAGTTACCTGTGTAGTCTTTTAGTTTAGCCCATGCATTCTCAGTTGATCGCGGCGCAACCTTCAAAGTCTCAGCACAGCATACTGTTTACAGTCTGTAGCCTATTTCATCAACATTGCAAAGTATACTTTAGTAGCAAAGTATACTTTGAGGGAGAAATTTTCAATTTTTTGAAAAATTTATTAATTTTTATTATACTGAATTTATTACATTATCACAGCCATTTAATGGCTGTGATAATGTAATAAATTCAGTATAATAATTCTGCATACTTTTAATCATGAAATATATGCATTTGTTAGTTCTATATGAAATAATGCATTTCAGGAAAAATAAATGATTACTCCCTCAAAGTATACTTTGCTAGTAAAGTATACTTTGCAATGTTGATGAAATAGGCCCCTGATCATGACAACTAGTTCAGCAAGAACTGGCATCATTAAACGAAGCTAATCCCCTCGCTGGCAGCCTTGATAATAGAAAAAACATAAGTCCTCAGTGACCTTGACCATGGGCGGCCAGACGTGGGTCTTATGCAAAACAAAGCACCATCCCTAGACACACATTGTGGACAAATATTATCAAAATCGTTGAAGCGGTTCAGGAGTTATGGAAAAATGAAAGGTGTTACTAACATACATACGTACATATGTGGACTAACGCTTTATCCGCTCTTGCGGTGAGGGGATAATAAATATCATATTAACCCTTACACCGCTATATTATTTTTTGTCGTCTACTGTTTATTTTCTACCAAAAACATGCTTTGACAGCACTTTAGAATCATGTCCGACATGCTTTGACAGCACTTTAGAATCATTTACATTGGAAATGGTTCTAAAGTGCTGTTAAACCATGTTTTTATTAAGAAATAAGGCTCGATATAAAGCAACAGCAGACGACAAGTGCTGTGTGTAGCGTCTAAGGGTTAACGCATCACTTGGGTAAATGGGAAAGATCTTTCATTTATACATGGACAAAGTTTGTAAATGTAATTTGTTATCAGATTAGATCATTATATGTAAATGGTTTGTTCCATGCCTGACCAGTAGCCGATTTCACCAACATTGCAAAGTATACTTTTCTAGCAAGTATACTTTGAGGGAGAAATTTTCAAATTTAGAATAAATTTATTATTTTTTATTATACTGAATTTATTACATTATCACAGCCATTTTGGCTGTGATAATGTAACAAATTCAGTAAAATAATTCTGCATACTTTTAATCATCAAATATATGCAGTTGTTAGTTCTATGTGAAACAATGCATTTCGGGGAAAATAAATTATTACTCCCTCAAAGTATACTTTGCTAGATAAGTATACTTTGCAATTTTGATGAAATCGGCTACAGGATAGGCCCTGATTACCATGCAATATAGAAAACCATGTTGCTCACTGGATTCAGCTGTCCAGTTATAGAGATTCGGCTGTCGATCGCCACTTTCGCAATTGGCATAAAAATAAACAATTGGCGATAACAAATAACAATTTTCGAAAAAAAAAAAAAAAAAAAAATATTGTTTTTTCGTTTTTGTTGAAGTGGCGATTTTTTTATTTTCCCCAGCGGAATCCCTGCAGTTACGTCAGATTGTGAAAACCACGGGTGCTTGGCTTGATATTGCAGTTTAAACTACTAGAATTAGGCAGTCTCGGCATACTTAATTTAATGACTTTCATTGTCATCTATCCCTGATGATAATGCCCGTTCAAGTTGACAAAGCACACCCGGCTTGACATAGTAATATGTCCGATTTACAGTGGACCATCTCTAAACCGGACACCCTGATGACCACTGTAGCTGATTTCATCAAAATTGCAAAGTATACTTTTCTAGCAAAGTAAACTTTGAGGGAGTAATCATTTATTTTTCCTGAAATGCATTATTTCATACAGAACTAACGACTGCATATATTTGATGATTAAAACTATGCAGAATTATTATACTGAAAGAATATATTACATTATCACAGCCAAAATGGCTGTGATAACGTAATAAATTCAGTATAATAAAAATTAATAAATTTATCCTAAAATTGAAAATGTCTCAAAGTATGATTTCCTAGAAAAGTATATTTTGCAATGTTGGTGAAATAGGCTACTGGGGCCTCTAGTCCTGAGCTGGAGAAAAAATGCTTTGATTTAACAATGGCACTGGCTCGATGACCTTGCATGTCGATCCCTGTGGAGGGAAATATATCAATGACAATAAATGGCAATAGTAATGCTGTACATTCTGTTATCTTGTTAACGTTTTTTTGTCTTGAAATAAAAACAAATTGTATTTTGTAAAGTGTCTGTTGTGGTTTGACCTTCCACAATCTAAGAATTTTGAGACTAGGAAGCACAGATGGATAGGGAGAAACCACAACAACAACCTCACCTACAACAACAACAACGTCTTGTCTATATAATATATAGATGAGGACATGAGAAGAATGGTGAGCCAATACTGGAGGAATGTCCCCAATTTGTATAGTTCGAGTTACAGATTACATAGATGTATTGTTCACATGGGCCTTTATCCAATAACACATATCGCATTGCACTGTATTGCATTGTATTACATTGTATTTCATTGTAATCTCACAACCAACAACCATTGTAACACATCAACCAACAAGTTTCTAAGTCAGAAAATATAATTTGCAATTCTTCAAGAGATGTATAAGTCAGGGACACAAACACAAACACATGTTTATGAACAAGTTTAACCATTTTATTTTCCACAACTTTACTGGCAAGGTGCATGATCACGTGGTTACAACAACAACAACTATAGCTGAAAGTGTCGAAATCTCGCCCACTTCAAAGTAAGTATTATTTGATATTTTCCTTAATATACAACGGATTTTGATGAAATATGGCGCAGCAAACGCATCTTCATGAGCTGCATTTGGTGGTCGCGAGAGTTCGGCACATACTTATGTTGTTTTTGCAAAGAATTCTTCACAAAAACGACAGAAGTTTGGGCCAAAGTACAGAGACCACAAAATGCAGCTTAACAAGATGCGTTTGATGCGCAATATTTGATCAAAATCCGTTACATAATAAGGACACAATAAAAGAATATGTACTTTGAATCAGAGCCCTTCTGGAAGTTTCAGTACTTGTTGTTGTTGTTGTAACCACGTGATCATACACCTTTACTAGGGTAACTGAAAATAATAGACTGGATATGTGAAACAGACAATACCATGTGCAACCAGCATAATCCCAGATCAGACTGCAAGTGCTGTTTTATCAGGGTCTACGCTGGTTGTCATTTAATCAATATAACAATCTTCATGTTCTTGAGTAGCAGTTGTGACCAACCTGCCGACTGTTTGAGTACAATTATGATCGTGATCTACACAGGTCACAAATATTCTTTTCTCAACAGTCAGTGTAGCTACAGTGAAACCTCTCTAAACCGGACACCCTGGGAAGTCCCCAGGGTGTCCGGTTTAGAGATGTTCCACTGTAAATCAGGCATATGACCATTCTGTGACATACTTATGTCTTTTGCAATCATGAACATGCATTACTATCTGAGATGCATTACCAGGAAACCTCTCAAAATGAGATCACATATTTTCTTGGTGTCCAGTTTACAGAGGTTCCACTGTATAATGCAGCACTGTAAGGATTAACTAGAGCAAGTGAAGAGGGGCTCGTGGTAGCCGGACCAACAAAACTTGAACAAGTTTTGAAATTTCCAGGTTACATGTTACGGAATAACAGAGAGATGGACACTGGTGGAAGACTCGGACCTGTGATATAAAAATGCCCATTAAACCATGCACTTTTATGTCACAGGTCAGTCTTCCACTTGTGCTCACAGATAACACCGGCCGCTGCCTGGACCGAAAAACAAAAACGTAACAACTTTTGAAGTGTTAACTTAACTAGATTATAGGAATGAATGGCCTTTTTGTGGAATTTATCGGGGTATAAATTTGGAAAAATCGCTGGAATACTGGACGAAGGCCGAAGGCCTCGTCCAGTATTCCCGCGACTTTTCCAAGTTTATATCCCCAATAAATTCCACAAAAAGGCCATTCATTCCTTATAATTCCAGCATTTGAAATAAATTCATCAATAAAATGTGTTTATTAAGAATTATTTTAACTGCGCCTCACGGTTACGGAAAGTAGTTCGGTGTGGGAGTTAACTGGGATATAAATTTTGGACAGAGACTTGCTACGGGCCAATCAAATGTTAGGGAATTGTGTAAATATTTTTGTGCTGGAATTATTGGTCAGTAAACGAGGCTTACGGAATAAGTGTTATAACTTCTATTTCCTTCATCTAAAATGCTTAATATTTCACACAAGCATTCCTATGTGGGCTTGTGACCTTGACTCTGGGCTTAGCGGGGGCGGCACGAACATGAATTTGTCACAGAGGTCCGTTGGTCCGTTGGTCTGATGTTAAGTTTTGTAAAGAGACCAAGTATTTGACTTTGACCTTGGGATCAACAGGGATTGGACGATCGTGGATTTGGCGCAGCATGGTAGTAGAGCCTTACAGGAATGCATGTGTGAACTATTAAGCATTTTAGATGAAGGAAATAGAAGTTATAACATATTTCTCTGATGTTAAGTTTAGTGAGGGATGGATGAATGGAGGCACGCACACACACACACGGACGGACAACCTTACTCCAGTATACCCCCACCCCCCACAACTCGTTGCGGGGGGTATAATAAGTTTTCTTGTTATGGACGGACGACCAGGCGGAAGGCAAAAACTATATATCCCTCGTCATACTTCGTACAGCCCAAATTTGTTACCGTAACGTTTAAACCAACCAACGAAAACTTTCAATTAAGAAAACTAAAACAATGTCAAAACGTTGGGTTGAAAGAAACAACAGGCATTTAAATAGTTGAAAACCGGGTGTTTAAAATAAAAATATAGTTTTCAAGTACAAGAAAAGAAACAAAATTGTTTCTATGCATTGTACAAAACCATCAATTTCACTGCGTTTTCCATTCGTTTTTGCAGGGGCGTTGGAACAGGTCCGGCAGGTCCAGCAACTGCCGGATCAATACTTTTGACATATTTGGAATTCATATATAAACAAACGGAATGTACATATTTTTTCAGCATTTTTTTCTCATTTCTCATCAGAAGTGTATGTTGTTACCACTCAGTTGAACCGTCTCGGTGAGACGGTTCAACTGAGTGGTAACAACATACACTTTGGGTGGGTAACGGTGCACCCACTTTATTCGCCGGACCAATCTTATGATGCTTCCGGCGCTCCTGATATGTCACTATCAGTAATATAATTGCACTTTGCCACTTGAAACTTGAACACTTTGTATGATTTTTCATGAAAATCCAATGGTCGGTATAGTATCTGGGATCACGTCGTTTCTTAAGGAAGTGACATAATGTGTGACATCATTTATTCAGTAGATAAAATCTTCCAAATAGATACATTTCGATGAAACATGGCGCACAACCTGTGATAATTTACATGTTTCACACTGTATGTTCTTTTTAACCCGATAACTTGCACGAAGAATCGCACACTATTTATATGCATGATGTCTGTGTTCCGCGACAAAACGATAGATATACAGTAGAATCTGTGGTTGTTTTTTAGTTTACACATGGCACTACGTTGACTACAACCAGTGTTTGTGGATTCTATGTGTTCCCTGGTTTTGTTTTCACTGCGCATGCGCAGCATTTTCAGGAAAACCTGGTTTGCAACACGTTTGCACCATGTTTGGCCCACGTTTGGACAACCGTTTGGCCCACATTTGGACCACATTGGGCCCATACTTGGACCACACATGTTTGGACCATGATTGGACCATGTTTGTCCCACAGTTGGACAACGGTTGGCCCACGTTTGGACCACGTTCACTTCTGGTGTCCATGTGGAACACAACAGCAGCTCTACTGTGTTTGATCACTTACTGGCAGCTTGGAGTCTGGAAGTTTGGACCACGTTTGCACAATGTTTGGACCACATTTAGACCATGTTTCAACCACGTTTGCAACATATTTGCACGTTTGGCCCACGTTTTGACCACAGTTGGCCCACGTTTGGACCACGTTTGAACCACGGTTGGACCATGTTTGACCCACGTTTGTACCACATTCAATTCTTGTGTCCATGTGGAACACACCAGTAGAAAAATAGTTTGTGCCATTTGAAAGTCATTAAAGAAAATGGTTCTACATTGTAAAATTATGCCACACATTATGTCACACTTTTCTGATACTGCACAATTCCACACCGTAAACGCTATAAATGTATATAATATGTGGCTGTGACTGGAAAAATGGGGCTTTGGGATGTATGACTAGTGTAGCTCCTGATCAAATAGCGCACTCCTGTAGCCTGATAACGCTATACATTCTTTGTTAGAAGCATGATGGGTGTTTCATTGATGGAATAGCGAATAGTGCAGATCCTGATCAGACTGTGCGGATGCACAGGCTGATCTGGACCTACACTGGTCGCAAAAGCCATAAGTGCCATCAGTCCAGTCAGCTGCACATATGAGCACTGAAGCATAATAACTATCTGCCTAAATCTTCTAGGAATGTTTCCACATGAGGTAGAACTGTCCACAAATCAGTTGCTATGGAAACCACTAACAACTGCTGATGACCTTGACATTTGAAAAGGACGTGGTAATGCGGAGGCAGGCACATGGCGAGTTGGCACACTGAAACAGATGAACATGATAAGTAATACACACAGGAAATAGGGGAAGATAACTCATCACATCAAATCCACAGGCTAACGTCGCAGACCCAGGACCAAGATTACCAAACAATATTAAAATGGCATAAGTACAGTCGAGCACCAGTACCTCGAACATCAGTATCTCGATGATATCCCCCAATCTCGATGATTCGCTAAAGTCCCGAATTATATCCTTATTTGTTTAATATAAATTTCCTCGAACATGCCTTATCTCGTATATGTTCTCTTCCTCAACTGTTCATTCTGTCCCCTTCGTATAAAAATCACTTCGCTATCTCGATTACATAAACGCTTGGGTAAATCACCTAAGTGCCTGGCTGCCAAGATCAATTTGGTTAACACTAATTTTCAAAACTTTTTATCAAACAAAACAAAATAAATTCACACTTGCCTCTGGTTGTTTGCTTAATTGGTCCACCTCGATTTGTTTGAGTGTTTGACACGATTCATTAAGCATATCACGCTGGTCATTTAAGCAATTCACTGAGAGTTGTGACGCCACCTGTAATTTTGGGTAGTTTACTACCTTTGGTCATTAGTTAATTGGTGATAAAATTTTGTCACTAAATTAATTAACAATTTTTCATTATTTCTTTATTGGTTACTCGAGATGTGATGGGTAACATGATTTGATATTTTTTTGCGAAAATATTCGATGTCACTTCATCGCTATCTCAAACCAAGTCCTATCTCGACTAAAATACGATCTCCCTTCGACTTCGAGATACTGTGTGCTCGACTGTATGTCAATTCTATCAATACAAAACATTTTCAGACAGTACAACTAATTTGAGAAACTATTGCATAATGAGAAGAACCGTTAGTTCCAAAAGCAAAAAAGAAAATATCGTCTGAAAATGGTTTATATTGATAGAATGGGGTGGGGGTGGGTGTGGTGTCCTGGGTCCGCGCCGTTAGCCTGTGATCAATCAATAGGGTTCTATTGCGCACAGTCTGGTCATGGCACAGACTGTTCACAAGTCAGTATCCATCACACATCTATTGAACAATGCAACATATTATACAGGACTTACTCTGTAGGCAAGAAATCAGTGATCAGAAAACACTAAAGGCCGGAAGGCCTCGTCCAGTATTCCCGCGACTTTTCAAAGTTTATATCCCCGATAAATTCAACAAAAAGGCCATTCATTCCTTATAATTCCAGCATTTTAAATAAATTCATCGAGAAAATGTGTTTAGTTTCCGTTTTCTTAAGAATTATTTTAACTGTGCCTCACGGTTACGGAAAGTAGTTCGGCGTGGGAGTTTACTGGGATATAAATTTTGGACAGAGACTTGCTACGGGCCAATCAAATGTTAGGGAATTCTGTAAATATTTTTGTGCTGGAATTATTGATGGACATACCCTCAAAAACTTTAATGTAAAATAAAACTTCTTTTGACCTTGACCATGGGCACAGGGGCCGCATGTGTGGGCCATAGAATGTAAATAGCGGTATGGATGATGACAAAGCATTATTATGAAGTTTCCAGCCAAACGCACTTGGGTGTACAGCAATAGTAGGTACGTACTCGTTTAAAACATGAAAACCAACTTTGACATAATTGAGATTATTGATACTGAATGTTAGTAAAGTTTCATAATTACTGTTACAATATTAAGGCGAGACTTTTAGCAATATTATGATATTAATACATTTGCACAACCAGATTATTTTTTCTCAAAATTTGTCCAAAAAATGCCAGTTGAAAAATATAGCAGTCGGCAGAGAAAGTCATGTGTTACCGGTATTACACGAGTGCGACAGCTTATCAAGCTATACACTCATAGGCATCACAGGGGGGAGTTGAGGGTGTGCAAACAAACCCCATTTTAAGTTCTAACTTTTGGCTGCAAGTATGACTATTGGAAACTATAGCTCTAAAATGCATTAGAAGGTCGTAAATGACACATAGAAATAAAAATAAATTTGGGGACAACACCGGATACACCTCGCATGCTCTCCCCACCTCCAGCCATTGGCTGTCATTGGCAAGTCGAACTCCACCTGGAAAATTCCCGGAGACGCCTATGACACTAGAAGACATAAGCTTGATTGAGTTACAAATAACCACATCCCACATATAACAATGGCTATAGAAATGGGGCTTATGGGTTTTGCGACCAGTGTAGATCCAGATCAGACTGTGCATCCGCACAGTCTGATCAGGATCTGCACTGTTCGCCATTCCATAATGGAAACACCCGTCATGAAGCTAACAAGCAAAATATATCATTATCAATTTGATCAGGAGATACACAGACCTGTCACACATCCCATCAGCCCCATTTCACCAGTGGCAGCCACATATTAGGAAGCACAAATTACTGAGGGCTGTATCGGAATTGTAACTAAATTATGTATGACTCTTTATGGATGATTTGCAAACACAGTCAGTCACACACGATGACAAAATGGGATGAGATGAGGATATGATCAGCACTGAAGCTTACCAGTAGCCTATTTCACCAACATTGCAAAGTATACTTATCTAGCTAAGTATACTTTGAGGGAGAAATTTTCAATTTTAGGATACATTTATTTTTATTATTCTGAATTTATTACATTATCACAGCCATTTTGGCTGTGATAATGTAATAAATTCAGTATAATAATTCTGCATACTTTTAATCATCAAACATATGCAGTCGTTAGTTCTATATGACATAATGCATTTCAGGAAAAATAAATGATTACTCCCTCAAAGTATACTTTGCTAGAAAAGTATACTTTGCAATGTTGGTAAAATCGGCTACTGATGTACAGATGCACAGGTTGATCTGGATCTACACTTGCCGCAAAACCCATAAGTCCCATATCGCTAGTCCCAGCCACGTTTAAAGGGGCTTATCAGGATTTTTTTGATTTTTCATAGTATTTTTTCATAGTATGTTACCTGTGTTATTGCTGGAGACGAGGAACTTCGACAGCTGGCCGTTACAGAGAGCCTGGAACTGGGTCAAGGTCATATCCAAGGTCTTCACCGACTGGACACCTCGGCTGGTGGATGTAACAGAATAGCATGTCATGGATCTACAAAAAATAACCCTAATTGGAATGGACCAATCCAATCATCATACAATACTTTTCAGACTAGTCCATTTATGATAAAGGGGTATTTTTGCTCTCAAAAATATGAAAATTACTTGCAAAAAGTGTAGATCCTGATGAGACGACTCGTCACGAGCCGTCTCATCTGGATCTACACTTTTTGCCAATACCACTATACAGGCCTGTGGTATTGAAAGGGTTAACGGCCTGCCAGATGCCTGGCATAAAGGATAGGAATTAGCAAGTGCAGCTTGTTCGATAAAGTGTCCGATAAATCAAATATCATTGGCCCTTTCAATAGGATCACAATATAATAAGCTTTACTTGCTCAGAAAGTTTTATATAATCACAGGTCCTGTTCCGGGGAAACAGAAAGCTATGCACTAAATCATCAAAAGGGTTAATTTGCATGTATCATCAAATTCTCGGCTGCACAATATCGAACCTGATAATTCACTACATAATGATTACCATGCTAGTGTCTTTTGATATCAAGTTTATCAGGTAAGGCTGGGAAACGCATAAGAATGTACATGTATACCATGTTCACGCTGAGCCTGATAAACTTGATATCAAAATACACTAGCATGGCATTCTATTTATCAGGTAATGTTTTACGCAACAGAATGAGCAATTATGATGTGGTTTTCGTTGAAAAAACTGAACTTGATATTTTATATATATTTTTCTTTTATTCAAATGTGTTCAGGACTAAATTTAATTACTGTCTGTTTCACGAAAGCTGCCCAAATTTTACGGCTATATAAACAATTCAAAAACAAGATTTCTTTTGATAATATTAAATTAAAGGAAAAATTAAGAATGAGCCTTCTTTTTATTTCGTGAAATTTGGTCAAATATTGATTTTATTGCGAAAAAACAATTTCCCCATGATTTAACATGTGGAAATTCTTTTGAATTTTAGAAATACTGGACCGATTTTTAAAATTTAACTTTTGTTTTCTTAGTTAGATCATATCCAAGCTATCTAGCCAGGTCAATTTCCAAATTTTTAGTTTTTTGACTCCTTCCACACTTCCTTACCACTTCTTCCCCCATGTTAAATTCCCATAGACAAATAAAATTTTCGCAATAAAATCAATATTTGACCAAATTTCACAAAATAAAAAGAAGGCTCATTCTTAAATTTTCCTTTAATTTAATATTATCAAAAAAAATATGGTTTTTGAATTGTTTATATGGCCGAAAAATTTGGGCAGCTTTCGTGAAAAGAGACTAGTTTTAATTATTTTTGGTCTATTTTTGAGAGCCTTGTGCTAGACTTGTTTATGTTGTATCATTACACATTCGGTAATGTCGCGTGACGCCGTTCGACCAATGACACATTAGTTTTTTTTATTTGTATTAACCTGGATATTCGTATCAGGTCAATGCCCGATACAACATATTATCAGTCGGTACGTATTTGGTGAACACAGAGCATGTAAGCTGATAAATTACATTAAAGGCATTATATATCAGATGATGTCCGAGAGATTCAATATTTGAGGCTTCGCTTCATACACTGCAATGGCCAATATCAGTCAAGTGAACCATTTTATTTGATAAAATTCAAAAGAGTTTTCATTATATTCAAGTAAATATTATCAGAAACTGTGATAAATAGGGGCAAAGATATAGGCAAAGATTAACACACAACATAAGCATAGATTTTCATGGGCATAAAACTGTGGGTTGGTAATGGTAATACTGTACAATGTAAATAACAATAAATTGTATTGTTAAACAAAGCTAATCCCCTCGCTGGCAGCCTTGATAATAAAAAAAAGATCAACATGTTTGCCTTACAAACAACGTGAACACAAGTCCTCAGTGACCTTGAGCTTGGGCAGTCGGAAATGGATCATATGCAAAAAAAGCACCATCCCTAGACACACCTTGTGGCCAAAAATTATGAAAATCGGTGAAGTGGTTCATAAGTTATTGAAAACTGAAAGGTGTTACTAACATATAATTCCAGCACAAAAATATTTACACAATTCCCTAACATTTGATTGGTCCGTAGCAAGTCTCTTTCCAGAATTTATATCCCAGTAAATTCCATGCCGAACTACTTTCCGTAACCGTCAGGCGCAGTTAAAATAATTCTTAAGAAAATGGAAAATAAACACATTTTCTTGATGAATTTATTTCAAATGCTGGAATTATAAGGAATGAATGGCCTTTTTGTGGAATTTATCGGGGATATAAACTTGGAAAAGTCACGGGAATACTGGACGAGGCCTTCCGGCCTTCGTCCAGTATTCCCGCGACTTTTCCAAGTTTATACCCAGATAAATTCCACAAAAAGGCCATTCATTCCTATAACGTACGCACATACTTACATGGACTAATGCTATATCCCGTCTTGCCTATCGGCGAGGGGATAACTAGCATTGCAAATGCTAAGATTTGTGCAATCATTAACCAATTAATATTTAATAAATTCATCAAATATTACTACAATTTGCCATCCAAAAAGTGTTATGTTTCACAAATTGTGCTTCCTGGTTACAGTCGTTCTGGAAACGTGTTATCCAATTATCTCCCATTTTCATAAGTCTTTGATAGTACATATTAGAATAAAACACAAATTCATAATTTCAACAAATGAAATTGTGGGTTAGGTTAAAGGTACATGCCCACTCAGTAGGCACAAAATGTTCTTTATAGGAATTAAATAAGTGTCACTATTCCACCAGTTCTAAAAATAACAAGTAGCAAAACAAATATTCATTCACCATTACCCACACATTGATTTGCATTATTATACATTTTATATCAGACGTAAAGTTCCACACTGATATCAGGGGCGATAACCGTGTTCCCTTAAAATGTTAACGGACATAAGTATTTATTCTCCGTATTTATTTTTTGATGTGCAATGATCATACTTCATAATCTGTTAAAAATATTATTTGTTCAGGTGACACATTTAATTGGCATAAATAATTAAACAAGAGGGCCATGATGGCCCTAATTCGCTCACCTGACAACATGAACACCAGAGGAGAATGTGACATTGAGTTCATATGTGTTAGATGGCGGTCATCTTCGACTAAGCGATGACTCTCATTTTACCAAATCTGAAAATGCTTCACCCAAGGATCTTAACTTACAATGACGTTTGGCCAGCATCGGCCATGTGGTTCCTGAGAAAAAGACGTTCCAAAATCTTGAATAAATGGACCTTTTGGAGGCCATCATGGATGACATAATCATCCGATTCCGACAAATATTGCACCAGAGCAATCGCTTCATCGATACCCTCAATTTGATATATGACATGAGCATACGTATTTGGCAAAAAATTAAATTTGACCCCACGGGTGACACCCATTTTTGACCAAGGGCCAAGCGGTTCGTGAGAAGAAGAATTTTGAAATCTCTAATAAAAGAACGACCTTTTGACCTTTCGGCGGCCATCTTGGATGACATGACCATCCAATTTCGACAAAAAATGTACCAGAGCATTGTACATCAATCATTCCTACCAAGTTTCGTCGAAATGCAGCTGGCGGTTCATGAGAAGAAGATTTTTTAAGAATTTATGCTATTTTTAGATGGCGGCCATCTTGGATTAGCGACGACCTCCATTTTAACAAATCTGAAAAGGCTTCACCCATGCACCATAACTGTGAAGTTTGGCCACCATGGGCCAAGCGGTTCGTGTGAAGAAGAATTTTGAAATCTCTAATAAAAGAACAACCTTTTGACCTTTTGGCGGCCATCTTGGATGACATGACAATCCAATTTTGATAAAAAATGTACCAGAGCGATCGCCTCTTTGATACCTTCGATTTGATATAGATATGACCATATTCGCTCAAAAATAAAATTTGACCCCAATTTGACCCCACGGGCCACGCCCATTTTTGACCCCGGGGTCACCATTTTAACAACTTTGAAAGAGCATTGACCATCAATCATTCCTACCAAGTTTCGTTGAAATCCGGCCAGCGGTTCATGAAAAGAAGATTTTTTAAGAATTTATGCTATTTTTAGACGGCGGCAATCTTGGATTAACGATGACCTCCATTTTAACAAATCATTTTACCAAGTTTTGTCGAAATCCGGTTGGCGGTTCTTGAGAAGAAGATTTTTTAAGAATTTGTGCTAATTTTAGATGGCGGCCATCTTGGATTACGTAATGACGTCATTTTAACAATTTTGTAATCCCCCTACCTAAGGACCATAACCATGAAGTTTGGTGACTATAGGCCCAATGGTTACCGAGGAGAAGACGTTTGAAAATGTTCACGGATGGGCGACGACGGACGCCGGACGACGGACACATTGCGGTAACAATAGCTCACATGAGCTTCGCTCAGGTGAGCTAAAAATACCATGCCTCATTTGCATATGAAAATAGCCTGATACCACTGCGCGTCACTATCAGAAAAATAAATATTACTAAATGATTATACCTGTATAGCGGGCACTCGTAATTTTTAGAACTGGTGGAATAGTGACACAATTATACGCTTATTTAATTCATATAAAGAACAATTTGTGCCTACCGAGTGGGCATGTACCTTTAATATAGGTTATTTCAAGTCAATAAAGTTAGTGAAACCCCACACATTGAAGTCTGCGACATCATTTGAGACACAGTGTCTTTACCTCTCAATAAACGATTCATCCTATATCTGACACACTATGATAAAAAGAGACTAATGATTTCTTGAACCAGTGTACATCTATATCATCTAACACACTCATGCAGCCTGGTGCCAATCAAATGCTCAAGTTATAGACACCATTGATGTTCCCTAACTCAATAGCCAACAGTGTAAACCCTGATCAGTCTGATCTGGGACTACACTGGTTGCTATATCAATAAGCCCCATTGTGTCATGTCACAAAAAATATTCTTTAATTAAATGTCCATTGATCACGAAGTCTGTATCATTACGACGGCCGATCCAAAACCAGCATTAGCTCAAATTCATGTCATATGACACGTTTACGCTCTAACACAATGTTTACAAATCAATAATAGACACTGCTTGAACTTGGTACATGTATGTGTATTGGCTAAGCAAAATCTCCTGTCCTGTATGCTTCAAAAACCATATTTATCACAAGAACTGGGGCCCGTTTCACTACACTTCATACAACTAAAATGTTAAAGTGCAAAATTATGAGACTATAAATTTAACACTAACAATGTTTTCTTGTAAACAATTATTGGATTTACATTTATTGAGCATAGGCTGCATGTGCAGCCTATGCTCAATAAATGTAAATCCATCAATTGAAATTCCCAGACGATCATAAATTTGCACTTACGGACATTTTAGTTGTACGATGTTTAGTGAAACGGCCCCCAGGTATTGGTGCTTGATACACAAACATAAAGCTGGTTTTACATGACTGCTACATGATGGTTGGAAGTGATACTGCTGAATCTCCTATGCCAATGATGTGTACAGCAATAAAATGTCAAAACATTCAGCACCCCGCACCCCCTAGGTCGTTTTTTTTTAAGTTTATGTGTCCGGACTTTATTCAACTACTGCTCAGTTAATGTGGATATTTCCAATAAATTCAACGTCCTAGCGTATTTGATCTTTCTTGAACAATAAAACAAACGCAGTGTTATTCTTGAACGATAACTAAACCTACTAGAAATGCAGCCTGTCGGCACACAAATGCCCACGCTGGCAGACAAAGAAATGAGGGCACATTTGAAAATAGAAAATACCGGAGGATGGTGGATTTGTCACAGAATGATGGAGGACCATCAGAGGAATGCACACAATTTATGTCCAAAGTTGTTGACGACGATGACAACGGAATTGTGACCGCTATGTCTCATTTTCCACTATCGCAGGTGAGACAAAAATATACCTGAGGGCCAAACCAGGGATATCGGGATCCCATTAAGGATAAAACCCATCTTTAAATTTACCCATCACATGTTCCCAACCAACCACCCAGTCAAGTGTAAGTAAATTGGATTGGAGTTTCATGACTGCAGTCCTCGGCAAGACATGAGCGTGAAATTATTCTAAGCAGAAAAATCAACATTTATCCCGTCAACACAGTGCAGTGCGTATGTGCCGTGAAACACGGTGCCGTGAAACATTTTTGATATCCAGTCAATACTATTTTTGCATTTTACAGCCATTTGTAGGTGTTCACGGGATAAATAGAATAGTAGGTTAGTGCCGTGAATGGGAAAAAATATCTGGCGCGGCACGGAAACGGGATGTGCTCGGCATAGCCTCACCCATCCCGTTTCCCCGAGCCTTGCCAGATATTTTTTCCCATTCACGGCACTAATCTACTATTCTCTATCTATTTTCCTTATTTCTGAACCAAATATGTTGTGACCACTCATTTGAACCGTCTCAGTGAGACGGTTCAAATGAGTGGGCACAACATATACTTCTGATGAGAAATAAAGAAATTCCTGAGCCTTGTCGGATATTTTTTCACATTCACGGCACTAACCTACTATTCTCTATAACTCAAATGTGGCTGTGTCTGGACAAAAGGGGCTAATGGGTTTTGCGACCAGTGTAGCTTCTGATCAAATAGCATACTCATGTAGCCTGATAACGATCTCTATTGCTTTTTAGAAGCATTGATGGAATGGCGAACAATGCAGATCCTGATCAGACTGTGCAGATGCACAGGCTGATCTGGATCTACACTGGTCGCAAAACCCATAAACCCCATTTCTCCTGAGACAGCCACAAATGTGACACTCACCTTTCTTGGTGTCCTGGCTTCAATATCCACTCCCACAATTCCTCAAACAACTGTATGACATCACTTCCTGCTGCAGGTTTCCATGGCAACGGAAGCATCAGCTGAGAGAAACTGATGTCAACCGGTGGAAGTTTACAGGAAAATGTCTCTTTCTGGTCACTCCCAAAAGTAACGCTGAAATATTAAAAGAAGAAATGGCATTGTTAAACGAAGCTCATCCCCTCGCTGGCAGCCTTGATAATAAAAATAACCCCAAAACCATACAAGTCCTTAGTGACTTTGACCTTGGGCGGTCGGACGTGGGTCGTACTGACAGTCTTGATAATAAAACAAAAGAAAAATATTTGCCTTACAAACTGGCCTTACAAACAATGTGAAAAAAGTCCTCACTGACCTTCTCCTTGGGCAGTCGGACATGATTTGTATGCAAAACAAAGCACCATCCCTGGACACACATTGTGGCCAAATATTATCAAAATCGGTAAAGTGGTTCAGGAGTTATTGAAAAATGAAAGGTGTTAACAATGCACATACATACGTATCTACGTACGTACATACGTACAGACAAGCGCTATATTCCCTATTGCCTATCGGCGAGGGGATAACAAGGCCTCTTTTCATTAAGCTAATCCCCTGGCAACATTGATAATAATATGAACATTTGTCCTCTGCGACCTTGCGGTGTACGTGACACAAAGAATATTATTGGAATAAGTGAATGGTGTTATTGGGAAAACAAAAAAAAACTGTAATGCATTCACCTTATAAAGAAGGTGAACAGAATGCCTCAGTGAACTTGATTGTGGATGTTCAGATATGTGATGTATGAAAAATAAAGTACCATCCCTAGACAGACATTGTGGTGTGTTGTCAATATCGGTGAAAAGGTTCATAAACTATTAACCCTTTCAACACTACAGACCTCTATAGCGGTGTTTGCAAACAGTGTAGATCCAGATGAGCCGGCTCGTGAAGAGTCGTCTCATCAGGATCTGCACATTTTGCAGTTTTTATAATTTGTAGAAAAAAAACACACTATTTTATAAATGGACTTTATAATAAATCACTTTATGACTATTGGATTGATCGGAAAATTAACATCAACCCTTAGATCGCTACTGACAACAATTGTCGTCTGCTGTTGCTTCTATAACTTGCTTATTTCTCAATAAAAACATGGTTTGACAGCACTTCAGAATCATTTCCAATGGAAATGATTCTGAAGTGCTGTCAAAGCATGTTGTAAATTATTCTAAAGTGCTGTCAAAGCATGTTTTTGATGATAAAAATGTAAAATAGAAAACAATCAGCAGACGACAACAAAAATAAGATAGCGGTCTAAGGGTTAACATCAATTCCAGTTAAGTATGGTTGAAATGGTTAAGAAATGAAAGGTGTTACTATTAACGTATGTAAGCACATATACTGTATATATATAGACTAACACTATATCCCCTCTCGGCGAGGGGATAATCACAACATAGAAGATATAGTTGGGGATATTGTTAATGAATACTGGTATTATCAGTCTCATTGTATTCAGTAAATGACGAGCAAGTTACCTGATAAATGGACGTATGTCTTACCTAGCACTAAATGTCTGTGGTAATGGAATATTTGGCTTTAGATTCAGTACAATGTCTTGATAGCCTGTAAACAAAGAAAAAGCAGACATTATGTTTGTAAAACATGGATATGCCCACGTGGCATACTGGACTCTAACTGAAGAAACTCTTAAAACTTTACGACATAAATGTACACGGACGGACAGACGTACGGAACCTCAAGAGCAACACAATATGCACCCCTTGCATAAACAAGAGTTGTCAGAGGACAACGAAGCGCGCCCGGGGGCAGCAAAGGAACCGAGGGCACATTTGCCAGAGCGTGACCCTGGGCTTAGCAGAGGTAGAGGACCCTTGGAGCAATGCGTATAGGCCATTTACCCGAGCGTTAAGGTTTCGGGATGCACAAAGCATGTGACCTTGACCCTGGGCTAAGAAGGGGCGGGACGGACGTGCATTTGCAACAGCGCAGTAGAGGCCCCTTGGAGCAATGCGTGTGTGAAATATGAAGCAAATCCAAGCAAGGAAACAGAAAATATAGGCCATTTACCCGAGTGTCCGAGCGTTAAGGTTTCGAGATGCACAAAGTATGTGACCTTGACCCTGGGCTTAGAAGGGGCGGCACAGACGTGGATTTGCCACAGCACAGTAGAGGACCCTTGGAGCAATGCGTGTGTGAATATGAAGCAAATCCAAGCAAGGAAACAGAAAATATCGGCCATTACAGACGGACAGACGGACGAACGGACAGACGGACGTCATGGGTATGCCATAAGCACTTCTTCCTTCGGAAGGCGCGCTAAAAAACTAGAAATGGACGCTTGTCTACAAGTTCATGTGTATCCCCCTCCCCGCCTACAGGCAGCCAATAAAAAAATAATGGGAGATAACTAATATATTAGTAACGTGAGAGTTGTCATTCTTGCATGAGACGCACATTTGGGTTATCATGGTCATCGTATGAAATATCAGGAAAATATTCCAAAGAATAATCAAGTTTTGGATTGAAATACAAAGAGAGATAACTAACAATTAGTAGGACAAATTATCATTCATTGGGATGTGGTCCAAGCCGTGTGTGAAAATATTCCAAAGGGTATTGGAGTTATGCTAACGACAAGAAATCAGTGTGTGAACAAAGAAAGGGAGATAAGTCGAAAATTAGTGACACAAGTCAGTTGTCATTTTTGCACATGACACACTTGTGGGTCGTGGCATATGCATGTGTGAAGTTTCATGAAAATATTCCATAGGGTATTTGAGTAATGCTTCGAACAAGAAATAAGTGCGCAAAAAAAAAACAATGGAGATGACAAGAAAATTAAGGGGCACGAGTTGTCATCCATGTGCGCGACACACCTGTGGGTCGTGGTCTGTATGTGTGAAATTTCATGAAAATATTCCAAAAGGGTATTCAAGTTATGCACCGGACAAGAAATCTGTGCGTAAAGTTATCATTCTTGCGTGTGAGACACCGTTGGGTCGTGGAGTATGCATGTGTGCAGTTTCATGAAAATATTCCAAAGGGTGTTCGAGCTATACTCCGGACAAGCAATCAGTATGCAAAAAAAAGCAAGGGAGATAAATTAGTGAGACAATAGTGGTCCTTCTTGCACGCGACACACCTTTAGGTGATGGTCTATGTATGCAGTGTGTGAAGTTTAATGAAAATATTCCAAAGGGTATTGGAGTTATGCACTGGACAAAAAGTGTCTGTGGCGGACACAGACGGAGACGATATTCGGTGTCAATCCATAGTATCCACAGACTTTCATCCAGGGGATACAATTAAGAATTGGTTGCTTGTGAGATCAGAGCTACACAGACACAATTTATACTGGTCGGTGAATGCACAGCTATAGTAGCATCTGAGTTTTTGTTGTGAGTTTACACATGGCATTTGGGTTAGACTCACGAATGGCTCATGGTTTTTGTGTTTTATGTAAAAATTACAGGTTTTATCTTCACTGCGCATGTACATTAACGGTGAAATGCTTCAGAGATTCAGGAAAACCAGTTTCATGTTTTGGTTTCAATGCGCATGATTTATAGAGGAAAGGCTATGTCATGAAAAATAGCATTTCATTGGATAAAAAAGCCAGAAAAACAGAACAGTTTTGAACCCGTTTTCAAACTTTTGCAAAACGGCTGTACAGGGAATTTATTAGCTAATAGGAATACAGGAAACGTGTGTTTGGACCAAGTTTGGACCACATTCACATCTGGTTTCTAATGGCAACACAAACGTAAAGGCTACTTATATGTACCCGATAACTATACCGGGGGGGGGGGGGGGGAGGAGGGGGGCCGTTTCACAAAACTGTGTATGACTAAAATGTTCGTAAGTGCAAACTTATGATAGCCTGTAAATTTCACATTAACAATGTTTTCTTATAAACAATTATTGAATTTACATTTATTGAACAGCCTATGCTCAATAAATGTAAATCCATCAATTGAAATGTGCAGACGAGCCTAAATTTGCACTTACAAACATTTTAGTCGTACAAAGTTTAGTGAAACGGGCCCCAGGCTTGTGTCTTTCGATATCAAATATCAGGTGATGCTTGGAAATGAATTCCGAGGCTGGTCGTGGAATTCATATACCATTTCCAAGCCAAAGCCTCATAAACTATAGAAAGACACTTGGTCTTGTATTCATGAAATGTTTTATGCTTAGAAGTATACAAGTACAATGTTTTGTTTTTTAAAGGAACATGTTGTTAACATTGTGTCATTACACTGATGTCATTTAGCGGTGTCATGTGACAGTGCTTGGACAAAGAAAGACCACTGAAAGTTGTTTTGAAATCGGAGCCCCATTTCTCCAGTCACAGCCACATATCAGCTTCAACTAAGGAATAAGTAATAAAAGTGAATGTGTTTAATAACATCCCAGCAACAGCTAAGGTCATATAGAGACAGGACCTCGGTTTCCAGTCTCATCCGACACACCCGTGGGATGAAAATACCATGCAAGTATTTTTCATGCCTAGGGTGAGGATTGAACTCACAACCTCCGGTATTGAAGTACAATACCAAATCCCCTAGGCCACGGCCCATCTCTAATTAAGGAATAAAACCATGGGCTATCGCGCTTACTGTGGTATATGAAAAACATTTGGTCGTTTAATCCCGCAAACTTTAAACAGACCAAATGTTTTTTCATATCTTCGGACTCCACACACTTTAAACAGACCAAATTTGATACCACTGTATCTGCAATAGCCCATGGTTTTATTACTTATATTTACATAACATTTTCGGATAGTTTCAAAAATGCATATAACCAAATACAGTCGAGCACCAGTATCTCAAAGTCGAAGGGAGATCGTATTTTAGTCGAGATAGGACTAGGTTCAAGATAGCGATGAAGTGACATGGTCGAATATTTTATACAAAATAATTGATCACCACCAGATTGAATGATTAATACATGGTGAATTTAATTCAAGAAAAAATTATTAATTAATTTACTGACGACTTTTAATCACCAATTAACTAATGACCAAAGGTAATAAACTACCCAACATTACAGGTGGCGTCACAACTCTCAGTGAATTGCTTAAATGACCAGCGTGATATGCTTAATGAATAGTGTCAAACACTCAAACAAATCGAGGTGGACCAATTAAGCAAACAACCAGAGGCAGGTGTGAATTTATTTTGTTTTGTTTGATAATAGGTTTTTGAAAATTAGTGTTAAGGAAATTGATCTTGGCAGCCAGGCGCTTAGGTGATTTACCCAAGCGTTTATGTGATCGAGATAGCGAAGTGATTTTTAACGTACATGTATTTTTATACGAAGGGGACAAAATGAACAGTCGAGATATAGAACATATACCAGATAGGGAATGTTCGAGATAGCCGAGGAAATTTATATTAAACAAATAAGGATATAATTCAGTTCTCTAGCGAATCATCGAGATAGGGGATATCATCGAGATACCGATGTTCGAGGTACTGGTGCTCGACTGTATGGCAATAAAATTACTAATAATCCTTTTGCTTTACGTCATTTTGTAGCAATTTATGGCAGCATTCAACAGCAAAGTTGCCGGTCAATAGCATGTCCTTATTGACAGTGTCATTGAGACTAATGACGTCAAACAAGTCAACAAAGTCATGCGACATCACGTGTGGCTAATGTACTGTACTGGGATATAAACGTAATCATTGAATGGACGTTTCCATTATGAATTTATTGTTCTTGGTGAGCATGCATAGCTCCAGATAAGGTGCGTATTGGCGTATTTTATGCCAATTGATTATCAAAAGTGGGAGTAGAAAATACTCACAGCAATTTTAATATAACATTTATTTTCAAATTGAGTAGTGAAAATACTGTAATACAGTTGAAAATTTACTAATACTTCAGCTGCGTTAACTTGTTTGCTTTTTTTCAGCTCAAATAAGTGATTTTTTTATTTGTTCCCTATTTAATAAGAAAGAAAATCAATAATACATTTTAAAAGTAAAATATGCATTGAATTTGAAATCTGGGGGTATAATACTCTTTAGATACAAAGCTTATCTGGAGCCTGGCATGTATTCTTCCAGAGCTCCAGATAAGGTGCGTATTTGCGTAAATACCCAATTAAAATTGCCAAAAACCCAATTGAAATCCGAAGTTGTGAGTATCAAAAGCAATAAAAAAATTGTGGTATCTTTATCATGCTACAGAAGACAATAAACAGACCACAAATATAGCATATTTTCTTATTTTTCCATGAAAACACATCTTGGTATTTCATTAGAATTGTCTCCACTTGGAGACAATTCTAATGAAATACCAAGATGTGTTTTCATTTAGAAGCAAACGATTCAATAAGTGCGGTCTGTTGATGTGTAAACAGTAGTGCGATTTCATTTTACACAATTAAACTTTTGAAATACCCAATTGCTTCAGAAATGATGGAGTGACAATACTCAATTACTAATTCCTTATCTGGAGCTCTGTCTTCCACGGTGCTGCTAGGTCTCTGATTAACTGTAATACATACCTCCTCGGAGTATACATGGCACGTGCGTATCTGAAATATAAAGGTTCAGATTGTAATTCGAAAGACTGATGTTTAAAATCTTTCACCCATACAATACTTATCATTTGAGGCTGTGACTAGAGAAATTGGACTTATGAATGATATTTGTGGCTGTGACTAGGGAAATTTAGCTGATGGAATTTTCAACCAGTATTGATCCAGATCACCTGTTCATCCATCTGATCATGATCTGTACTGTTCAGCATTCAAGCAATGAAATAACTGCCTTGCCTTTCGAATAAGCAAAACACAGTAGCTCATTATCAGGCTACAGGAGTGTGCTATTTGCTCAGAAGCCACATTGGCCACAAATCCCATAAGCCCCATTTCTCCAGTCACAGCCACATTTGTGATAAGTGTAGTACTATATCTAGATCAGCCTGTGGAGTCTGTCACTGACTGCACTATTCGTCACTCAGTCAGTGAAACATTCATCCTGCTGTTGACCATTTCAACACCACAGCCGTTTGTAAACAGTGTAGATCCAGATGAGCTGGCTCGTGACGAGCCATCTCATCAGGATCTGCACTTTTTTCAAGTAATTTTCATATTTTTTAGAGAGAAAAAAACACCCCTTCTCATAAATGGACTAGTTTGAAAATCATTTTGTGGCAGATTTGATTAGTCGGAAAAGTAACGTATCAAAATGAATTCCAGTTATTTAGGAGTGAAAGGGTTAAGAAGGTGTTGGGATCTGATTCAGGTTGTTGGGGTGTTCTAGTAGATCAGTCTGGAGTGGCCAAAATTGTCATAAGTTCCTTTTCTCAAGCCAAATACATTTGTCAAGTCATCTTCACATATTTAATGAAGGATGAAGCAGACAGGTCAGCTACTATCTTTATATGTCCATTACTGGTAAGGAATAAATCTGGAGTATTGAAAATCATAATACACTGTTGTAATAAATACAGCGGAAGCTCTCTAAACCGGACACCAAGAAACCACCTGTGATCTTATTTTTGACGAGTTTCTTGGTCATTTATCTCAGGTGATCGCATAGCACACAACTATGGCTCAGAGTGATCAAATACCTCTATCAGAAACCTTTCTAAACCGGACACCCTGGGGAATTGTTTTAACCAAAACCTTTAACTGGACACATATACGAAGTACTGGCGGACGTACGTACGCAAATGTGCTGACTATATTGAACTGTCGTCAAGCGGGCACGACAAAAATTGTTAGGCGCTAAACACATCTGGGTCTACTCTGTGTGCAAATACTGATATTGAGATCTGCATTGTTGAAAGAGTTAATGGTTATTGGTCATGTTTACCTTGTACGGCTGTGTAATCATGGGTTACGTCCACGTGAACAGACACAGCATGGGCCCTCTCATACTCTCCATCTTCTACCTGTTTGAGCAATGTTAACCCTTAGACCGTTATCTTAATTTTCTTCTGCTGTTTATTTTGACAGCACTTTAGAATAATTTACAACATGCGACAGCATTTTAGAATAATTTACAACATGCTTTGACAGCATTTCAGAATCATTTCCATTGGAAATGATTCTGAAGTGCTGTCAAAACATGTTTTTATTGAGAAATAAGGCAAGATATAAAAGCAACAGCAAACGACAATTGTTGTGAGTAGCGGTCTAAGGATTAAGCATAATAACGTGATTAAAATATGAGCCCAACTAAGTTGTGGGCGTAAATCATCATTGAAAATCAGGAAATCAGCATTAAATACATCTCAGGGACCACAAATCACCATCGACACTTGACAGTTCAGCATTAGAAAATTGCAGCCGAAAATATGTTGTCCACACCACACTGTTTTCTACAAGATGGACATATTTGTGCATGTCTGTCCAGGTAACAAGTGTTTATATGAAAAGTTGGAATAACTTTAGTTTTCACTACAACATTGATTGACACTGAAATACTCTTTGAAACACAGATTGAAGTAACCGACCGAGGTCTATAAATACATTAAATATACATGTACCTAAAAGCATTAATAAGTGAAAACAAATAAGCTAAACAAAATTCTTTACTCCCTCCTATAAAATAAGCTAAACAAAATTCTTTACTCCTTCCTATAAAGAATATTGTTTTCGCTTATTTCTTTTCACTTATTAATGTTTTTAGGTATATTTAATGTATTTATAGACCTTCAACCTGTGTTTTGAAAATCTAATTTCAGCATTGAAACACATTTTTGGGGGTAAAACACTCTTTAAGGCTAAAACTTATCTGGAGCCTTGCCCTGGGTTATGAAACAATGATAAAACTTACTTACCAATGTCAGCCTGTATGTGAGATCCACAGACATATCCAGGCCCCATAGATGGTCATAGTACTGCCTCAAGTGCCCTGTAAGCATGTGGCTGTGACTGGAGAAATGGGGCTTATGGGATTTGTGACCAGTTGATCAAATAGCACGCTCCGGTAGCCAGGGCCCGGTTGTTCAAAACATCTGTTAGCTTAACGGACTGTTAAATCCTTAACTGAATGGTTAAAATCTCTGTTTTAACAGAGATTTTAACCAATCAGTTAAGGATTTAATAGTCCGTTAAGCTAACTGATGTTTTGAACAACCGGGCCCTGATAGTATATATTGCTTGTTAGAAACAGGACAGGTGTTTCATTGATGGAATGACAAACAGTGCGGATCCTGATCAGACTGTGCGGATGCACAGGCTGATCTGGATCTGCACTGATCGTAAAAACCCATAAGCCCCATTTCTCCAGTCACAGCCACATATACATACATAATTATATCGGATAAACTGGACTGGATAGCAAAACACACTTGTCTGTTAGTATACATATACATGTATCTGCAGCTGTGACTGGAGAAATGGGGCTTATGGGTTTAGCGACTAGTGTAGATCCAGATCAGCCTGTGCATTCGCACAGTCTGATCAGTATCGGCACTGTTCGCCATTCCACCAATGAAACACCCGTCATGCTCCATGGAGTCTATATGGAGAGAGTAAAAAAAATGTTTAGCTTTTTTTTTCTTCATTTATTGATGCTTTTATGCATATTTAATGTATTTATAGACCTCGGTCCGTTACTTCAACCTGTGATTATATCCATACTAAATGTATGGGACAACTAGTAAAACTAAGTATTTTCGAGCCATGACATGATTGTGCCACACTACCGTTTGCGGTAATCGTGTTTGTTTTTTTGTTGGGGTTTAACGGCGTATCAACAGCTATGGTCATATAAGGCCCGGTTAATGGGTTTAGTGCTAAATTCCATATAGTACCTGTACAAATGGGGGAAAAATCCCCAAATCAGACCTGAATATTTACAATAAAAAAACTAAATAATCAGCCCTGAAATCAGAATTATCCTGATCTGATGCCAGGTCCCTGTCACACCAGAATCACTTGGACAAATAAAAACGTACCTAAGGGCGAAACCACGCAAATCGTGATTCCTATCAGGAGGAACCCCTACCCTTAATTTACACCGTCACAGTAATCTGGACATTTTTGGCAATTTCATTGGTTCGTTAGAAAAATATTGAATATTATGCTTGAAATCAAGCAGCTTGATTGGTTGAGCCTGAGCTGTGCTACATCTCAGGCTCAGACAATCAAATTGCTTGATTTCGAGCTGACATTGCCAATAGATTTTAGCGGTTGGGTATATCACAAATCGTGTTATAATGAATAGTGTTACAATAGTGGGTTTGAAGTGTAATACAAAAATATACTGCATCCTACAATAGACATACAGACACATACCAGACAGATCACCAGTGCTCCTCTTCACGTGGGCTGTGTCAGTACGGTTATCATGCGCTGAAGGTGCCACTGTCAATCTGCAAATGGAGAGGATTCTAAGTTATTGCATAAAAGTGAGCTTTCATAGCATAATGACAGTGTAATAACAATCATAATGCACTAGTGCAATACATATGTTAACTAAACCATGCTGTGTAACAGAGCAGCTACAGTGTATGATGAATTCATTATGATCCAATTTCCTCCTATGTGAATGGAAGTGAAAGGCATTCTGAGGATACACAATGTTTTGCATGAAAAATAAACATAATTCTCTTACTTTTGCACAGAATTACATGTTACTACCACTCATTGGAACCGTCTTGTTGAGACGGTTCCAATGAGTGGTAACAACATATACTTTTGAGAAGACGTAAGAAAAAGAACGAAAATTATTTTGATTTTTCATGGTTAAGGAAATAAGGTAGCCACACCTGGTAAAGCCAACCTGGTCGAGGTTTGTTATCTGGGCCAGGCTGGTTGTCTAAACTGTGCACGGAAGTATATGTTGTTACCACTCATTGGAACCGTCTCGTCGAGTGGTAACAGCATATACTTTTGGGAAGAAGTAAGGAAAACAGCAAAATTATTTAAATTTTTCATATTACCACATTTATAGGGGTATTTAGCATGAAAAGGGTTATTTATAGAAAGCACACCTTTGCCAGGTAAAGACAGCGTGGTCAAGGTTTGTTATCTGGGCGAGGCTGGTTGTCTTCACATTGCCGGGTAGGAGGGTGAAGAGAGCCTCGTTCATGGTTACCGCCCCGTATATCGTGTCCTGGAGAACACTTTGTACCTAGAACACAGTGTGAAAGTGAATGGGTTTAACGTCCATGCAGCTATGGTAATATGCCGCTGTGACTGGAGAAATGGGGCTTATGGGTTTTGCGACCAAATTATATCTACAGCAATCAAAGCCTGTCATGCTTCTAAGAAGTAAAATACCTCGTTATCAGACTACGGGAGTCTGCTATTTGATCAGTAGCTACACTGGTCACAAATCCCATAAGCCCCATTTCTCCAGTCACAGCCACAATTAAATTTGTATTGCTTTTTGATACTCGCTTCTTCTGATTTCACTTGGGTTTTTGGCAATTTTAATTGGGTATTTACGCAAATACGCAGCTTATCTGGAGCCCTGGTGGTTATCGAGCACAGATGCCATTTTATTTAAAAAGTTGCATACAGGTTGTTGGTGTTTAGCAGTGGTGGATTTAGGTGGGGGGGGGGAGGGGGGGTTCGAGGTTTGTTTGGGTAATTGAGAAGCTATCTGATTCTTAAAAAAAAAGTAGCAAGCAATGTCAAATAAGGGTAATTTTATCAAATCAAGGTCCGCATAGTATAGAGAACACATTAAGAAGATATTACCACAATGTGCCTTTATATCACATCAGCCTTAAGTACTGAAAATTAGTCATTCAAATGTTGACTAACCCCCGACCCCCCCTTCAGCGATATCCTTGATCCGCCACTGTTTAGTAGTAATCATGTACCATTTACATCCAGTTTTATTTAAGTGGTGTTCTACCTTTTTGTCGGAGGCCCCAATGATGAGGGCGTAGTAGAAGCGGGCCTTATCCTGGACATCGACATCGCTATACCTGGTGAACATGTCATACAGGAGGTCTCCCAGGTCTACAAGGTAAGTCACAATGCTATGTACCTGACGTCATTCAGTACCATTAACATCGACATCTAGCTATACCTGGTCAACATGTCGTACAGGAGGTCTCCCAGGTCTACAAGGCAAGTCACAATGCTATGTACCTGACGTCATTCAGTACCATTAACATCGACATCTCGCCATACCTGGTCAACATGTCGTACAGGAGGTCTCCCAGGTCTACAAGGTAAGTCACAATGCTATGTACCTGACGTCATTCAGTACCATTAACATCGACATCTCGCCATACCTGGTCAACATGTCATACAGGAGGTCTCCCAGGTCTACAAGGTAAGTCACAATGCTATGTACCTGACGTCATTCAGTACCATTAACATCGACATCTCGCCATACCTGGTCAACATGTCGTACAGGAGGTCTCCCAGGTCTACAAGGTAAGTAGCCGAGACATATAATTTATTGCATAAAACGGGCGCTCGCAGTGCATTAACACAGTGTAATAAAAATCATATTACACTAGCGTAATAAATATACAAATTAGCTCAGTTACAGAACAAAATGTTAGGTAATGAGTACATCTTCAAAATATATGATGTGCATATGCAATTAATAGAATCTCATTTGTGATGGTTTAATATGGTATTTATTAAACTTGTTGACTGATTTCATAAGAAACGAGGCTGAGCCTCGTTTCTTCTGAAATCAGTAAACTTGTTTTAACAAATATCATATTAAATCATCACTCATGTAAGAGCTGCACCCATCCCGTTTCCTAAGCCTCGCCAGATATTTTTTCCCATTCACGGCACTAACCTACTATTCTCTATCTATTTTCCTTATTTCTGAACCAAAGTATATGTTGTGACCACTCATTTGAACCGTCTCGGCGAGACGGTTCAAATGAGTGGTCACAACATATACTTCTGATGAGAAATAAAGAAATTCTTGAGCCTTGCCGGATATTTTTTCCCATTCACGGCACTAACCTCTATATACTCTATGCACTATATACTCTATTCTCTATATACCCTATGCACTCCAGTGAATGACAATAGTTGAGCTGTTGTCTAGACAAGGAGTGAGCTATACCTGTGTAGTAGAGGTCAGTGCCGTGACATATGAGCAGGTTCCTGCAGACTGCCAGCAACCCGTGACCTAGCCTCCAGCTGCTGTCGTCTATGTATGGTGCATTGTCTGAGAGATATTGCAGAAACTTCAGTGTTGCCTAAAACATAAGAGCCAAAAAGGAAATGTATTAGATAGTAGAACATAGTTTCCAGAAGCAACGTTTTTGCCAATGAACTGTGGTTCGGTAAATGTATATTTCAATGTCTGCAATTTCCATGTTAAAATAGGCAGAAAAGTACCATGCAGACTCTGAATGGTACTTTTCTTCCTATTTTAACATGGTTAGTAAAATTATCAATGATAAACACATTATATTTACATTCTGATTGATTTTTATAAAAAAAGGTATTGTGGCATTAAAATTAATGGCATATGGTTGAATTAACGATTGATCGATATTGACATCCTGGGATATATACAGGAATATTACTGTGCTTGAATGCTAAAATCATTGCTAACCAGAATTACCTTACTTACACTTTGTGGGATATCTTTCTCCAAAGCTGCAGTCTTCATAATCTGTAGGTAGTACTGGTAACTACTGGCAATCTGATCCTCAGTTGCCATGGCAACCTGTTTGTGTAGCAACGTCAGAGTCTCCTGGTACATTCGACTACAATGGATGAAGTGCATGAGGTTTAACCAATACCGTAATGTTTATTAGTGTTTAACGGCTTATCAACAGCTAAAGGTAATTTAAGGCCGGGCCAATGGGTTCGATCCCGTATTTAACCTGCTGCATCGGGCGGAAAATCCCAAAATAACAACGCAATATTTGCATCGATAAAAAAATATAGTCACTTGGCCCCTTCTCCTAAAAGTTATAGGATTAGGAATAATCGTATTACTCATATAAGGGCTATAACCAGATTCAGCTCACTGTACCTGTCGTGTAGGCCATTCCTGATATTCTCTATGAAGTCTATGGAGTGGGGGATGAAGTATGGGAATTCGGACACCAAGCCTCGCACAAATCTGTAACAAAAACAAATGCCAAAGGATTGGAGGCACATTTATAGCCTGATCAGTGTCTACAATGTGTGTGATATAGATAGCAAGGAGGATCGTTGTTATTTAAATAATCCCATTTATTTCAGTCAGAATATTCTAGACTTTTGCATAGCCATGTAAAATTATTTCAATTACCAAATTCAAATAATAATAATAACAGTAATAATAATATTAATAACAAGGGCATCGTTTTCACTATAAAACTAATCTCCTCGCTGGCATCAGGGAGGGCATAATAATAATGTAATTGGCTTTAACTCTTTGCATGGTAGCGGCGAAAATATCCGCCAAACGAATTAGGAGTATATGTTTAATTTCTCTCTGTAAATATGTCTGGAAATTTCATTAGAATTGTGTCCTCTGGACACAATTCTAATGAAATTCCAAGACATATTCATGATATTTATTAGGAGAAATAAAAAAAAATATAATGAATTGTCATCTGCTATTTTTGAACTATTTATAGCCCACAAATTTCCCAGCATGCAAAGTGTTAATAAGAATTGTGCATCGTTCCAACTTGATGGTAGCGCTATTATTTAGCAAAGTCTGTTTAAGTGATTCATTTACAAATATTTACACTGGACAAATATTTACACTGGACTTAAAATCATAATGCAAACGTCCATTCAACGTATTGTGTTTATATCCCAGTACATTACATTAGCCCCATGCGACGTTGCGCGACGTTGTTGATTCGTTAAAGTTTGTTTAACGTCATTAAAATACATGACGTTCATCGTCGTTGTCAATGACGTCACGGTATTGACCGGCAACGTCGCTTTCCTATGAATTGCAACAAAATGACGTAAAAACAATTTGATTCCTAATTCTAACGCCGTATTTGGTTATTACATCTTTCAAACTATCTAATTGATAGTGGGTTTAACAGAATAAACGGAATCTTATGACTTATGTGATGATCAATTGCCGAGATCAGTAACCGATTTCACCAACATTGCAAAGTATACTTTTCTAGCAAAGTATACTTTGAGGGAGTAACCATTTATTTTTCCTGAAATACGTTATTTCATATAGAACTAAGAACTGCATATATTTGATCATTAAAAGTATGCAGAATTATTATACTGAATTTATTACATTATCACAGCCAAATTGGCTGTGATAATGTAATAAATTCAGTATAATCAAAATTAATAAATTTATCCAAAAACTGAAAATTTCTCCCTCAAAGTATACTTTGCTAGAAAAGTATACTTTTCGATGTTGGTGAAATAGGCTACAGGTTATGCTCTTCACCAATCAGCCACTGGAATAACATCATGGGTGTCAAGATTTTTTTTTTTTTAATTTAGTTTCAACAGTCGCGCAGCACAGCTACACGTTTTTGCATATGCCGCCTTTGCTCAATAAATGTAAGTCCATCAATTGAAATTTCCAGATGATCCTAAATTTGCACTCACAAACATTTTACTCGTACAAAAATTAGTGAAACGGACAACAGGAATACGACAATAACCCGTACATCCCTGGCAAACGAGTGATTGTTGTGACTATGGAATACGACAATAATCCGTACCTCTGTACATCCTGCGCAAACGAGTGGCTGTTGTGACTATGGAATACGACAATAATCCGTACCTCTGTACATCCTCACAAACGAGTGGTGTTGTGACTATGGAATAACAAAAATAATCCGTACCTCTGTACATTTCCGGCAAACAGTGGCTGTTGTGACTATGGAATACGACAATAACCTGTACCTATGTACATCCTGCGCAAACGAGTGATTGTTGTGACTATGGAATACGACAATAATCCGTACCTCTGTACATCCTGCGCAAACGAGTGGCTGTTGTGACTATGGAATACAACAATAATCCGTACCTCTGTACATCCTGGGCAAACGAGTGGCTGTTGTGACTATGGAATACGACAATAACCTGTACCTATGTACATCCTGCGCAAACGAGTGATTGTTGTGACTGGAATGGAAATACACAATAACCGGTACCTCCGGTACAACCTGGCAAACGAGTGGCTGTTGGGTGGACTATGGAATACACAATAATTCCTACCTCTGTACATCCTGCGCAAACGAGGTTGGCTGTTGTGACTATGGAAACAACAATATCCGTACCTCGTACATCCGGCGCAAACGAGGTGGCTTGTGGACTATGGAATAACAACAATAATCCCGTACCTCTGTAAAACATCCTGCCGCGCAAACGAGTGCTGGTTTGTGACTAAAATGGAAACGACTTACAATCCGTACCTCTGTACATCCTGGGCAAACGAGTGGCGCGGTGTTGTACTATGGAATACACAATAATCCTTGTACTCAATGTACATGCCTGCGCAAACGATGAGTGGCGTGTACTAGGAAAGACAATAATCCGTACCTCTGTACATCCTGGGCAAACGAGTGGCTGTTGTGACTATGGAATACGACAATAACCTGTACCTATGTACATCCTGCGCAAACGAGTGATTGTTGTGACTATGGAATATGACAATAATCCCGTAAACCTCTTGTACATCCTGCATACGAGTGGCTGTTGTGACTAAAATGGAATATGACCAATAATCCGTACCTCTGTAACATCCTGGCAAACGAGTGGCTGTTTTGACTATGGAATAAACTACAATAATCGGAATACCGCCTTAAACCCATCTGTACATCCTGGGCAAACGAGTGGCTTGTTTGTGACTATGGAATACGACAATAATCCCGTACCTCTGTACATCCCTGCGCAAACATGGCTTTGTGACTATGGCCATACGACAACTAATCGCCGTAACCTCTGTACATCCTGGGCAAACGAGTGACTGTGTGACTATGAATACACAATAATAACCGTACCTCTGTACATCCTCCGGGCAAACGAGTGCTGTTGTGACTATGGAATGACGACAATAATCTCCGTACCTCTGTACTCCTGGGCAAATCCGAGTGGCCTGTTGTGACTATGGAATACCGACAATAATCCGTACCTCTGTACTATCCTGGGCAAATACGAGTGGCTATGTTGACTAATGGATAATGACAATAATCCGTACCTCTGTACATCCTGGGCAAACGAGTGGCTGTTGTGACTATGGAATATGACAATAATCCGTACCTCTGTACATCCTGGGCAAATGAGTGGCTGTTGTGACTATGGAATACGACAATAATCCGTACCTCTGTACATCCTGGGCAAACGAGTGGCTGTTGTGACTATGGAATATGGGAAAACAGGTTTCGACTAGGGTACAATCCTGCTCACGAGTGGCTGTTGTGACTATGGATCGACCAATAATCCGTACCTCTGACAAATCCTGCAAACAGTGGCTGTTGTGACTATGGAATACGACATCGAATCCCGTACAATCGACAACAATCCGTATCTGTACACCTGGGCAAACGAGTGGCTGTTTGTGACTATGGAATACGACAATAATCCGTACCTCTGTACATCCTGCGCAAACGAGTGGCTGTTGTGACTATGGAATACGACAATAATCCGTACCTCTGTACATCCTGCGCAAACGAGTGATTGTTGTGACTATGGAAGAAGAAATACAGCGCGCGGAAGAGCGCAATAGCGGCGCGATTACTGCCCGTGTGCCACACCAGCTTGTGGAGACATCCAACACTGCCCAGCAGTATCGACGTTTCAATACCTACAACACACACAGTCACATATTACAATTGATATAACAAATTAATTATTAGATTCTCGTCCAAATTTTTGCAGAAAATAAAGTGGGTGGAAATTATAAGTTATTGTTCACATATTGGATTTCAAAGAAAATAAAGGCAATGGAGTGTTAACGACCACATAATTTAGTTTCTTAAAACTCCAATATATGAATAATAACTTATTGATAGTTCGCCCAGTATACAATGCAATGTCCCATCCAAGTATTGATTTTCCAATTACTGTCAAACAGGTACCGGTAATCATTAAATCTGGTAATATGCAACTTATTGGGATTAAATCTTGCAACAATTGTGAAATAAGTGGAGTGTGATATTGGCCAGCAATTGGCTTTAATAGAAAGTAGGGTGCACTATAAAGTTTGGTAAAGATAGGAGTAACATATCAGGAGATATGCAGAGCTCCAGTAGTCTATTTCATCAACATTGCAAAGTATACTTTAGTAGCAAAGTATACTTTGGGGGAGAAATTTTCAATTTTATGATAAATTTATTAATTTTTATTATACTGAATTTATTACATTATCACAGCCAATTTGGCTGTGATAATGTAATAAATTCAGTATAATAATTCTGCATACTTTTAATCATGAAATATATGCATTTGTTAGTTCTATATGAAATAATGCATTTCAGGAAAAATAAATGATTACTCCCTCAAAGTATACTTTGCTAGTAAAGTATACTTTGCAACGTTGATGAAATAGGCTACAGATAAGCTGCGTATTTGCGTAAATACCCAATTAAAATTGCAAAAAAAAAACACAATTGAAATCAGAAGTAGCGAGTATCAAAAAGCAATAAAAACTTTCTGGTACTTTTATCATGCTGCAGAAAACAATAAACAGACCACAAAAATAGCATATTTTTCTTATTTCCCATGAAAACACATCTTGGTATTTCATTAGAATTGCCTCCAAGGAGACAATTCTAATGAAATACCAAGACATGTTTTCATTTTGAAGCAAACTATTCAATAATTGCTGTATGTTGATGTGTAAACAGTAGTGTGATAATATTTTACCCAATTAAAATTTTGAAATACCCAATTGCTTCAGACATGATGGAGTGACAATACTCAATTACTACTTCTTTATCTGGAGCCCTGGATATGAAAAGGTTGCCTGGACGCAACATATATTCAACAAGAAATGCGTCTGTCGAACGCAGATGCCACCTGCAGCATATTTGAGAAACTGTGACAAAGTGGTTAACTGAAAAGTGTGACGGACGGACAGACAGACAGACGGGACGGACGGACAGACGGACAGACGGACGGTCCAAACACTATATGCCACCCGTTTCTTCGAAACCCGGTGGCATAATAAAGATAGGTCAATATCACCCACCACAGGTTGGTTAGTTATTAATGTGAGGAAGCTAATGTCGAAATGTGGTAAAGATCGAACAACATATCAGGAGATATACAAAATTCAGACGTACGTCCAAAATTGTTGATGACGACGATGGTAAATATGTTTTTAAAGTGTCAGAAATGTATATTATATTTATTGCATAACCACAGAATCATAAATCTGATTCGACCTGCTGGCATACAGTCCAACCTCCATGGACGGACACCTCTCTATAACAACTATGCTGTATATTTGATGATTAAAAGTATGCAGAATTATTATACTGAACTTATTACATTATCACAGCCAAAATGGCTGTGATAATGTAATAAATTCAGTATAATAAAAATTAATAAATTTATCCTTAAATTGAAAATTTCTCCCTCAAAGTATACTTTGCTAGATAAGTATACTTTGCAATGTTGGTGAAATGGGCTACTGATCTGACCTGCTTGCATACAGTCCAACCTCCATGGATGGACACCTCTCTATAACAACCATGCCATAATGGCCACTATTTTATATCACAATTGGCTGAATGCTGATAAAACCTCAATATAACAGCTACCTCTCTATAGCAGCCATGTTTAGGTCTTCCCATAGTTAACTGTTGTAGAGGGTGTACTGGGTCATGTGTTTCACTTTAATACACATTTATTACTCTACTATGATATTTAATATGAGACATGCCGTGTGATTTGTACCTTCAGACATCTGCGTAATTTCATTAAATACGTTTACAAAATTTACAATATATTTCCTAAATAAAGTCAATAAAGTATGTGCGGAATAAAATTCATGTACTATGAAAATTTGTCAACTTTTGACGCCATTTACGGAAAATATTGTAAATTTTGTAAACGTATTAAACATTCACAGTAGTGTAATAAATGTGTAAGCCAAAACATGAGCAATGCATAAGAGGATCTAACATCAGTGATGGTTTAATATGATAAATATTAAACAAGTTTACTGATTACATAAGAAACGAGGCTATGCCGAGTTTATTATGAAATTACTCCACAAGTTTAATAAACATCATCACAAATGTTAGATTACATTTATTTCATAAGCACATCATCATATATTGAAGCTGTATCCAAATGTGTTTTTTGTAACGAGATAACAATAATTTGCATATTTATTACACTAATGTATTATGATTTTTATTACACTGTGGTCATACTTTGCGAGAGCCCATTTATGCAATAAATAGTGTTATTACACTGTGAAAGCTCATTTTATGCCATAATGAATTATGCATACCTTCATTATCATGTGTGGTGTCCCCACAGAGTGACGTCATATAGAGCTTGCTCAACTGAATGTCCACCGGGTCAAACACGGTTGGGTAGAACTTTAGCCGGTGTCTGTCCTTTATGCGGTCATGGATGACTGGTTGACCAGCTTCAATCTGGGTTAAGCATTGAAATAAAAACAGATTTCAACACATGACTGAAGTACATCTGAATCCTATACACGGACCTAGGGCTGTTTCACTAATCTTTGTACGACTAAAATGTTTGTAAGTTCAAAAATATGATAGCCCATAAATTTCACATCAACAATGTTTTATTGTAAACAATTATTGGATTTACATTTATTGAACATAGGCTGCATATGCAGCAATTGAAATTTCCAGACGATCCTAAAGTATCAGTTGTACGAAGTTTAGTGAAACGGCCCCCTGGACCTGTGACTGAAAAAATGTGGTTTATGAGATTTGTGGCCAGTGTAGATCCTGATCAAATAGCACACTCATGTAGCCTGATGCCAACCTATATTGCATGTTGGAAGCATGATAGGTGTTTCATAGATGGAATGGTGAACAGTGTAGATCCTGATCAGACTGTGCAAATGCACAGGCTGATCTGAATAATACTGGTCACAAAACCCATAAGCCCAATTTCTCCAGTCACAGCCGCAGTATATAATAAGTAAATTGTCTTATATCCATTCTCAAATACTTTAAAAAGTCATAATTCCAGCACAAAAATATTTACACAATTCCCTAACATTTGATTGGCCCGTAGCAAGTCTCTGTCCAAAGTTTATATTCCAGTAAACTCCCAGGCCGAACTACTTTCCGTGATCGTGAGGCGCAGTTAAAATATTTCTTAAGAAAACGGAAAATAAACACATTATCTTGATGAATTTATTTCAAATGCTGGAATTATAAGGAATGAATGGCCTTTTTGTGGAATTTATCGGGGATATAAACTTGGAAAAGTCGCGGGAATACTGGACGAGGCCTTCCGGCCTTCGTCCAGTATTCCCGCGACTTTTCCAAGTTTATACCCCGATAAATTCCACAAAAAGGCCATTCATTCCTATAATAGTGAAATTGTTTTAGCATCTCGGCAACAGCTAAGATCATATAAAGTGTGTCAAGTCTCATTTTTTTGAGCGACCAGTAGCCGATTTCATCAAAATTGCAAAGTATACTTATCTAGCAAAGTATACTTTGAGGGAGTAATCATTTATTTTTCCCGAAATGCATTATGTCATATAGAACTAACGACTGATTATATTTGATGATTAAAAGTATGCAGAATTATTACACTGAATTTATTACATTATCACAGCCAAAATGGCTGTGATAATGTAATAAATTCAGAATAATAAAAAATAATAAATTATCCATAAATTGAAAATTTCTCCCTCAAAGTTTTGCTACAGAGGTATGGAAATAAAATAAAAGTATTTGTTCATGCCAGATTGGGGATTGAAGAATATGCTTTACACACTATACTATCTAGCCATCACTAACCACGGACCGAGGTCTATAAATGTCACAAATTGACGAGTTCGTTGGATAGGTCGGCAGATGGATCTGATGGCTAAGACTAGTGAACACAGTTGGATTAGGTGTAGCATGTATATTATGGTTAAAACACGTCGTCAAGTAAAATATGATTACTATTTTACACACAAGTACAAGTGAACCCCTCAACACTTCAACACAAACACATGTCAAATAACCACCCTGCTTATGAGTGTATCATTTCATAACACAATTCCAAAGTGTCTCATTACCCCACATAATGTTACAAGTGTCAACTACCCCACAACTGTTCACAAGTGTCTAATTCCCACACAGGATCATAAGTGTCTAATTTCCCACATAAGTGTCTTAAGTCCCACACCAGTTCATAAGTGTCTAATTCCTCACAAGTGCACAAATCCCACACAGTTCATAAGTGTCTAATTCCCCACACAAGTGTATAAATCCCACACAGTTCATAAGTGTCTAATTCCCCACATAAGTGTCTAAATCCACACACAAGTGTCTTAAGTCCCACACAAGTGTATAAATCCCACACAGTTCATAAGTGTCTAATTCCCCCATAAGTGTCTAAATCCACACACAAGTGTATTAAGTCCCACACCAGTTCATAAGTGTCTAATTCCTCACATAAGTTCATATGTGTCTAATTCCCCACATACATCTCTAATTCCCCCATATCAATTCATAAGTGTCTAATTCCCAACACAAGTGTGCAAATTCCACACAGTTCATAAGTGTCTAATTCCCCACACAAGTGTATAAATCCCACACAGTTCATAAGTGTCTAATTCCCCACATAAGTGTCTAAATCCACACACAAGTGTCTTAAGTCCCACACAAGTGTATAAATCCCACACAGTTCATACGTGTTACATTAGCAACTGCATTAACTTCTCTCTAGATTCCATTGTCAGTGAGTGTGAATATACAGGACGATAGTACTCAATAATACACCCGGCCACCTCAGGACATGTAATGGTCCACACAGGACAAGTCACGGCCCACACAGGACACTTCCGTATGTTCCACACAGGTCAAGTATTGGTTCACCCAGGAAAAGTAATGGTCCACACAGGACAAGTAATGGTCCACACAGGACAATGTTCCACACAGGACAAGTAACGGTCCACACAGGACAATGTTCCACACAGGTCAAATATTGTTCCACATCGGACAAGGAATGGTCCACACAGGCCATTCACAGTCCACACAGGACACGTAATGTTCCACGCAGGTAGTGTAAGGTCCCGGCCTCAGAGTATAGTCCCCCACTCATGGAAACGTAATAATGGAAAGTTCTTACATATTAGCCCAGGAACAAACGGTCTCAACAATGCACATGCAGGCTCGCTTCCTCGCCTCGCTGCTCTCACATGCCCGTAGCACGGCCACCCCCAAAAACCACCTGTACAATACAAAACTATCTTCTAGCAAAAATTCCAGAATTACAATGTATGTCCAAAAAGAAAATATCTTTTAAAAAAAACAATCCTCAGATATTTGTCACTTAGCCACTCTACTAAAGTGTCAATGAATGAACAATTCATTTACTGTGAAGTCTGGTATAATATTTCACAATCTTAGGCGAATGCTTATTTGAGAATATTAATAACACTTTAGTAAAAATAATCACATTTGAACTTCAGATAAAATTACACAAAGCCTTTGACTAGTAAAAATACATATTCACAATTCACACAATTCACACACAAACTACATGTCACTAAAACTAATGCACATGTACTTACAGTTGGATAACTCAGTCTGCTGTCTCTAATACAAGTATTGTTGTTGCCTAGTCGAGATTCAAATGTCCACTGTCCACAATGACCCCACTTCAACTCATGTACAATGCACATGTCCAAACACACAGGTAACCTGCTTGACCACTCAAAAAACCAATACACAGGAATGTCAACATGCATCTCCCAGTAGATATTCACTCACTACATACATGTACACTACCGTATTTGACCACCTATGTGTCCAGTGTCCAGCAAACCATATATACCTATATACCCAACAATGAATATTGTGACAATAAATACCATTACGCAAACACGTCTTATTTGGAATTAATAAATCACTGAACTACTTTTGGCAAGGGAGATAATCAATATCACGCAAACTATTTTCATACGAGCCAAGCGGATTGTTCTGTTTATGATTAGGATATATAGTTTTAAGTTATCTCCTGTGATATATAATGATACATTACTTTGTTATGTTATGGGTACTAATACATGTTGTTTCAATAGCGTATCTCTGTAACGATATTGTTGTAGATGGAGTTGCAAATAATTTAATAATTATTACGTTCAAATGGTGGCGTAATACTGATAGCACTTCTGTATAACTGTGATTGTCATAAATGGCGCAACAGTGGTGAGGTTAAGGTCGCCGACTTCAATTATTTAATTACCGATTCCCGAAAGGGTCGGGGGTTGAAACCTCGACGTGGTATAAAAAAAAATTCTCCATATATATTATTTTTGTGATTTTAATATTTTCACAATTTTATGATTTTAATAAAAATACCTATAAATTGATAGAAACTTACCAACAATTAAAGTGTCTGTCTTTAAGTAATATATACACAGACAGTTTGTTACTGATGTTTTAAGTTTAAGTAATATATACACAGACAGTTTGTTACTGTTTTTTTAAGTTTGAGGTACTGTCTATACTGTCTATACCATATAATGTTTTACTGTCCCAAAATCTATTTTTTTTGGCTGTCACAATTAATTAATTTTCGGACAGCAAACATTTTTTATGAATTTGAAATAATTATTGTCCTCCATCTGCTCACAACACTGTTCGAACTGCGCCTGTGGCTACCACGATCAGAATTCACTGGCCGCAAACACAGTAGCCATCGGCGTCTATTTATTAAATTATTATTTTGTATTTAATTTGAATTCCGCGTGAACGCTGCATTTTGTGTCTGACAACACCATTTACAGAAAATATTGGTGATTTTCTAAACGAATATCGGAGAAATGCGGCTATATATTTTGTCAATTTTCAACACCATTTACGGAAAAAAAATTACTGATTTATTAAAACAATATCGGCACAAATAAATACGGTGATAGAATTTTTGTCAACTTTTCAACACCATTTCCGGAAAATATTACTGATTTTCTAAAAACAATATCGGCGAAGGTGTACTGAACTACTCTTTATTTTAAATAACCAGCCGTCTAATAGATCTGTGTATAATCGAGAGTATATCGTTAATTGTCATGTTGTCTCCGACAGTGAGGTGTTGCGGCACACATCAAAACGACACGTCAATTTCAAAACATTGCCTAAGGGTCACAGCTGTGTGGTGTCATCAGATCAACACCTCGTCACACACAACTACGCATTATCGATTGTTTCCCCACACAAAGCGACGTGTATTTACAACTAGATCTGTGTAATGTGTCGGGTGTAGCCAAAGACCATACATAAATTCGTAATTAGTCACAGATGTAGCCTTAAAATATAATCGACTTCCTTAAATTACATCCGCATGTTGACAGATATCGTAATTTGCCGTTATTTATTTCCAAAATTAACCATATATTCTGTAAATGGCGTTGAAAGTTGACAATAAATTAAGACCAGATCAGTACGTTAAATCGCTATCCGGACGACAACTGACGATCCGATGAGAGAGTAATACCGTTTAAGCGTATCCAATGTTAAATATACATCGTTATTATTTTATGACTTTCGTAGTTTTTACCGAGAAATTCAAACCGTTTCCAATTATTGGGGAACATAATATCATGATTAGCACATCGTTTCACTAAGCGGGGGCTACTCAGGATGGAAATGGGATCACATGGTCTATTGTTTACACTGGATTAATGGCGGCCTCCATGAGGTCTCAGGTAAATCTTATTTTTCAATAATACGACTGTGGTTTCTTCCTTTTAGTGATAACCATGTTCCAGCCGTTAACACTTATTTAGCAACATTACTTAATATGTAGTTAGTCTGAACATTCTGCAGAGAAATCTGAATTGGACGGAATCGAGCGTTGTTTAAACTTAGTCCGGTTCATATTCACAGGTCAAAATATGAACTGAAAATGGCGCTTTGTGTGACAAGAAATCCGTACGCGGACGAATAAAAAAATATTTTGTTATAAATATCACATACAGCGAAACAGCGGTAGCATCTACTGTTTTAATAATATGCATACATATTGTAATTAATGTTTAATAGTGATATACTTATGAATAATATACGATACTATGGTTTATACTCCAGCACTATGTTTTTAGGCTGTGTGATTTGCCTCAATATAAACTGGATTAATTAATACTTATATTCATGCGCTTCATGACAACATCATTACATTTAAAATATACAAATATTACTTAAACTTGGGGTACCGATATGATACATTTTAATAATATAAATATTGAAAATACACATTACAATCGCTTACAACATAAGTTATTGATTGAAAATAGTCACTGCATCGTGACCTATTTGACCGCATTACCTATTGCGCCAACCTCATCAAACCCCCTGTTTACATAGGTAACCGGGGGTTTGGTGAGGTAGGCTCGCTAATACAATGTTTGCGTAATGCATTAAATATACCTAAAAGCATTAATAAGTGGGAAAAAAATAAGCTTTTTCCCCGCTTATTAAGGCCCACTAAGTAGGCACAAACTTTTATTATATCAGATACATCATCTGAGACATTTTCTGGCAAAATAAACATTTATTCACCATTACCCCACGTATTGATTGGCATTATTTTATATTTTATATCAGATGAAAAGTTCCACACTGTTATCAGGTAAGCTTGTCTCCTTCAAATGTTAACGAACATTACTATTTATTCGCGGTATTTATTTTGTGATGTGCAATGATCATACTTCATAATCTGTAAAAAATATGATTTTTTCAGGTGATGCATTTAATTACTATAAATAATTAAAAAAATATCATGCCTCATTTGCATATGAAAATAGCCCGATACCACCGCGAGTCACTAACAGTAAAATAAATACATGTATTACTAAATAATTATATCTGTATAATGGGCACTCGTAATTTTTAGAACTGGTGGAATAGTGACACAATTATACACGTATTTAATTCTTAATTCCTATAAATACCATTCTGTGCATACTGAGTGGGCATGTACCTTTAATGTTTTTAGGTATATTTAATGTTCTTACACTGTGTATAGGGTGGGGTTAAATACTGTTTTTTTAGCTTATTTTTTTTCTCTCACTTATTAATGCTTTTAGGTATATTTAATGTATTTATATACCTCGGTCCGTTACTTCAACCAGTGTCACTAACTAGTAATACACAAATGCAACCTGAAATGGATCTGAATGGATCCATTGAAATCATCAGGTACAAAATTAACTGTCTTTACTATGGTCATCAAATGTGGTTGTGACGGGAGAAGTGAGGATTTGGGGAATTATGGCCAGTGTAGTTCCTGGCCGGCTAACACACAGGTTGAAGTAACGGACCGAGATCTATAAATACATTAAATATGCCTAAAAGCATCCACAAATGAAAAAAAAATAAGCTAAATAAAATTAGTTTACTCCCTCTTTTTCATTTGTGGATGCTTTTAGGCATATTTAATGTATTTATAGACCTCGGTCCGTTACTTCAACCTGTGGGCTAACACACACAAAAAGTGAATACAAATAACAAACAGATGAACATATCAGAAATCAGAATGTCTGAGAGAGGTCATAATACATATATACCTGTGTGTAGGCCTGTATCCACTGTAGTGCCAGTAATTTCTGGTGGACGGTGAGGGAGGGGTGGTCAACAAGTGTCGCCAGTCTGTCCACTAACTCCGCCTCCTCCTGTCCAGTCAGGATCTCCCCTACAAACTTTCGCTGCAATACAGAGACGATCTTACACGAGTGTTGATTTAACTCATTAAATGCAGGATACATTTATCATGTTTATAGTAGTTTGAGAATTTCAAGAAAAAAAATTCTACATTCATTTTCAAAAGTACATCTTCTTACCACTCATTTGAGCCATTTCTATGAAACTTTTATGGAGAAACAAGGGCATCGCTATCACTAAGCTAGTCCCCTCACTGGCAGCCTTGATAACAAAAGAAAACAAAACATTAAACAGTTTTGCCTTTCAAACAAGGTCAGAAGTTGAAGTGACTTCAACTTCTGACCTTGATTGAAAGGCAAAACTGTTTCTTTTATTATCAAGACTCAGAACATATTTATTGTTGTTAACAAATCTGACAATTTTGTTTATTTTCCCCTCGCACATACGTACGTGCGTACGTTGGTAACACCTTTCATTTAAGGTGTTGCCAACGTACGTATGCACATACATGGAGTAACACTACATCCTCTCTTGACTATCGGCGAGGGGATAATAAAGAATAGGAAATAGTATAGATGTGCAGCCTGATCCGAGACAGGGCTCCAGATAAGGAATTAGTAATTGAGTATTGTCACGCCATCATTTCTGAAGCAATTGGGTATTTCAAAATTTTAATTGGGTAAAATAAAATCATACTACTGATTACACATCAACAGACAGCAATAATTGAATAGTTTGCTTCAAAATAAAAACATGTCTTGGCATTTCATTAGAATCTCCTTGGAGACAATTCTAATGAAATACCAAGATGTGTTTTCATGGAAAATAATAAAAATATGCTATAATTGTGGTCTGTCTATTTTTTCTGCAGCATGATAAAGGTACCACAAAATTTGTATTGCTTTTTGATACTCGCTACTTCTGATTTAAATTGGGTTTTTGGCAATTTTAATTGGATATTTACGCAAATACACAGCTTATCTGGAGCTCTGCTGAGACAACACGGAACACTTATAGGCTAAGACTAAGGGCATGTTTTGTATGGTGTATATATACCTGTAGGTAGAGGACGGTGTGGAAGAGGACGGAATTCATCGTCGACATCTCATGGAGCATAAGGGGCTTGAATATCTGGAATATTTCAGTGGATTTTGAATCGTAGCTAGTTATCTCCCTTTGGAAATATATTTATAGACATCCGGTCCTATGTTGTATTTTAGCATTTATTTCTTAATGGATGGTGGTAAATTTAGATGGCGAACGGAGTAGAGCCAGATCAGTCCGCACACCTGTGCAGTCTGATCTGAGTCGACACCGTTTGCAGTAAAAGTAATGATAAGTGTGAAAATATGAATCTGACAAATAATGCAGTCCCAGATCACACTGTGCAGATATGTAGGATGACTTGTCAAAAACAATTTAATGGCTCCTTTTTACAACAAATCATGCTATATTCGCCCTTTTTACAAGCAATAAGTTCATAAAATATACAAATTGTTCCGGAATTCTATAAATAAATACAAAGAGAAATAACATGCTAAGATCACTGATTGGGTATAATGGCCATCCGATGCAAGGTCACATCCAGACAAGAATGTACCTGTATAGAGTCACACTGTACATTCAATGCCAAAATGAATTACAAAATTTAATTACTACAAAATATTTCAGCACTGAAAGACCTGATATGGTGCCAATAGCCTTACTACAATGGACCGGCCAGCTGGCTGGCTGGCTGATCGATTGATTGACTGATTGACCGATTGATTGCGACTTCATGTGGCCGTGACTGGAGAAATGGGGCTTATGGGTTTTGCATCAAGTATAGATTCAGTTCAGCACAGCAAACACCTATAGCCTGATTCACGATCTATATTGCTTGTTAGAACCATGCCAAGTGTTTTGTTAATGGAATGGCGAATAGTGTAGATCCTGATCAGACTGTGCGGATGAGCAGGCTGATCTGGATCTACACTGGTCGCAAAACCTATAAGCCCCATTTCTCTAATAACAGTCGTATAAAATGCTAACGGTCACCTCCGAATAGCAATTACCTGTATTTTTGTAGCCCTGCTTTTATTGTCACAAATATTAAATTACGACATAAATGAACCTGCGAACAAAGACCACCTGTGAACAAAGGCCAGACTTTTCACTTCCCATGGCTGGCTTGTATTCACAGGTTTGACTGTATCATGCATTAGAATGGCTGGCACTGAAAACATCTGAAAATCCACTGAAACCTCCTCACCCCACTTGTAAAAGTATCAAATTTGAGCGTACCAGATTGATTCTGAATCATTTTGAAAACGCAAATTATGACAAAATCATCTGATTAGCTGAAGATTCTCATGCCTGCTGTATTTACCATAGGCGAGACCTCCGGCAGAGTCTGTACCAGTGTGACGAGGGACTGTGTAGCCCTCCACGTACCACAGTCTGTCAATAGTGGCGTACTCTCCACGATATACGCGGCCATCTGGCGGAAATCCTGAACTTCGACAGACACCTGCTTCCTAAACGAGTCCTGGCAATACAGAAATACAGATAGGTGAAAGGGTTTAACATCTCAACAACAGTTTGAGTTAAGGTCATTTATATATTTAATGGTGTTTAACAGCCTATTCACATCTAACGTCATTTTAGTCCGGGTTAATGTCGTCAAATCCAATGTATCACAATAACATATATTTGGCCCTGAAATTAAATAACCTGACCTGTTATCAGTTCCTCACCACACAAGAATCACTTAGCCCCAGTAGAAGTATAGGATTACTGTCTGTTCTACTTTTTTCTGCCGACGAAACTTTTGGCTATTAAAGACATTAAATCTAAAAAGTATTTAAAAGTAAGTACTTGTTCATCAATAACAAAAAAGTCACCCTCCCCAAAAAAAATTGTTTCATGAAATTCCATCAAATATTGATTTTATTGCGAAAAAACGATTTTCCTATGTGAATTTAACATGGGGAGTCAATTTCCAATATTTTTCGTTTTTTGATCCTGAAATGATGTAATTAAGAAAACAAATTATATTTTGAAAATCGGTCCACAAATAAAACAAAATATTTAAAAAAAATCTATTTTTAGCCCCCATGTTAAATTCCCATAGGAAAATCGTTTTTTCGCAATAAAATCAATATTCGATGGAATTTCATCAAACAAATTTTTTTTGGGGAGGGCGACTTTTTTGTTATTGATGAAAAAGTACTTAATAGCCAAAAGTTAGTCGGCAGCAAAACATGGAACAGACAGTAGTTTTACTGCATTATAATGGGTATAACCAGATTCAACTCTCAAGGACAGTACAGTTCCTCTATTATGAACACATTGGCACATATTTTGTCAACTTTCAACGTCATTTACGGAAAATATCGTAAATTATATAAATATGCGTTGTTTTAAAGTCACTCTTTTTATTAAATAAAAAGAGTGACTTTAAAACAATGCGTATTAAATGTGCTTCCCTTCGGAGGTTATTGGAAATTACTATATAAATAGTTTTCTATCATTCTTAGGTACAAACTCCCATGGTTTGACTCATGTAAGACATGCAGACTTACCTTTGTATCAGTACCTGGTGGTGAATCGGGTGTCTCTTCAATAAACCTGGAATTACACAAAATTTGTGAATGGGATAATGGCTTAACATCCCAGCTTAAGGTCAGATGTGGCTGTGACTCGAGAAAAATGAAAGTGAATGGATTTCACATAATTTCACATCAAGATCATGTAGGGTCATCCGAAAGACCAGTGGGTTGGAAATACATGTACTATGAAAGTATTTTGATGCCTAAGACGAGGTTTGAACCCACACACTCTGGTATTGAAGTTCAGTCTTCTAAGCTCTCGGACAAAACCCATCCTTGTGACTCGAGAAATGGGGCTTATGGACCTTTTTGGAAAAGTGATCAAATAGCACACTCCTGTAGCCTGACAATGACACTTTGTGCTTGTTACTATTAGAAGCATGACTGGTGTTAATGGAATGGCGACCACTGTACATCCTGATCAGCCTGTGCATCCGCAGTCCGATCGGGATCTACACTGGTCGCAAAATCCATGCGCCCTTTCTCACTGAACTCGCTGCCTCTTGTATTGAAGTCCAGTGGCTCTACTTCTAGGACACAACCCATCGCTGACTTAACTATGAATGTGGGTGTAATGTAACGAGATTTGGATGAAAGCCCAATATAGTGGCTGTTGCAATGATTGATTGACTGTCAGATTGATCTGGGCTTAAGTTTGTTCAACGGCATGGTCAAATACATGTACAGATGAGAATTCACCCGAACTACTCCGGATCACTTGGTCCACGGTGTGAACAACTAAGATTCACTGTTAAGATATGATTCCTTAAGAACGGATTCATTGGTAGGTAAGTCCTAATTCTCCACTCACAGATCAGAAGCTAGAATGGCCGTAAAAGTCATAAACCCCAATTCTCCAGTCACATATCAGTAGCTTATTTCACCAACATTGCAAAGTATACTTATCTATAAGATAAATTTAGTAATTTTTATTATACTGAATTTATTACATTATCTCAACCACTTACCGGTATCTAGCAAAGTAAACTTTGAGGGAGAAATTTTCAATTTAGGATAAATTTATTCATTTTGATTATACTGAATTTATTACATTATCACAGCCATTTTGGCTGTGATAATGTAATAAATTCAGTATAATAATTCTGCATACTTTTAATCATGAAATATATGCAGTCGTTAGTTCTATATGACATAATGCATTTCGGGAAAAATAAATGATTACTCCATCAAAGTATACTTTGCTAGAAAAGTATACTTTGCAATGTTGGTGAAATAGGCTAAAGGAGCAGACAAGATGCAAGGCCGGTCGTACATGCCATAAGCCACACTTCTCTAGTCACAAGCTAGACTAGCAATAAATGTCATAAGAGCCGATTTCTCCAGTCGCAGACAAGAACCTAGACTGGTAACAAATATCATAACCACCATTCTCCAGCCACGGCTACATGTCCATCATGAATTGTCACGTCTGTGCTCACAGGTGGAAGACTCGACCTGTGACACAATAAAATGAAATAAAATGCCCATTAAAAAAGTCCCATTACCCCACCAACCTGGTAGTCTGTAAATTTTACATTAACAATATTTTCTCGCAAACAATTATTGGATTTACATGTATTGAGCATAGGCTGCATATGCAGCCTATGCTCAATAAATGTAAATCCATCAATTAAAATTTCCAGACGATCGTAAATTTGCACTTACGAACATTTTAGTCGTACGATGTTTAGTGAAACGGTCCCCTGGTCTCGTACTGTACGTTACGTTTACTACTTGTGGTCTGAACTCACCTGCCGACTGACTCCATGACGCAGGCAGCCAGTAGAGCGTAGTCTGTGTATACGTCCGTCCGCTCCTGCCTGGCCAGTCGCACAAAATCATTGTGTAGGTGGAACAGTAGACCCTGCAATATGGACAGTTCTATATGTGGTTGTGACTGGACACACAGCGCTCCAGATCAGGTACATATAGGCGTATTTCACGCAATTATTTTAGCTGAATACACATTGATTATCAAAAGTGGGAGTACAAAATATGCACAGCAATGTGAAAATAAGCATTGATTTTCAAATTGGGTAGTGAAAATACTGTCATAAAGTTGAAAATTCGCTTTTTGCAGCTCAAATAAGTGAATGTTTAAATTTGTTATATTTTTTATCATTAGTTCCCTATTTAGTAAAGAAGAAAATCAATAATTCATTTGTAAAAGTAAAATACCCAATGATTTTGAAATCAGGGGGTATAGTACGCTTTAGACATAAAGCTTATCTGGAGCTCTGGCGACATAGGGCTTATGGGATTTGTGACCAGTGTAGCTGCTGATAAAATAGCACACTGTAGTAGTCTGATAATGATCTATATTGACCGCTTTTGCATGACGCAACTTCCGGTCGGTAAACGCCAGCCTAGTAACAGTCCGCCATGACAGTAGGTGACCACAAAAGCGTTGCCATATTAAAAAGTGTTATCAACAGTGATATTTGTCCAATATTTTCGAACATATAATAGTAAAATCAATGTTGTGCACATAGACGTTATTGCCGTCCGTTGTATAAATGACTTACCAGTATATATATGGCCGTTAATAATGTAGTAGCGTCCCGTTTATATAGTAGCGTCCCCCACATCACATAATGTATCAGAAACATACATTACTGTATTTTATGTTTCTGGATTAATTATATATATTTTTTTTTATTTTAATAATAATGAATGAATTATAACATGTATATATGTTTAGCGGAATGAAATGCATTGCAAGGATTACACTGATCAAACGGTCTTCACTAACTACGCCGGTACACAACTAGTTACCGAAATTGTTCCCAACAAAGACTTGTCAATTCAAAGGAGTATATCGCATTTTGATAGCAGATTCCCTGGTAGGCGTGTTTGTAGACTAGTCTACATGGGGTACATGGGGTACAAGGTCTATACATACTACAACTGCCTATAATGTTAAACAATATTGGTGTTATATATACAAATGCGTAGATGTACCTGGTGCTATATAGTGGCGGATCCAGGATTTCACCAGGGGGGGGGGCCACATGGAACTTGAATGAGGTATGCTCGTTCGTCGACTGAGCGGAGCGAGGTAGTTGGCTAGGGGGTCCGGGGGCATGCCCCCCCCCCACCCCCCCTGAAAAATTTGGAATTGAGGAAGCCATTTCCTGCATTCTACTGCATTTTTTTCATAGCACTTGCTCAATATTTCTTTTAAAAAAAATAAAAACAAATCGGGACAAATCAAAACAAATCAATTTCTAAAGGCCCCCCCCCCCCCACCCCCCCCCACTGAATCCGCCTCTGCTATATGCTGGTCAAAATACCGTAAGATAATTCTTTTGGGTCATTAGGAGGGGCCAGCCGCGGGGAAAGTAGTCGCTCTAATTACCACGGGGGTGGTGTGCACTGGAAGGCCAGTAACGGAACATCACCCCGGGCAATTGCTTTAAGTGTCAACATCCGCCGTACTTATCAGAGCGATTAATAGAATAGGTCCCGGGCACTGCGACTGAGGTCTGTTATACGCCAAACACAGCACGTGGCTTATAGGGCTTTTGTGATCAGTGTAGATCCAGATCAGAACCAGTGTAGATCCAGATCAGACCGCACAGTCTGATCAGGATCTGCCATTCCATCACTGAAACACACTAACAAACAGTCTATACCGTTTTCAGACTACACAAGTGTGCTATTTAGTCAAAACCTACACTGGTCACAAATCACACAAGCCCCATTTATCCAGTCACAGCCACATATCGGCCAAAGCTATTTATTTTGACATCATGTCCAATAATTTTCTGTTTATTTGAAACAAGTAAGTAGATAAAAACAGTGGATTCAACCAATCAACATAGAATATGCATGGCTTCGTTGGTTTTAGAGTACACCTGTCACATTATTAATGACATCTGGCGGCATCCGTTTGAGCGTAGCTACACACGCATGTAAATAATTATGGCGGGTCAAACAAATAGTTTGTCTCGAAATTGTCAACATGAGTATGCTTAACACATATTTGCAAAGCATTGCATAATCAATGTACGAAAAGTAAAAGATATTATGTCGGCATTTTGTAAAAAATTACCAATTTAACACTTATAATTCCTCATTTTCCTGATTCAAAGGTTTTCTTGATTGAGGCACCGGACAAAATGGGTGTGTATTTTTATCGACCGGCAATTATCTCACGCTTACCGACGGCGGCCATTATTACTATTGAAAATTAACTTACATTTCTATTGTGTTCATTCTTAATCACTGGATTGTTACTTTTGGATTTGCGAACAGATAGGTCCGGGCTGGGGTGGGCGTGTGCCGTTGTGGTGGGTGGATTTTTCGGCTGGAATTGAGTTAACATTAGACTTGTTGCTAGGACATTTTTTTTTTATTATTTTTCATATCTCTGAACTGTGAGAAGCAGAGGTCTCTTTCCTGCATGTTGTGGCTGTTGCAACCTCAAACTACGCATGCTTTCGGCTTGATTTATGTGTTATTGTTGCAACTGTTGTATCATGTTTGTGTATAACGCAGTCGATTTAGAACGACCGGAAATGAAAAAACTTTCGGATAACTTCGGTTTCGATTAAAGAACCCGGATGATAAAGCGATGAATTGCTTGTTAGGAGCATGACACCTGTTTCATTGATGGAATTTCAAACAGTGCAGATCCTGATCAGACTGTGCGGATGCACAGGCTGATCAGGATCTACACTGGTCTCAAGACCCATAGGCCCCGTTTCTCTGGTCACAGCCACATATAGAGAATGCCTAGTTGCGAACGGTAACTCTTGCAATCTACTCCAGTACCGTCCGTAGGCAGAGTTACGATTCCACTCATAGGATTCCTCTGCAGAATAGCGAATCAGATCTGAATAGCGAATCCTATGACTGGAATCATAACTCTATCTACGGACGGTACAGGAGTTGATTACAAGAGTTACCTTCGCAACTAAGAGAATACCAGGCTTGTATCTTTTGATATCAAGCTTATCAGGTAAGGCTAGGAATTGAGTAGGAATTGTGAGGCTTGTCGAGGAATTCCTACCGTTTCCGAGCCGAGTCCGACAAACTCGATATCAAAAGAGATAAGCTTGGTATTCTATTTATCAAGAAATGTTATGCTACAGATTGTACATGACGTGGTTTGTGTTGAAAAGAATGCGGACTTGTTTAACGACCTATCAACAACTAAGGTCATTTAAGGCCGGGCCAGCAGGTTCGAGCTGGCATTTAACCTGCTGCATTGGGGGGAAATAAAAAGAAGGCTCATTCTTAAATTTTGCTTTAATTTAATATTATCGAAAAAAAATATTGTTTTTGTTTATATAACTGTAAAATTTTGGTAGGTTTCATGAAACAGACAGTAGAAGAATTGTTCTATCATAATAGGAACAACCAGAATAATTTGCTCTGGCATTGTGATGGCATCTTACACTGTGGAAGCCCTCCAGGTGTATAAGGCACTGACAGGCACAGGATCGAATCCGACGGCTGTCCGGTTGGTTCACCTTCGACGTCACTATGGCAACCAGATCCTTGACTAGAGCTTTGCATACATCTGATTCCTATAAGACACAGATATTGTATTTATTCTATTAAACGATCCCGGGGCATTGCAAAATGACAACGGGGTGTGTTTAATAGAACCATTTTATCCCACATTCCTTAAAGTCACAACAGGTCGCCAAAATACAATAAGTCTGTACAACCTACACATCAGTAGCCTATTTCACCAACATTGCAAAGTATACTTATCTAGCAAAGTATATTTTGAGGGAAAAGTTTTCAATTTAAGGATAAATTTATTAATTTTTATTATACTGAATTTATTACATTATCACAGCCATTTTGGCTGTGATAATGTAATAAATTCAGTATAATAATTCTGCATACTTTTAATCATCAAATATATGCAGTCGTTAGTTCTATATGAAATAATGCATTTCGGGAAAAATAAATGATTAATCCCTCAAAGTATACTTTGCTAGATAAGTATACTTTGCAATGTTGGTGAAATCGGCTACAGGAAACAACTTGCCTATTTTTAGAAACACGCCACCTGGTTAAGCATGTCAAAATGCAATGCTGGTAGCAACGACTACTGTCTGTTTCACGAAAGCTGCCCAATTTTTACGGTCATATAAACAATTCAAAAACAATATTTTTTTCGATAATATTAAATTAAAGGAAAATTTAAGAATGAGCCTTCTTTTTATTTCGTGAAATTTGGTCAAATATTGGTTTTATTACGAAAAATTGATTTCTCTATGGGAATTTAACATGGGGGAAAAAGAGGTAGAGGAGTTGTGGGAGGAGTTAAAAAACGACAAATTTTGGAAATTGAAACCTAGCTAGATAGCTTGGAAATGATCTAACTAAGAAAACAACAGTTAAATTTTAAAAATCGGTCCAGTATTTCTGAAATTCTAAAAACATTACACCATGTTAAATCCCCATAGACATCTTCACTCCGTGAAGATGTCTATGGGGATTTAACATGGGGAAATTTTGTTTTCGCAATAAAATCAATATTTGACAAAATTCCACGAAATAAAAAGAAGGCTCATTCTTAATTTTTCCTTTACTTTAATATTATCCAAAAAAATATGTTTTTTAATTGTTTATATAGCCGTAAAATTTGGGCAGCTTTCGTGAAACAGACTGTAATCAATTGATCTATGAAAACCCTGTCTGTATTTTAACATATTGTTATAAATGGACAATACATCCCACTCAATCAATCAATCAACTTTAACATTAATTAGTTTGTGTAGTTTATTGGTATGAAGAATTAATGGAAATACTTGCTAGTTCATGATGTTTAATAGAAAGGGGGGGGGGGGTGGACATGTTATTATTTACATTTCATAATCTGAGACGGAAAGTCTGAAATCAAGAGTAATAATTCTTCACAGGTTCTATGCACATGCTATGTTTATTCCAACAGGTTTGGGACTAAGTGAATGACCTTGACCCTGGGGTAACCATATGACACAAATGAGGAGTGATGTGCAATAATGTTAAAAAGACAACGGCCATGAACCTTGACAACATTCCATTTATGTGACAAAGATATGGTACACGACATACACATAGGTGCAGGTAATGTGAAATACCCATCCATCATGACAATATTCTATAATCATGAACCAGGGTGCTGGCTGGTGTCCGGCCTCCCCATACAGCTCGATCAAGGGGTAAGCAATTTCTGGGAACTAAGACTGGTCCCAGGAATTTCTTACCCCTTGGTCGAGTTGTATGTGGAGGCCGGACACCAGTCAGCACCTTGGTTCCCAGCAATTGCTTACCCCTTGGTCAAGTTGTATGGTGAGGCTGGACACCAGTCAGGACTGTGGTTCCCAGCAATTGCTTACTCCTTGGTCAAGCTGTACGGTGAGGCCGGACACCAGTCAGCACCGTGGTTCCCAGCAATTGCTTACCCGTTGGCCAAGCTGAATGACGAGGCTGGACACCAGTCAGCACCTTAGTTACCAGCAATTGCTTACCTCTTGGCCAAGCTAAATGATGAGGCTGGACACCAGTCAGCACCTTAGTTCCCAGCAATTGCTTACCTCTTGGTCAATCTGTATAACGAGGCTGGAAGCTGTGATGAGGATCTGGCAGCTGACGGCCCAGTTGTCCAGCTGATCACCACGCTGGTGGTAGATGTCCAGTAGAGAGGTAACCACCTGGTCCACGCTGCAAAAGACACATCAAGACAATGTAAAAAGGTTCAACATCCCAACAACAGCTACAGTCATATGAGACACGCCATGTGACATCTGCGTAATTTCATGAAATACGTTTACAAAATTTACTATATTTTCCGTAAATGGCATCAAAAGTTGACAAAATTTACAGAGTACATGCGGAATTATATTCCGCATGTACTCTGAGACTTTTGTCAACTTTTGACTTTATTTACGAAAAATATTGTAAATTTTGTAAACAAGTGTGGTTGCTTCAGACTGTGCTCAGTCTTGGCCAATCACAATGCTCGATTTTGATTACAAGTTTCTAGAATGTGCTCAGAAAATTGCATAAGCAGATTTTCGGAATTCAAGGTACTCAAAATCAAGCAGTCTCATTCGTCAAGTCTGAGCACAACATGAGCAATCACATACCCTGTAGCCTATTTCACCAACATTGCAAAGTATACTTTGAGGGAGAAATTTTCAATTTTAGGATAAATTTATTCATTTTTATTATACTGAATTTATTACATTATCACAGCCATTTTGGCTATGATAATGTAATAAATTCAGTATAATAACTACATAATCATCAAATACATGCAGTCGTTAGTTCTATATGAAATAATGCATTTCAGGAACAAGAAACGAGGCAAAGCCACGAAGGCCAGGTTTTTTCCAAGCATAGACACTTGGATAACATAATTATACCCACTTTTTGTAGACTAGATGGCCGTGGCCTGCATGTCGCGCCTTGGGGCGAGGCATGGACACTAAAAAAAATAGATATAGTAGATGGAAAAACTTTAACCAAAAAACTTTAACCGGACACACGGATGAACGGACGGACGTATGCCAAAATGCTGACGATATCGCGCTTTCCGCAAGCAGGTGTGACAATGATGATAAACACCCATGTGAAGTATCAAGGTATTGAGTGAAGCAGTTGCAGAGATATAGTACACAAAAAAAATTAACAAAAAAATTCAAAGTAATTTGAACTTGACATAGGGCACAGGATCGCGCTTTCCGCAAGCAGGTACGACAATGATGATAAACACCATGTGAAGTATCAAGGTATTTGGGTGAAGCAGTTTGCAGAGATATAGTACACGAAATAAAAAACTTTAACAAAAAAATTCAAAGTAATTTGACCTTGCATTGGGCACAGGATCGCGCTTTTCAGCAAGCAGGTGCGAAAATGATGATAAGCACCCATGTGAAGTATCAAGGTATTGGGTGAAGCAGTTGCAGAGATATAGTACACGAAAAAAAAACTTTAATTTCAAAAAAATTCAAAGTAATTTGACCTTGACATTGGGCACAGGATCGCGCTTTCCGCAAGCAGGTGCGACAATGATGATAAACACCCATGTGAAGTATCAAGGTATTGGGTGAAGCAGTTGCAGAGATGTAGTACACGAAAAAAATTTAACAAAAAAATTCAAAGTAATTTGACCTTGACATTGGGCACAGGATCGCGCTTTCCGCAAGCAGGTGCGACAATGATGATAAACACCATGTGAAGTATCAGGTATTGGGTGAAGCAGTTGCAGAGATATAGTACACGAAAAAAATTTAACAAAAAAATTCAAAGTAATTTGACATTGGGCACAGGATCGCGCTTTCCGCAAGCAGGTGCGACAATGATGATAAACACCCATGTGAAGTATCAAGGTAATGGTGAAGCAGTTGCAGAGATATAGTACACGAAAAAACTTTAACAAAAAAATTCAAAGTAATTTGACCTTGACATTGGGCACAGGATCGCGCTTTCCGCAAGTAGATGCGACAATGATGATAAACACCCATGTGAAGTATCAAGGTATTGGGTGAAGCAGTTGCAGAGATATAGTACACGAAAAAACTTTAACAAAAAAATTCAATATAATTTGACCTTGACATTGGGCACAGGATCACGCTTTCCGCAAGCAGGTGCGACAATGATGATAAGCACCCATGTGAAGTATCAAGGTATTGGGTGAAGCAGTTGCAGAGATATAGTACACGAAAAAACTTTAACATTAAAAGTAATTTGACCTTGACATTGGGCACAGAGGCCGCACGGTTGGGGGTTAGAATGAAAATATGGATGATGATAAACACCCATGTGAAGATTCAAGGTAATGGGCGGAGCAGTTGCAGAGATATAGTATAACGAAAAAGTTTTAACCAAAAAACTCTAACCAGACGTACGTTAAAAAGTTAACGTTGAAAATTGCTAAGTCAATTACGTAGAAATAATAGGTGAAGGTAAAAAAAATGGTCACATGTTGGATAGTTGTATGTGGTAGGCACCCCTTGGTTATGAAGCTGTGAAAGTTTGGTGGTCCTAGGTGGTACAGCACCAAAGAAATGGACTTAAACATGAAAACTTAACATTGTAAACGCGGAAAACTTAACATTGAAAATGGCTAAGTCGACTGCGCGGAAAAAAAAAAATGGGTGAAGTTAAAAAAAAAAGTAACATGTTGGTTAGTGATATGTGGTGGGTACCCCTTGATTATGAAGCTGTGAAAGTTTGGTGGTCCTAGGTGGTACAGTACGAAAGAAATGGACTTAAACACGAAAACTTAACATTGTAAACGCGCAAACTTAACATTGAAAATGGCTAAGTCGATTACGCGGGAAAGAAAAAAAATGGTGAAGTTTAAAAAAAAAGTAACAATTGTTGGATAGTGATCTGTGGTGGGCACCCCTTGATTATGAAGCTGTGAAAGTTTGGTGGTACTAGGTGGTACAGTAACAAAGAAATGGACTCAAACACAAAAACTTAACATTGATTGTGGACACCGCCCGACCCACACCCGCCCGCCCGCCCGCCCGCCAGGCTTTCGCCAATCCAATAGCCTGGATTTTTTTTCCAAAAACCTGGCTAAAAATAAGTGATTACTCACTCAACGTATACTTTGCTAGAAAAGTATGCTTTGCCATGTTGGTGAAAGTGTGTGAGTATGAGATTCGTGTCCATTCTCAGAGATTGTTATAAATATAGGTTTATGTCAAATATAATTAATAATTAATTAACTAAACTATTGTTACAATAACCATGATAACAATGGTCTGGTCACAGGGACTACATTGCATTCAAAAAGCCTAATTTAATTTATAGTAGACCATCACTCATGTGTTGTCCTCATGTACCGTAACTCGCCGTATCCAAAAGCCTACTGTCTGTTTCACGAAACCTGTCCAAATTTTATGGCCATATAAACAATGCAAAAACAATATTTTTTTTGATAATAATCAAAATTTAAGAATGAGCCTTCTTTTTATTTCTTCGAGAAATTTGGTCAAATATTGATTTAATTACAAACAAGGACGAGGCAAAGCCACGAAGGCCAGGTTTTTTCCAAGCATGGACACTTGGATAACATAATTATACCCACTTTTTGTAGACTAGATGGCCGTGGCCTGCATGTCGCGCCTTGGGGCGAGGCATGGACACTAAAAAAATAGATATAGTAGATGGAAAAACTTTAACGAAAAAACTTTAACCGGACACATGGACGTACGGACGGACGGAGGCGTATCCGAAAATGCCGACATATCGCTTTCCGCAACAATGATGATAACACCCATGTGAAGTATGAAGGTAATGGGTGAAGCAGTTGCAGAGATATAGTACACGAAAAAACTTTAACAAATAAATTCAAAGTAATTTGACCTTGACATTGCACACAGGGGCCGCACGGTTGGGGGTTAGAATGAAAATATGGACGAAGATAAACACCCATGTGAAGTTTCAAGGTAATGGGCGAAGCAGTTGCAGAGATATAGTATAACGAAAAAGTTTTAACCAAAAAACTTTAAGCAGACGTACGTTAAAAAGTTAACGTTGAAAATGGCTAAGTCAATTAAGTACAAATAATAGGTGAAGGTAAAAAAATGGTCACATGTTGGATAGTTGTATGTGGTAGGCACCCCTTGGTTATGAAGCTGTGAAAGTTTTGGTGGTCCTAGGTGGTACAGTACCAAAGAAATGGACTTAAACACGAAAACTTAACATTGTAAACGCGAAAACTTAACATTGAAAATGGCTAAGTCGACTACGCGGAAAAAATGGGTGAAGTTAAAAAAAAAAGTAACATGTTGGATAGTGATATGTGGTGGGTACCCCTTGATTATGAAGCTGTGAAAGTTTGGTGGTCCTAGGTGGTACAGTACCAAAGAAATTGACTTAAACACGAAAACTTAACATTGTAAACGCGAAAACTTAACATTGAAAATGGCTAAGTCGACTACGCGGAAAAAATGGGTGAAGTTAAAAAAAAAGTAACATGTTGGATAGTGATATGTGGTGGGCACCCCTTGATTATGAAGCTGTGAAAGTTTGGTGGTCCTAGGTGGTACAGTAACAAAGAAATGGACTCAAACACGAAAACTTAACATTGATTGTGGACGCTGCCCGCCCGCCCTCCGCCCGCCCGCCCGGCTTTCGCCAATCCAATAGCCTGGATTTTTTTTCAAAAAACCTGGCTAAAAAAGTAACATGTTGGATAGTGATATGTGGTGGGCACCCCTTGATTATGAAGCTGTGAAAGTTTGGTGGTCCTAGGTGGTACAGTAACAAAGAAATGGACTCAAAACACGAAAACTTAACATTGATTGTGGACGCCGCCCGCCGCCCGCCGCCGCCCGGCTTTCGCCAATCCAATAGCCTGGATTTTTTTTCAAAAAACCTGGCTAAAAATGGTCACATGTTGGATACTTGTATGTGGTAGGCACCCCTTGGTTATGAAGCTGTGAAAGTTTGGTGGTCCTAGGTGGTACAGTACCAAAGAAATGGACTTAAACACGAAAACTTAACATTGTAAACACGAAAACTTAACATTGAAAATGGCTAAGTCGACTGCGCGGAAAAAATGGGTGAAGTTAAAAAAAAAAGTAACATGTTGGATAGTGATATGTGGTGGGCACCCCTTGATTATGAAGCTGTGAAAGTTTCGTGGTCCTAGGTGGTACAGTACCAAAGAAATGGACTTAAACACGAAAACTTAACATTGAAAACGCGAAAACTTAACATTGAAAATGGCTAAGTCGACTGCGCGGAAAAAATGGGTCAATTTAAAAAAAAAGTAACATGTTGGATAGTGATACGTGGTGGGCACCCCTTGATTATGAAGCTGTGAAAGTTTGGTGGTCCTAGATGGTACAGTAACAAAGAAATGGACTCAAACACGAAAACTTAACATTGATTGTGGACGCCGCCCGCCCGCCGCCCGCCCGCCCGGCTTTCGCCAATCCAATAGCCTGGATTTTTTTCCAAAAAACCTGGCTAAAAATGAGTTCTCTATGGGAATTTAACATGGGGAAAAAAGAGGTGGAGAAACTGCAGGAGTTGAAAAACAAAAAAAATTGGAAATTGATTCTGAAACCTACATGTAGCTAGATAGCTTTACTTGGAAATGATCTACGGGTATCTAAGAAAACAAGTTACATTTTGAAAATCGGTCCATTATTTCTGAAATTAGAAAAATAATAAAATCAATATTGGACCAAATTTCACGAAATAAAAAGAAGGCTCATTCTTAAATTTTGCTAAAAATTTAATATTATAAAAAAAATATTGTTTTTGCATTGTTTATATGGCCATAAAATTTGGACAGGTTTCGTGAAACAGACAGTAGTTTTTTGGATACGGCGAGTTACGGTACACAGAGGCATGAGTGATGATCTACTATAAATTAAATTTGTTTACTGATCAACACAAATATTAGATTATATTTATTGCATAAGCACAGCACCATAAGTTGAAGCTGTACAAATGACAGTGCTTTTTAAAAAGTGGTCTCATTTACATATTTATTAAACTAGTGTATTATGACTTAAATCCCTTTGAAATCCCATTTTACATGTATGCAAATTGCATACATGTAAAATGGGATTTCAAAGGGATTTAATAGTCATAATACACTAGATTGCAATAGTGAGTGTTAGCCTGACAGTATGTACCTTTCATGATCAATTCCCAGGTGGCCATATTCCTCCAACACAATGAGAAGTTCGATCTTCGTCTCCCCTTCCACCGCATCATCATACAGAGTCTACAGGAAAACAGTTAATGTATAGGCATGCCTATACATTCAGTACATAACCAAAATTTACTGACTGTACCACAGGGTGACTTACAGCCAGAACGCACAAACGTTATTTTTCTGTCAACTTGTTTTGCTTTTTTAAAGTGAATGAAAACATATATTATGAGGTGTATTTATTACTGTTATTATTGTACAACTTGACACATACCAATTCTTGCTACTTTGTTTACATAAAAAAAATAATATATACCCGATTACAAATGTCATTTTCAGAGCCGTAACCAGAGGTAATAAACAGACGAGGCGAACCAAGTCCCGATATGGGGTTCAGGGAGCATTCTCCCAGCCACCACCCCGGGGATTTGTTATGTTCCCGCCACTGAATGGTGAGGGAGGGGGGCATATACATGTAGTGTTACCGGAATCCGTACGTCCCATCCGTACTTCCCGCTCGGGTAAATTTCTTGTAAGTTCTGTTTCATTTTATGTAGCCTCTTCATATGACACACATGCATTCCTCTGATGGTCCTCCATCATGCTTTGATCCTTGGGCCCTGCTAAACCCAAGGTCAAATACATAGTGCATTCAACTTTCACGGGTCTGCTTGATCTGTCACACGCACATTGCTCCAATGGTCCTATAGTCTACCGCCATGTGACGCCATGTGACAAATTCTTGACAGTCCCGCCCCCACTAAGCCTAGGGTCAAGGTCACATACTTGGTCCGCTTGAAACCTTAACGCTCAGGTATATATCTTATATTATCCCGTCAACACAGTGCGTATGTGCCGTGAAACACGGTGCCGTGAAACATTTTTGATATCCTGTCAATACTATTTTTGCATTTTACAGCCAATTGTAGGTGTTGACGGGATAAATAGAATAGTAGGTTAGTGCCGTGAATGGGAAAAAATATCTGGCGCGGCACGGAAACGGGATGTGCTCGGCAGAGCCTCGCCCATCCCATTTCCTGAGCCTTGCCAGATATTTTTTCCCATTCACGGCGCCAACCTACTATTCTCTATATTTCCTTGCATGGATCTGCTTGATAATTCCCACACCCACATTGATCTGATGGTCTGCTTTCATACTGTGGCAAATGCACACTTCTCTGGTGGTCTGTTTTTTCAAATGTACCTTGTTTTCTATGGCTACCGGCAGGGGGATTCGTGTGCCGACAGGCCACATTTTTAATTTAATTCTTAACATATAACAAGAATTCCGCGGAATCAAATGTCTCGCTTTGTTCCGCCTTGACCGTCACCCTGGGGCCGGAGAAATTTTGTTTAATAGTCGTATATTCATCTACATATCATAGTAAAGGGATGTATAAAGTTTGAAGACTGTAGCTGATAAGGTGTTGAAGTAATGACCGTAACACAAAAACTTAACATTGAATGATGACGCCGCCGCCGCCGACAACGCCGCCGCCGGAAAAGCAAAACCTATGTCTCGCTTTCCACTTCGCGGGCGAGACAAAAAATCAGCAAGATGACAGACCTCATCGGCCTCATCCTAGTTACGGTACTGATTTTGTTATCCTTTAGCTGTATTATTTTTCCAATGCTATTACATTTCGACAGTGCAAAGACCTTTGTGCATTCTGGTTGTAAGTCGCCCTGCATTACGGATGAAAAATCTGGTTCAGACAGTAGCATGCTTGTGTCTTTAGATATCAAATGTATTAGGCACGGCTAGGAAACGCATAGTAATTCCTCAGCTTATCAAGGAATTCCTACCATTCCATGGCCAAACATGATCAACTTCATATCAAAAGACACTAGCATCGTAACATTTTATGCTACAGAATGATGAAATATGATGTGGCTGTCATTGAAAAGAATGTGGACCTGTTTATGTCCTGTCATTACACCGACATCGTTCGACCAGTGGAAAAGCAAAAGCAGTTTTGAGTCTTTTATAGAAATCTACATTAGTCAATTCATAATACGACAAATTGTTATCAGTTAGTACGTGCAGAGCTCCAGATAAGGTGCACATTGACGTATTTCACACACTTATTTTAGCAGAATATGCACTGATTATCAAAAATGGAAGTACAAAATACTCATACCAATGTGAAATTTATAAGCATTGATTTTCATATAGAGTAGTGAAAATACTGTAATAAAGTTGACATCTACTTAGGTGAGCTGCAAAAAGCAAACAGTTAAGAGTTTTGCAGCTCAAAAAAGTGAATTTTTAAATTTGTTTTATTGTTTTATCATTTGTTCCTTATTTAATAAGGAAGGAAATCAATAATACATTTGGAAAAGTAAAATACGCATTGACTTTGAAATCTGGTAGTATAATACTCTTTAGATACACAACTTATCTGGAGCTCTGTATGTGTTCGTCCAATGTATAGCTTGTTCCCTGATACAACATAGGGTTTACAAGTGGCAGAGCTCCAGATAAGCTGCGTATTTGCGTAAATATCCAATTAAAATTGCCAAAAACCCAATTGAAATCAGAAGTAGCGAGTATCAAAAAGCAATACAAATTTTGTGGTACCTTATCATGCTGCAAAAAACAACAGATATCTTGGTATTTCATTAGACAAGGAGACAATTCTAATGAAATTCCAAGACATGTTTTCATTTTGAAGAAAACTAATCAATAATTGCTGTCTGTTGATGTGTAAACAGTAGTGTGATTTCATTTTAGCCAAGTAAAATTTTGAAATACCCAATTGCTTCAGAAATGATGGAGTGACAATACTCAATTAATAATTTCTTATCTGGAGCTTATCTTGACTGTAACACGATCATGGGCATGTGCTAAAGTGAGCATCACAAAAACCGTCACAGAAGTGCATGCTTAAAACACGAAAAAGGTCAAGGTTGAAGAAACAAAAAATATGGCTACGTGTTTCCACAACCATGTGAAGGTCAAAACGGTCAAGTTAATGGTGGCATGAGTGTGTTCCAAATGCTTACATGTATCAAATATCCAAAAATTGAAGCAATCCATCAAGTAAAATTATTGTGATAAAATATGATGAAGAGACTTGTACAAAATTCTTGACACAAAAAAATGGCTAAGAGTTCCCCAAAAATGTGAAGGTAAAATGGACAAGGCCATGTTAATAGCAGCATGAGTATGTTCCAAATGCTCACATATATCAAGTGTCCAAATATTGAAGCACTCCATCAAGTAATATTAATATTATACCATGATGAAGAAGCTTGTAAAAATTGTTTGACGCAAACAAATGGCTAAGTGTTTCCGCAAAATTCTGAAGATAAAAAGTTCAAGGTCATGTTAAAGGTACATACCCACGTAGTAGGCACACAATGTTCTTTATAGGAATTAAATAAGTGTATAATTATGTCACTCCACCAGTTCTAAAAATTACCAGTGCCCGCTATACAAATATAATCATTTATTAATTATCAATTTACTGTTAGCGACGCGCGGCGGTAACAGTCTATTTTGATAATGTGCGGGGACGACGACTTTCACATCACGGCTTGCGGTGCGCATGCGCAGTATACTACGCGCGCCAGTAGGCTTCCCAATATGTAAACAAGAATATCAACATGTCAAAACGTCCAGGACGGAAATTGTATGAAACGGCGTCGGCCAAAAAAAAGGCGATGTCTGAGGGACAGGCAGTACACAGAGAGAGAGTGGTTAATATTGGCGACCAGATCACCAAATGGAAAGAGTTACGTGGAGATTTAGATTTGGACTCGAACAGAGCTTTTTCTTCTCAACTTCCGATACTTCACTGAGCATGTCAAATATGTGATATGATTGACCGTGTCACGTGACGCGTGTTGGTAAAAATAGCACGAGGTCGGAAAATACCCTTTCTGTTTGCGGCATATAAAATGCGATTTAAACCAATTAACACGCGCCGTAATTAAAAATAACTTGTTAGTGGGTAGACAAATGGCTCATATAAAGCATGACAGAAAATGAAAAGTAGTAGTACAGTGTAACCTGCTGCGTGGGCATATACCTTTAATGGCGGTAGGAGTGTACGAAGCTTGTACAAACTTTTTGACATTTCGGACGACGCGGACGACGGAAAAGCAGCGACTATAGTCGTGCCTTCTGCTAAAGCAGGCGTGACAAAAAGCCTAACATCTACAAAGAGTACTATCATGACCGTTTACCAAGATAATCATGAACTCACAACTAGGTGACAGTTGACTTTGGCACCACAATATTGAGCCAGAGAGATCTCAGTTGCCAATTAACGCCACAATACTTGCGGGTCATATATATAGTCCTTATGGATAATGGCTAAAATCTTCGCAACTCCGATATTATTGATATTTCAAAAATCTATTGACTGTGGTAAAATACCAAGAGTATGCAAGGATGCTTGTGTAACACCTTTATTTAATAAAGGAAGTAAAACGACTCCCGGCAACTATTATAGGAATGAATGGCCTTTTTGTGGAATTTATCGGGGTATTAACTTGGAAAAGTCGCGGGAATACTGGACGAAGGCCGGAAGGCCTCGTCCAGTATTCCCGCGACTTTTCCAAGTTTATATCCCCGATAAATTCCACAAAAATGACATTCATTCCTTATAATTCCAGCATTTTAAATAAATTAATCAAGAAAATGTGTTTATTTTCCGTTTTCTTAAGAATTATTTTAACTGCGCCGCTCACGGTTACGGAAAGTAGTTCGGCGTGGGAGTTTACTGGGATATAAATTTTGGACAGAGACTTGGTACGGGCCAATCAAATGTTAGGGAATTGTGTAAATATTTTTGTGCTGGAATTATCGTCCTGTAAGTCTCACCTCAGTTGTTTGCAAGTGCCTTGAGAAGCTAGTACGTGCTTCCATTGGTGAAAATATAAATAGAAACAATCTTATATCCAATGAACAATTTGGTTTTCGTGCAGGCCGTTCATGTGTCGTTCAGCTACTCGATGTAATGGAAGATTGGTCCATGTTTATCGAGGAAAATGACTCTTGGGATACAGTGTATTTGGATTTCGCAAAAGCATTTGACAGTGTGCCTCACCAACGTTTATTACACAAACTTTTGTCATGTGGCATTAAAGGTAATATGTTACTGTGGGTCACAGACTTCCTGATGGAACAGCGGCAATATGTGACAATTAAAGGCAATAGCTCTTCCTGGTAGGTAGTGTCCTGGGACCCATACTATTTATCATTTACATAAATGATCGACTTAATACCTGAAGTAGTTAATAGCACAGTTAAAATATTCGCTGATGATACAAAGTTGTACGTTGTAATGTCTCGAAATGCAAAGCTATTCACTATGGTCGCCAGAACCGAGAACATCTGTACTCGATGAACTCTGTTAATTTAGAAGCTGTAATTGAAGAGAAAGATTTGGGTATTATATTCCAACAAGACCTAAAATTCAGTAGCCATATTGCATCCAAGGTTAATAAAGCTAACAGCATTCTTTCATTGATTGTTTGATCCTTTGACTATATTGAAAAGGACTCATTTATTATGCTTTATAAAGCCATGGTCCGACCACATGTTGAATATGGAAATACAATCTGGTATCCTTTCTTGCGAAAAGACATAATTACTGTCGAAAAAGTTCAGAAATGGGCAACCAAAATTGTACCTCAACTAAAGGACCTCGAATATGAAGACAGATTGAAACAACTCAAGCTTCCGACATCATCTCACCAAAGGAGGAGAGGGGATATGATACAGACTTTTAAAATAATTTGTGGTTTAGAAGACATTCCTTCAGAAATATTTTTTACATTATGTCGTTCTACGACCCGTGGGCATGGATATAAGCTGGCTAAACCACGCTGGCTACAACGTCATTCCGGTTACATCAATTCTCTCAAAGAATAATCAACGATTGGAATTCACTCCCTGAATATGTTGTGAATGCTAAAGTCATACCGCACAAAACTTCGTCCAATATTCATGCGACTTTTCCAAGTTTATACACAGATAAATTCCACAAAAAGGTCATTCATTCCTATAATGAACCAATCCAAGAAACCGAAGAATTATTGCAAGATTTTGGGCTAAAAAGGGAGAGCCCAGAAATTATCATAGAGGAATTATCATAGAGGCTCCTGTCACTGGTGTCTGTGTCAGCATACCACTTCACCCTCGTGCACACCCTACCTAGGCTAGACAAATTAAATGCTGATTGAAATGTGATGTTAAAATCGGGAGCATAAAAGAGCCTCAGTAAAACTAAAGTAGAACTTTCAACATGTTCAAAGAAAAAGTCAAATTGAATAATTTTCAATTAAGAAATTTGGTGATCCAGAACATTGTCATCTGACTATTTCACCTTCAACAAATCTATGGCAAAGAACTCGTCCTGAAACCGCTTGAAAATGGACGAGTTTAATTTCTCTAATCTAATTTCTTCTAAGATCTTGTTGGAACCACCGCCACCACTTCCGTGTTTGGACATTGTTGTTGTTGTTGTTGTTGTTTGTAATCATCAATCACGATCTGAGTTCTTGTGAATCCATATTCTCACTCCACTCAAAATAATGTTTGTTGAAACCCAACTGAAATCAAGCTACTGAAAGAACTGAAACTGTATCACCAGAAACAAAAAGTGGGAAAATATGCCTGCCCTACACTGATGGTGTCCCCATTGGCAGCCTTTATAGCAATCTTGATATGGTGTGTGCATGGTGCCCTAAAACACACCAAATCACTTAATTAGCCCATACGTACGCTATTAAGGAGCATAACTTGATCCAACTCTCAGGTGCACTATGTTACGAATACCGGACGGCCAGACCTGTAGCCTATTTCACCAACATTGCAAAGTATACTTAACTCGCAAAGTATACTTTGAGGGAGAACTTTTCAATTTAAGGATAACTTTATTAATTTTTATTATACTGAATGTATTACATTATCACAGCCATTTTGGCTGTGATAATATAATAAATTCAGTATAATAATTCTGAATACTTTTAATCATCAACTATATGCAGTCATTAGTTCTGCATGAAATAATGCATTTCTGGAAAAATAAATGATTACTCCCTCAAAGTATACTTTGCTAGATAAGTATACTTTGCAATTTTGATGAAATCGGCTACAGGTGCAAAATAGGGAACCGTAAAGGATGAATCCCATCGATAATGTTACCCTTCACATTGCTCCCAACCAAAGCAATTTGAAGTTGGTAATAAAAGAATGATCTTTACATGAACCCCGGGTCACCATTTTAACAAATTTGAAAGAGCACCAGTGGTCGATCAATTAAGTAAATTTTCGTTCAGATAGGCTTGTCAGTTCATGAGAAAGTGCTTAATAATTTGACCCAGTTTATAAATGGCGGCCATCTTGGATTGCTTGGCGCCGCCTTTTTTTATTAAATTTGAAAATGCTTCAGCAAATAATCATATATGTAACATTGGACTAACATCCGCCAAGCGGTTCATGAGATATATATACAGTAGCAGTTGGTAACTGAAGAATGATATCCTTTTACCTTTTAGCGGCCATCTTCGATGACCTAATTCTACTTTGCTTTTGCCGGTATACTGGTATACCCTCACACGTGAGTGTTATCACCAGTTGAGTGCTAGGGGAAATTGAGAGGAAAAACGAAAAAGGCTAGATAGAGCAGCAGGCCAATGAAAGGTAGAAGGAAGCACAGAGAGGGAAAGAAAAAGAGAAAGAAGAAGGTTTAGAATTAAATGAGTCTGGAGTGCTGGACCTTCCAGGCCTGAGCATTGAAGGAATCCAGCGACCCTGCCAGGCAGGTGTCAGTGGGTATATAGTTGGTTCCACTGTACAACGGTTCTGGGGAAGAAGGAGAAACGAGTGTAGTCTTTGTCGGCACGCAACTGGCGGTATTGGTGTTGGCGTCTACCAGTGCCTCGTGTTAAGTAATTATCCTCATATCCTGTCATAATGCTCCGATTGGAGCGTGCACAGTATCGATAGATAGATTAAATTTATGGCTACAATATTGTTCCTAATTTTGTACAGCATACTCAGTCTGGCATCGACTCTCCTCTGTTCAAGTGATTTCCATTCCAGACTGTGCAGCATATCGGTTACACTAGATGTGTTGTGATAACGGTGAGAAAACAATCTTGCAGCCCTCCTCTGGACCATCTCGAGTTGGTGTACAATTAGCCTATGCGAAGTTAAGTCACCCTCATTGTCTTTGCTATTGCTCTTGGGGTCCCAGACTGTGGAGGAACAGTATTCTAGTTTAGGACGAACAAGGGATTTATAAGCTCGTTCTTTGACAGTCTTCGAGTTGATCCTGAGGTTACGTTTCAGAAAACCTAGAGTCTGATTGGCCTTAGCTGAGACGGAGTTTATATGTTTATTCCACTTCAGATCGTGGCTGATCATGATGTTAACCCCGAGGTACTTAATACAAGGAACTGAAGAAAGAATATGGCCATGGAGAGAGTAGTTATGCATAACAGGAGCCCTCCTGGTGGTAATGTGAATAACCTCGAATTTGTCAGGATGAAAAGACATTTGCCAGTCGGAGTCCCATCTCTCGAGATTATGAAGGTCGTCTTGAAGTTTGTTGCAGTCAGATGGGCTATGTAAAGCTAAGTACAACAATGTGTCATCCGCAAAGAGCCGGACAGTACTATGGGTTGTGTACTCCGGGAGGTCATTAATATAAACAAGAAATAACGCAGGACCAAGCACAGAGCCTTGTGGAACACCAGATAGTACTGGAACGGACGCAGAAGCTTTCCCTTCAAGGACGACACGCTGAGACCTACCACTAAGAAAATACCCTATCCAGCCGAGTGCTAATCCCTTCACGCCATAGGATGAGAGTTTGTAGAGGAGCCTATTGTGTGCTACCTTATCAAAGGCCTTAGCGAAATCCATGACTACACCATCATTCTGTCTACCACTCTGCATGTTGAGGGCTATGTCGTGAACAAATTCAATAAGTTGTCTTTCACAGCTATGCTTCTCCCGAACGCCATGCTGGAGGGGATAAAGAATATTGTTCCTATTGAGATGCTGCATCATATTAATGCAAACAATGTGCTCCAAGAGCTTACAGCAGATACAATTAAGTTAGAGAGACAGGCGATATATATATAGTTCGAAGGTGTCGTTTTGTTACCTTTCTTGTATATAGGTGTTACATTGGCTTGTTTCCAAATGTCTGGTAGAGACTGCTGCTGAAGTGAGGTATTGAAAAGTAGAGTAAGAATTGGCGCAAGTTCAGCCGAGAGGCGCTTCAGAATAGTAGGAGTAATATTGTCTGGGCCTGGGGCCTTGGATTCTGAAAGTTTTTGCAAAAGTTTCTGTACATCATTTTCTGTTACCTCTATCTCAGGCATGTCGTTTTCTTTTCTGGAAAAAAGATTTGAAACATATTTGCAGTAAGAAACGAGTTTCATGGGAGTTTGCTGAGAGAAAACAGAGTGAAATTTGCTTTTGATATTGGATCGGTAATAGATACTCCGTTTCTCTTCAGGGATTTAAGTCCAATAGCATCTGGTTTTTTTTTGTGCTTAATAAAAGTTCAGAAACGTTTTGTAATATTGAAATTTTCAGTTACTGAATTTTCATCTTTGGGAATAATTAAGTCCTCAACATACTCCCAGTAAGCTCCTCTGCTCAGTGTCTGTATATGATGTTTAAGAGTTTTTAGTTTACTTGAACCTTCAGGGGTAGGTTTAGCTCTGTTTGTAAAGTAAAGTTTATCCCGTTTCCTAATAAGACGCCTTATTTTACCATTAATCCAAGGTTGTCTATCTTTTAACTTTTCAGTTTTGTGCGGTATGAATTGGCTGATGGCTCTTTCGAGCTCCGAAGTGATATTTACCCATAATTGGTTAACCAGGGGTTGAAGTGTCAAACTTTTGCAATAGACTTTCCCCAAAGGTAGTAATGTGCTTTCTAAGTCCTTCCCAATCACCCTTACTGTAGAGCGCAATCTTCCTGGGGGTTTGCTTGTTTTTAATAGACCTAATGTCAATTTCAGTTAGGACAGCATCATGGTCACTTACACCTGGGATCACTTTGCATGAAGAAATTATATTGGGGTTGTTTGTGATAACAAGGTCAATGATGTTGGTGCCCCTGGTGGGTGAGTCTACAAGTTGAATCAGGCCCATGTCGTATAAGAGGTCAACGAACTGAAAGGTAAGAGTGGGATAGCCACAATTCTGTTTTATACAGTTGTTTGGCCAGTCGTATCCGGGAAAATTCATGTCTCCTGCAATAAAAACATGGGAACCAGTCATACCCAATCTCCGAAGTGACTTGGCAAACTGGTCTAAACTAGAGCTTTTGCCCTCACTAGGCTTGTAGTAGCTACATAAATAAAGTGGTTTACAGCCAGTAACCTCCATTTTCATCCAGGCAATCTCGCAGTCTGTATGCAGATCGGGAACCTCGCTGCAAATAAAGTCATCTTTTGCGGCAATAATTACCCCACCACCTCCCCGTTTTCTGTCAACCCGAACAACATTTTCCATGTACTGTCTGGGTAAGATTTCACCCAAGTGAATAGTGGCATCTATCTTGGTTTCGACCCCTATGATAACATCAGGATTTACGCTATCGATCATATTACTAAGATCAGTACTGTGGGCCAAGATAGAGTTAATGTTTACACTCAGTACTTTCAGAGGTTTTAATGTACGACATGTGCGTATAGGTTTTCCTGTACGAGGGAGTCGATGAGAGGTTCTTGGAGAAAAACTGTATGTGGGAATTCCTGGGCTGCTCTGGTCAGAAAGAGTGCTGAAATTGCATGGGCTTGTGGGCTCAAACCTGTTTGTCGTGATCAGATCATCAATCAAGTTTGATGACACAGTATGCTGATTAATTGCGTTGCAATTGAGACAGTGCCAGCTTACACTGGTGTTCTGTAGTGTATGGAAGGTGGCTTCGCCTATATCCTGACAGTCAATGTGGAACCAAATAAAACAAGTCTCACAAAACACGGCATTCCTAGACCAGGTTACATTTGTTTCACAAGCTCCGCATGGGTAAATGCTGTTCCCACTAATTTATGTAATGCTAGGACCAGGGTTGGTTTGTACGTCACCTGATACCGAGACCAGTAGGGTGCAGATGTAGAAGAGACAACAGTTGTTTCTATGAATGTCAAAATTTTGGCATTTTCCGTTTTTCAAGAAGGAAATAATGGTGGTAAAATTGCTACTCAAACATTCATTTTGTATTCTAAGACCATCAGCATTCATTTGCAAAAATGAGTCAAAAACGGGTAGTCCAGTTTGATATGGAACATGACGCAGTCTGGAAAGTAGGCCCCCGCAACAAAGGACTAGTACTGTTGCCAGCATGAGAGTCAGTGCCAGAATGGGTCCGTTGGGTCTAAACAATACATGGGCGCCGCCATCTTGGATGGTCACGTGATCAAATAGTGATGTCTCGTGGCCGACAAAGAAAACACACAAACTCCACTCCCCGTGAACAGTCGTCACTTGTAACAAGTGTAACAACCTTACCAATGACCTAAACCTGCCTGACAATTACTCAAATAATTTTAAATGAACATAGACATAAAGAAATAGTAGAAAAAAGATCAATTGCAATAAAACAATTTTGGGACGATGACTTTCTTGTTATTGTTGAAAATGAGTACAAGGTATGTAGTTTACGTTAAAATATGTTTTAAATTAAATGCGTTTAATAGCCAAATGTTGGTCGGCAGGAAAAGAACAGAAATTAAATTATTCTTAACTTATTTCGCAGACCATTTATCATCTGCATCTGCTCCGTAATTATCTGTTTCTAACGGCGTAATAATTGCATTAGCATTTGTACTTGACCATTCCATTTCATCAATTAAACGCACCATAAACGCGTTCGCCAAGCGTTACAATTACCGTTACATAGGTACAAGGGGGCCGTTTCACTAAACTTTCAACTAAAATGTTCGTAAGTGCAAATTTAAGATCCTGTGGAAATTTCAATTAATGGATTTACATGTATTGAACATAGGCTGCATATTCTCAATAAATGTAAATCCACTAATTGTTTACACGAAAACGTTATTAATGTGGAATTTACAGACAACCATAGTTTTGCACTTACGAACATATTAGTCGTACGAAGTTTAGTGAAACGGCCCCCTGATGGTACCGGTCTCGGTTGCTACAGGTACCGGTTTATAGGCTTATGACGACCGACAGCCATAGTTATAATGCTTCTAAAAATAGATATATAAAATGGCGATAATTAACAATATATAGTGACATACATCGGACGATTACACAACTGTATCTGACGATACAGTAAAACAATAACGACCAAGTGAATTATAGTATCAATGAACCAAGTCAAATAAGTGGTGTACTCCAGTACTTTAACTCCAGTTCCGAGTTAATTTGGAAAAACAGAGTTCCAAATCGAACCCAATTTGGGTTGTAACTGTAGTATAAGCATGGCATGGGTTCTACTCGAGTATGGTTCAATTTTTGGCGGGAGACATACTGTCTCCACGCTATTGGGATCGTGATTCTGGCCGTTTGTACGGGTCTACTTTCGGAAGTGGCTCTCTGTTCATCGGGGGACGTCTCAATAGGCTCAATTTGCGTTCGCAATTAACAAGAGTCAGGTGACATTTAAAGTCAGCGAGTGAACTGAAAGCAAGTTATTAATAGCAACGGCAATGCTCAACATTATGTGTAAAATAGTTGGCATGCCCAATTTTACTTTTGAAAAGAACAAATTGCTGTTATTGAGACGCCCCCCGTATGGCTATTGGGATCGTGATTCTCTGTTCATCGGGGGACGTCTCAATAGGCTCAATTTGCGTTCACAATTAACAACAGTCAGGTGACATTTAAAGTCAGCGAGTGAACTGAAAGCAAGTTATTAATAGCAACGGCAATGCTCAACATTATGTGTAAAATATTTGGCATGCCCAACTTTACTTTTGAAGAGAACAAATTGCTGTTATTGAGACGCCCCCCCCCCCCCCGTATCGTGTAACACGCAGTCGCAATGCGACGTCGAAGGCCATTTCTTTTTCATATTGTGGTTTACGGGCGATTTTCGAAAAATTACTCTCTGGGTGAGCAAAACAAAATTCATGAAAACATTTTGCCGTTCATGCAGCATACACGTATGTAGGCCTACACCCAGTCATAATTTTGAAAATATTTCACATAATACGTCTGCAATATACATGTACCTCGTAAAACGGTTTATTAGTCGGACATAAAGCACCTTTGCTTCATCAACCTATTTGTGTTTAGAGCAGGCTGTATTTTACAAACACCAGTAACTGATCAAGTTCTCCAAATTTGCAGATTGTACATCCAATAATCAACATCGAATATATTTCTAACAAGGAGTTTCTGAGTATGCAAATTCACAAGTGGCTACTTGTCGCCCGCCAGTCAGTACTTTCAGTACTTTGATTTTTAATCCGAGTTGTAACTCTGCTTGTTCCAGTGATACTCGGGCTACTCGTGTTTCTACCCCGGAGTTACACCAAGGACATTTTTTGTTGGAACTCCCGGGTAAACTCGAGTAGCACAGGAACAAGCAGAGCTGTTCGAGTTCTACTCGAGTTGGAACGCTAGTAACCCACCACATGCTATGGCTTCGAATCGAGTTACTCGAGTAAGGTTCAAAGGTTAATTTCTTTAACTAGGGTACTCGTGTTACTCGAGTGGCTACCCGCGAGTTACAATAAAAAACGTCCCCGAAAGACGGCGATTGAGTTGAAAGGATTCGGTCTACTTTCCTATCGCAGACATAGATTGTAAACCACATCAAACTTAGGTGCCTCTGTATACATGTATGTATGTGTTTATGTTGTGATCTATGTCTGTGTTTATGTTACACATATGGGGGGGGGGGGGGGACAGCAAACCGGTGATACGGTAGGGGCGAAAAAACGGTGCACCGGGGGTCGGTAAACGGTGTGCCGTGGGGCGAAAAACCCTTGTGCCGTGGGGCGGAAAACGGTGTACCATGGGACGGAAAACGGTGTGCCGTGTGGCGGAAAACGGTGAAATCGTAGACGGTGTGAGGGTGGAAGGTGCCTGTAGGAGAGGAGGGGGTGGAAGGTGGGAGATGAAGACCCCCCTGCCCCCCCCCCCCACATATGTAACTTAGACATTTTTTAATTATATGCACCAGGAATGTTTTCACAAGTCAACACTTTAGGCACAGATCAGACTGCGCGGAGGCGAAGGCTAATCTTAACTGGCCGGGTTACAATTGTCCCATAACCAGTAAATACTACTGTACATAGTAGTTAGTACCATTTTGTCGTGGTGAAGCCCCACACTGTTCTATGATGTGGCTCATATTTAGTCAAACTAACATTTTAATAACTATGAACTGAATTTGATACTTGGACTAAGGCCAAACAAAAATAATTGTTTGTTTCCGCACACCTGGAAAAAAAATAGGGTAGGTAGGTAGGCGAAACTTTTTTTTTGTCGATTTTTTTTTCATTCACAACACACTTTTTGTACTGGATATGTTAACCCACTATGGGTTAGTGAAAGTATACTGTTTTTATCAAAACAATTACCGATATGACGAAAAAAAGTGTAGGGTCGGCGGGAAAAAATAGGGTCGGTCGGGTTAGTGGAAACAAACAATTTTTTGTTTACGCCTATAAATCATGATAAGTATAATCGTTATACTGGAGTACACGATACCGTGCAAGTTATGAAATAATTGCGAAACACCGTTAAACTGATATTGCCAATTTGTACAATGCATTGGTGTGTATTCAGTTCGTGCGCTGGAGTAATTTCATATGGGGAGAATTTCAATGGCTTATAATGCTTACCCGCGAACAGTGTACGGAGCGTGAACGAACGTCTAACAACAGGGGCCCGTTTCACTAAACTTCGTACGACTAAAATGTTCGTAAGTGAAAATTTGAGATCGTCTGTAAATTTCAATTGATGGATTTACATTTATTGAGCAGCCTATGCTCAATAAATGTAAATCCAATAAGTGTTTACAATAAAACATTGTTAATGTTAAATTTAAAGACTATCATAATTTTGCACTTACGAACATTTTAGTCGTACGAAGTTTAGTGAAACGGGCCCTAGCAACGGCAACAGCAAAAACTAAATTGGTGAAACCAAGGATTTTGTATAGTATTTATGTCTCTGGTGAAATCTGGTAATGTTTCTCATATGCCTATCTTTAGAAGTTCTGCCAGGATGCGACACAACTCAATTACTTCAGAGAGCAAACGTGAACTATACTCAGCTTTATAATAAAACAAAGAAAAAGTATAATTTATCTTTCAGAAAGGAGGACCTACTACTGCTAAGACGTAACTTCACTGGTTAATATTCAGGAAGAGCGTTCACCGTACTCCGTACAGGCGAGAGGAACACGCCCCACTCGAACAACATACGAGTTCCATCTGAACTAGGCTGTCATGTCATACTCAACAATGTGAACTGATACGATTGATATGTTACAGTCTGAGTTGTATATAAACGTTATTGTGAATCGAACCCTGTTCATTTACGGATTAATTTTTAATGTGCATTATTCATGTTGTGATATGTGTATGCTATTTGCATTAACAAGGACCATTTGAGCAGCATATACAGTATGATATAAACTATATTTAGATTGAATTGAATTACATGTAGGCTACACCGACTTGTTCATTTTCTAACTAGCTTTGTTATATTTCCGCCTTTACGGACACACTAGTGTGGTAATCGACGAAAACTCGAGATGGGAATACTCGATGCAATAGGAGTACACATTGGTGGTTCACTTGTGGTGACCACCATTTTCTTCGTTGGTGTAACGTACCTGGTAATAAAGATCGCGTCTTTATTTCTGCACGTGCAGAATTTGAAAACCATTTTTAAAGGCGTCCCGGGCCCAAAACGACACTGGTTGTACGGCAATATGAATCTAGTAAGATACTGATGATGAACATTCTTCATCTAATTGTGTTTCTTGTGAACAATACACTTTTTTTAAAAGTTTTACAATAATTCCACCACCACTTTAAACCGCTATATATATATATATATATACTCATATACACACATAATTAATTAGATATGTGTGGATGTGCATGTGCAAAACTAGCGGTACGCGTCAGTTGCATGAGTGAACGTTAGTTCTGCATGGCATAATCCTTGCAACTTGTTTATTCTGATAGCTGTTGTTGCAAGGTTATGCAGCTAAGCTAAACTTTACGGGCGCAAAACAAATAAATCTACAATTTCTAAATATCGTAGTTCCGTGTGGAATACTATTATAAAATCATAAAAACTTGCAATACAAACGTTATGCAATGTTCAATTTATTGTAAAAGGAAGGTATCTGATGTAATGACGATTTTAAAACTGGATATCAAATGTGTGAAATATTTTCCGTCCATTTTGGATGACTTGAAAATGCAAACAGCAAGTATTAACGAAACGAATTTATACTCATTTTATAACGAGCAAAACATTATGAGAATAACAACAACAGCATTGTTACAGTGTATACTCGATATTGAAATTAATACCGTAATAGCGGTATAAAGGTATAATTAAGGATATAATTACCCCAAGTCAAAACGAGTTGTGGTCAAAACGTAGAATGAATAGTCATACTTCCGCTCTCGCTACAGTATGAAAGCGGTGCTCTATAAATACGTTAGCAACTTTTCTTGGTTTGCGACGCGATTCGAGATGCGGCATTTTGGAACACGATTATGATCGAACTAGTATAAAAACGGTCCTGAAATTATCTCTACAAGTACAATAACTCATTATTATTTTCTGACCTGCGCATATCAAAACAGCATGGTATGGCGATGTTGTGCTGTTAAACGCGGGTTATAAAAACGACCATCATATTTTCTGTGTGTTCTCCATATTGTTTCCATTTCCCGATTCATTCGGATATCCCCGCATGTGAAACATTCAAATCTGGACCTAATCACGTGTTTAGTGGGCGGGGCTATAGCGACATACACATGACGTCATCCTACAACTTTTACTACGAACCCACCGGAAATAGTAAATAGTAAGCGCGTTTGCTTCTGTTCGGGTGTCAGTAATACGTCAAATTCGGCTTCAATAACTTCCTTTATTGTTTGGTCAATCACACTTAATTTTAAATTCAAGCTTTTTCTTCTAAAACCTTTGCGTTTGGTTTTAAATTGCTTGTCACAATGAACACATGTTGTGGCGGCCATTGTTTCGCGCGGTATGTCAGCATTCCAAATATGGCCGCCGCTACCATATATGGAAACTAGAGTAATCATGAGAGATCACGTGACTAAAGATGGCGGCGGATGGAAACGGCTGCAACGTCCAGACAATAATTTGCGAATAAAGTCAAATATATCAACAAATAAACATATTTTTGGGCTGATTTTGCGAAATTGTTTATTTATATACATATACATATATGTGTAGATTATTTTTTGTCACTTTTATCGATGTTTATGGGGAAGTATATGTTGCTAACGTGAATAATGAATAGAGCATTGTAGCGGTAATAGCCGATTACCACTACGCATATTGTAGCTAGTCAAAAACGCAGCAAAGTCAAAACGAGCTGTGGTCAAAGCGCACCCAAGTCAAAACATACCCAAATGAGTCAAAACGTACCTAACCTTTGGTCAAAATGTAACCATTTTTTGTCAAACTGTACCTTTAAGAATATGTAGTAGAGTTATTAGGATGTAAAACAATTAACATGGAGTGGAATAAATACAAGGAATACTTTACATAGGAAAAGTGACCGTGTTTAACAAACATTTTGTACGATATCGGTGAAAATAGAAACCACCCAGCGGTCCTAGTATCGTCATATATCTTCAATTAAACCACTTTACACAGGGCCAGGATGAAAACATATTTTTATTTTTTTAAATATTTAAAATATTTTAAAAAATATATCCTATAATGCCCATTTAACTGAAAACTATTCAAAGCAAATAAAATGGATATATTTTACTATTTTACTTCTCCAATGGGCATTTTTGGACCAAAGAATGGGTACGTTAAAACTACGTTTGATAAAAAAACATTGGTACATTTTGACTTGTGGTATGTGCAACACGTATGTACATGTACAGAAGCTCATTAGGGCCGCACCTGATTATTATCGATATGTATCTTTTACAATAATCTCAATAATTATCAAGATATCTCCTCTAAATCAACAGATAATGTGGTCAATTTATTTTTTGCTTCAGGATTTTCATGATATTTCTTCAATTATAACTATTATGTGCCATTTTCAAATCTATACTATATGAACAAATTTCCGGCCAATAGCTTTCATCAGATATATATAGTATACATACATAACATACATATACATACAGCTGGTTTTAGCAACGCCGTTATATGTAGTCATGCTCTATTTTCTATACCCGATGAAGGTAATTTGCTGAATTTTGTTTATAGAATATTATATTAAATGTTATTATTGTGATTCCTTCCTATGGGTGTGAAGAAGTTTATTATGGTGTGTCTCCATATTAAGTTTCTTGCTTGTCTGAATGTTTCGTGATCACTCATTTACGAACTGTCTGACTTTCAGGTGTGGGCAATACTGTTCACATGAGCACATGATTCGGCACACCGCGTTGAAGAAAATATCTAGAAAATCATGTATTATTTGGTCAATAGTATAGCATTGCTACTTTACAAAATGGAAAATAAGTAAGTTTGGTAACATGTTGGTTAAATATATATTGCCTGACGCCTAACAGAATGTATGAATAAAAAGTACAAATTTAAAGTTACCTACAGCAATGCAACATATATATTTAAACTGTTAATGTAAATTTCAGTTTCCGTCCAAAACTGTGCTATATGTTGAATAATTTAAAAACAAAAACAAAAACATTTCATAGCCATAGTGTTATTTATGGTGTTGAAATTATATCCATCTCAGCATCAACAGTAAAAACAAATACCAGATATACTTTTGTATTAACTAATAATCACATGCATTGCTGTGGGTATACTGTTATATTTGTGTCCTTCAGAACTTTCGGCCTGGTATCAATGTGTACCGTACGATCACGATTGGTGCTCATTAATACCATTTTTACAAAAAAAGGAAACTAACCCTGCCTGGGTATAATTTAGCAACATATGTATCCGTTTATTTAATTACGTCGACGGGAACATGTGTTGATATATACCTTGCCGGTCTCAAGCCCAGAAATTGGGAGAGGTTTACCTTCTAATTTCTTTGCATCTTATATATTGTGTAGGAGTACAACTGATGTGTACTTCACATGTCGGTATACACAGGTGACCAGTACCTCAGAGTATGGAGAGTGTGAGATAGCAAGTCGTATTATAGACAGTATGGAGGAGAGGGAGAGAGAGAGAGTTGTATTATAGATATGTTTGTGATGAAATACTTTTAAATGAGAGAAATCTGCTTTAGAAAACCCGCCATGAAATCAGGTCGGGATTTTGCGACCGTAAATTGACGCTTAGCGATATAACTATGGCAAATAAAATGAAAAAAAAAAAGATAAATAAATTTGCCGAAGTTATATCACATAGAACTAGAGTGAACGTGTAGTTGCAGGACAGTTGTAGTAACTTTGTATAACTCTTACCGCACAGACTGCAACTAGTTGTAGGAGCGTAAATGTATACATATATGCATCCTCCAGTAAACACTGGTAAAGTGTACAAATATGTTACACAGCAACGGATAACTGTTTTGCTGAATTCTCAGTTGATATATTTATTTTTGTGTTTCTAATACTGTTCTAATACTGTTAGTATATGTTCCTATAAATATGTTATACGTTATGCAGCTATATTCATGTTTCACAGACAGGGAGTTGTATATACATACTGTAAAAACAATCAACAATAAATGTTCTCATTATATATACATATGTAATGTGAACAGTGAAATCAGTATGTGATATGATAATTCCCAAGTGACAGGGTGTTTGTTTTCAACGGGCATATACTTGTGGACGTCTAATACATTCTAATACAAAATCGCATTGGCTATCTAATTTCAACCTCTCGATCTGGTTATTAAGTTTGTGTAATTCCCCCATGTGTGCCTGCTACTCACCTCGACGGGAAAACACTTCTAGGTGCATCCTAATTGGTTGAACACAAGACTGTATAAATCGTTATTTCTTATTTTTTTCAATGTTTATCTCTCCTCAGGATCTGCAATTTTTGCAAGTAATTTTCATATTTTTAGAACAAAAAAAACAACACCGGGTCCTTTTCATAAATGGACTAGTCTGAAAATCATTTTGTGACATTGGATTGGTCGCACAATTAATATATTAAAAAATCCATTCCAGTTAAATGGGGTGAAAGGGTTAAACTGCCGACACAATTGTCAGTTGTTTATTTTTAATTTTCCACTTTCCTTATCAAAAACATGCTTTGACGGCATTTTAGAATCATTTCCCATAAATTGTTGTCAAATCATGTTTTTATTGAGAAAGAAGTCAAAATATAAAACACAGCAGACAGTAATTGTAGTTTCCAACATTCTAAATGTTATTACTATGTTAGTCCTACTTTATGTACTCACCACAGGGGCGGATCTGGGGGGGGGGGGGGGGTGGGGGGGGGGGTGGGGGGGGGGGGGGTTCCGGGGTTGCACCCCTCCCCCCGTTTAGCCACGGAGTTTACATAGATCACAGTTTACCACCAGTTGGAGTCATGAATTTAAATGCCGTAAAACACAGGAAAGTGCATTTCAAACAAAGAGCTCGACAATAGGACAACCCCCTAGTTGCGAACGGTAACTCTTGCAATTAATCCTGTACCGTCAGCTACGGACGGTACGGTAGTAGATTACAAGTGTTACCTTCGCAACTAGACACCCCCCCCCCCCTTCCCCAAATGCTGGATCCGCCCCTGCACCACCGTTTTAATGTTATGACTACATTCTCTATGCATGTACACGTACATGCAAATGACTCATACTGTTACTGGCCTCCATTGCGTCACCTCTAGCGCAGTACTATCATGTCTTAATTGATTCGTTCAGGGTCATGGATGTTCCGTTTTAAAGGTCGTTTTCTAGATGACTAATGACAAACATTGACTGGGCATAAGGTAGGACGGTCGCATATCAAGCATGTCAAGTGAACGATACCCGATTCGTCCTTGCTAGTTATTATATACAAAGTTGCTATCGAGAACCGTGCCTGATGTGATAAAACTCGAAAACCACATGACCAGCACACTCTTGATACTTTCTGAACGATAACGTGGTGTGGGTGCTATATCTGTAGATTGATATGATAATTAATATGTGGCTGTGACTGGAGAAATTGGGATTATGGGACGTGTGACCAATGTAGCTCCTGATCGAATAGCATGTAGCCTGATAACGACATATAGTGCTTGTTAGAATCAGAACGGGTGTTTCATTTATGGAATGGCGAACGGTGCAGATTCTGATCAGACTGTGCGGATGTACATGCTGATCTGGATCTACAGTGGTCGCCACACCCATAATCTCCATTTCTCCGGTCACAGTCATATATGTGTAAATAAGAACAATATACCCAATGGAATTCGAAGGGCCCACCAGAGAGACCAGTAGATGACGTAGTGCCCAGTCGATATTTAGAAAACAAAATTATAGCGTTCGCAACTCCAGTTATTTGCTGTAAATAAGCTTATATACACATGTGCATCAACGTGTATGTGTATTCAATTCATGTGCACGTTAATAACGGGATACAATGCTAGTATGCATCATTGTTATTGTATTATTCAAGTTGCCCAAGCGATCATGCGACGCCATCGATTTCGGCAAAGATCTCTGCACGGAACACAACAGCTACTACGTCTGGTGGACTGGGGGAGCTAAGGTATCGTTAACCGTCGGCCACCCCCGAACCGTCCAAATGGTGATGAAAACTTCAGGTATATTGTTATAACTACAGTTTGCACCGTGTTCGCAGATGGTGACATTGCGTGCTATACGACGTCTTGGGCCCAGTTACATGACATGTAATTTTCACACGTTTAAATAAGATTTACCATCACCCCCAATGTCGTAAAGACACACTTTATGTAATGTCTACATACATTGTTACCAGTAGTTATTTTCGACGTGAAAGAATACGTGAATAATGCATTCACTCTTTGGTATTTGTATAAACAACAACCATGTTTTCTTTACTTGGTTATGCTTTGTTTGTTAATTAAATTGCTAGTATATGGAAAAAAATATGTTTTTCCATCTCGTGTATAACTATTCATATGTACATACATGTTTTCGCATTAGCTAAATACAGGATGACTGATAGAAAAACTTTGTATTTACTTTTGTACGTGCCTGGAAATACACATTCCATCGTCTCATCTGATAACTGTCATAGCAATACACACTAGCCCGGTGTTTACTACACATAGATGATCATCCATGTTTGATGATTTAATGTAATACGGATTTCACAAGCAACGAGATTATGGTGACTTTCTTATGATATATGCAAACTCGTATTAAATAATCACACACGTCAGATTAGATTTATTGCATAACACAACATCATACATTTAATTTGTACTTATCACCTAACGTGTTTTCTCTAGCAGTCTCGCTTGCTTATTCATTACACCACCAATATATTAGATATACGGTTTCCAATACGCTATGTTCATATACAAGAAAGTCAATTTTATGCAATGCATATACATGTAGTTCCAGAGCATCGAATGCAATTCACATACGCCCGGCAGTATTCACAATATTTATGTCTACGTGAATACACCCAGGTGCATTTGAATTGTGTTGTACATTGTTTAAAAGGTGTTTCACGTATATACAAACAATACTAGACTATCCAAGACAGACTGATACACCTGTGTTATAATTATTAGTACACGTTTCTTAAACTAGCCCGACAAACTTGATATCAAAATAAACTAGCCCGGTATCCCCTATACACTTCCAGAGCCGAAGCCTCTAGGATTCACGGGCATATATAGACTCGCCATTCCGTGGCTGGGCGAGGGCCTTCTACTAGGACGAGGTCAGCGGTGGGCGAGGTCACGGAGGCTCCTCACGCCTGCATTCCACTTCGAAATCCTCAAGCAGTATATGACCGTGTACAACGACGCTGCTGCCGCTTTACTCGTACGTTTCACCACTGGTGTATACATTTAACAATACTACATGTAAGCACTAAGCAAATTCGACAGAACCTGATTATCGCCGAAACTACTAGCAAACAATTGTACATTACAAGTGCAGTGTCAATGTACTTGTTAATTTGTGTCAGTATTGCAACAGTTAATGACACCAACGCTTCGCTAACCCTATTTTAAAAGCGAATCTCAATTTGTAACTGCCACACGTATTACCAACACAGGCATAATGTGCACTTGAACTTTGTTTCTTTATGAGTATTGGTTGCTTATTATTGACCAGTCGCTACTGAAACGTCATTGCCTAGGGTATGGAGGTAACACTGGCGTCCATAGCGTCACGCTAAAGACAACAATATGCAAGAAAAAATCAAGTGATCCATGATAATCGCCGAATACGACAGGTACAATAGCCTTTGGTTATATGTGTCATACATAGCCTAATGTCATATTTATATATATATTGTTAGTATGTGTCATACATTGAATACTGTAATATATATATATATATGTATGGAATAAAAAGGAACAGTTCGACATACGAGATGCTTAAAAAATCAACTATGAGATGTTTGTAGATGCTTGCAAAATCAAATGAACACATTCTTTACGCATACCAATATTTTATCATTCGTCGTCTCGTATTTGCAGAAAAACATTGAAACTTTCGCCGCATCGGAAACCCCATTTGAGGCATTTACGTATTTCTCCAGAACAACTCTTGATGTAATCCTCAGATGTGCGATGTCTTACGAAACAAACTGTCAGGCAGAAAGTGGGTACGTCTAATCTAATAAACTGTTGCATCTTATATGTCACTGTCTTTGTGAGATATGCAGGTTTGGTCAATCTATGTTATTATTTAGTTTGTGCAGTTTTAATTTTGATTTCATTGCTGCCCTGTTTAATACTAATTTCCATTTAAATATTGTTAACATGCATTTACATGTACGAGACTGCCCATGATAACAGTAACACAGTCCTTGACGAAGATAATATACATTCACGTTACTTGCAATTGTGTACTTCGAGTGCATAAACCACATGAAAACATCAACCTACAACTACACTGAATTGTACCATATACATTTTACGCATTACGCTACAGCATTTATATCTAGATCTACTACACGACATAATCATTAGATTCATTCCATTCTACATGTATCAGTATGTCAGATTTATAACCCGTCAAACGTTTCTCCTTTCAGAGAAGACCATCCATACCTTCAAGCTGTGAAGCGATTGGCTATCAGTGTTGTGTACAGGGCGAAGCGTCCCCACTTGTGGCCGGACTGGATTTTCAACTTGACACCAACCGGTCGCCAGTTTTTACGGGACTGCAGCTACGTACATAACGTGGCATCCGAGATAATTGACAAACGGCGAGAGATGTTGGTATGGTCTAATTTATATCTAAGTACCGATGAAGGTGACCCATATTATCAAATTATGTACTTACGTATTTAAAGGTACATGCCCACTCAGGCACACAATGTTCTTTATAGGAATTAAATACGTGTATAATTGTGTCACTATTTCACCAGTTCTAAAAATTACAAGTGCCCGCTATACAGATATAATCATTTAGTAATATTTATTTTAATGATAGTCACGCGCGGTGGTATTAGGCTATTTTCATATGCAAATGAGGCATGATAGTTTTTAATAATTTATACTAATGAAATGCGTCATCTGAAAAAATAATATTTTCGACAGATGGTAATGTATGATCATTGCACATCAAAAAATAAATACAGAGCATAAATAGTCATGTTCGTTAACATTTTAAGGAAACATGGTTATCGCCCATGATATCAGTGTGGAAATAAATGTACGTCTGATATCAAATGTATAATACTGCCAATCAATACATGGGGTAATGTTGAATGTTTATTTTGCCAGAAAATGTCTCAGATGATGTCTCTGATATAAAGATAAGTCTGTGCCTACTGAGTGGGCATGCATTATATAAATAATTATATAAATAATGATCATTGTTATGATATCAGATACATATTTATTTGTCGTGTGTAGTGGTATTGGATACTATTGTAGCGATGTACATTAATTGAATTTGTATATATGTATCGAGTGTTGATACTATTCTTACTGCATATAGGAATTACTCTCAATATAACTAACGTAATCTCTATACGTGTATCTGTCCGTGCCAGCTTAAGAGTAGAACAGTAGCTTTAGTGAGACCATGAATGTTCAATACACATGCACGTTCAGTGTTTTACTGTACACTATATTATATTTGTGTAGAAAGAAAAGGAGATGAAGGAAGCGTCGATTGGAAAATACCTGGATTTCCTTGATATTTTGTTGACTGCCCAAGACGACAATGGAGTTGGGATGACGCAAGGAGAAATTAGGAATGAAGTGGACACATTCATGTTCGCAGGTGTGTTGGCATTTGTTTACTTCATGTATTTGAAATGTTGCATTCGTATACATTTAATGTAATCACTGTCTATATTTATCCACACAATTTCCATGTCCCCTACGAGAATATCAGTACCCAATCCATGATAAAACTAGTATTACATTTTTAAAACATAATATTACACAACATGTATATTGCCATCGGTTACCAAAGTCATACATGTACATTGTTCGGTCGAAAGATATATATCGAAAGATATATATCTCGATTGCACACCGTGGACAATTTGAAATAGTTAGCCTATTGACATGTCGGCGCGTATTCGCAACGGTCACACCGACTGCATCATTTACAAGTATGGTAGCAATTTCAACGTATGTGTAGCCCGTTGCACCAACATTGCAAAGTATACTTTTCCAGCAAAGTATACTTTACTTTGAGGGAGAAATTTTCACTTTTAGGATAAATTTATTATTTTTTATTATTTTTATTATACTGAATTTATTACATTATCATTGGCTGTGCTAATGTAATAAATTCTGTATAATAATTCTGCATATTTTAATCATGAAATATATGCATTTGTTAGTTCTATATGAAATAATGCATTGCAGGAAAAATAAATGGTTACTGCCTCAAAGTATACTTTGCTAGAAAGAGTATACTTTGCAATGTTGGTGAAATAGGCTACTGGTAATTCCTATTACTAGTATTATTGTATTCTGGTCCAGTCGGTCAGAATAACACGCGTAGAAGATCTCGCTTTTCTTTATATTTATTCATTGTAACTATCATTTTGTACATGTTATTTTTAGTTCAATGTTTCAATTGCTGTCTCTTATTTGTTGTGCCGTTATTGTATTCTTGTTTTATGGTGAGTGACATAACTAAGTTATTAGAATGTGGCCCGAATATATTGTATGTGTGGAACAAGAATATATGTTTAAAATAAAGTAGCATATGAACTGGACTCTTCCAAGGCTAAACTATTAAATGAATCTCTTTACAAATTATCGAAATCACATCGTCCTCATCGATATATCTTCTAAGGATATACATTATTTGGTATTTCAAGTTTTGTTACAATCTGATTAGGACCTGCACTGTTCGCCATGCAGTCAGTATAACACCCAGGTTGCTTCTGTCAAACGTCATAGATCGTCATCAGGCTACAGTAGTGTGCTATTTGACAGGAGCTGTACTGGTCACAAGTCCAATATGCCACAATTACAGGTCATGACACGACTGCCAGTGCGCTGTCTTGGATTATATATTCGCTGGCTAGGAGCCCGGAGTGGCAGAAGAGATGTCAAGAGGAGATAGACGAATTACTCGATTGCCGGGAGACGGATGACATTCAGTGGTATGAATGGCCTTTTTGTGGAATTTATCGGGGTATAAACTTGGAAAAGTCGCGGCAATACTGGACGAAGGCCGGAAGGCCTCGTCCAGTATTCCCGCGACTTTTCGATGTCAAGAGGAGATAGACGAATTACTCGATGGCCGGGAGACGGATGACATTCAGTGGTATGAATGGCCTTTTTGTGGAATTTATCGAATTATAAACTTGGAAAAGTCGCGGCAATACTGGACGAAGGCCGGAAGGCCTCGTCCAGTATTCCCGCGACTTTTCCATGTCAAGAGGAGATAGACGAATTACTCGATGGCCGGGAGACGGATGACATTCAGTGGTATGTTCTAAATAAAATATTTCCGAATTATGTCGGTAATTAATGTGACATTACAAATGTCATGGTCATTACAGGCGCGGATCCAGGATTTCGGGTTAGGGGTGGGGTGGGGGGCGTAACTATTTTGCAATACTTGACTATATTATCGAACTCGCTAGAGGGTCCGGGCATTCCCCCCCCCCCCTGATTATTTTTGAAATCTACATCGCATTTCCTGCGTTCTGGCGCATTTTGGAGCAAACAAAAACCCAATAAACAATAAATTCACAACGCGAACGTAGAAACATGTCTTGTAACTTGTAAAAAATCTTTACTTGGCGAATTTTAGTGGGGGGGGGGGGGGGCGCCGGGTCCGACCCCCCCCCCCCTCCTGAATCCGCCCTTGCATTATGCATTACTTAATAGTTATGCATGTAGCTCGTACATTGATATTTTAATAAATTCATTTCCAGCGAGCGTCATCGAAAGCAGAAAATAGTGTGTTAATAATTCCAGCACACAAATATTTACACAATTCCCTAACATTTGATTGGCTCGTAGCAAGTCTCTGTCCAAAATTTATATCCCAGCAAACTCCCACGCCAAAATACTTTCTGTAACCGTGAGGCGCAGTTAAAATAATTCTTAAGAAAACGGAAAATAAACACAGTTTCTTGATGAATTTATTTCAAATGCTGGAATTATAAGGAATGAATGGCATTTTTGTGGAATTTATCGGGATATAAACATGATAAACTCGGGAAAGTCGCGGGAATACTGGACGAGGCCTTCTGGCCTTCGTCCAGTATTGCCGCGACTTTTCCAAGTTTATACCCCGATAAATTCCACAAAATGGCCATTCATTCCTATAATAAATTAGATATGTGAATTATAAATATGTTATTGTTTACCCGGCTGTATCGCGTGCACATGCATGCTTGAATGTAGCTCTGGCCATAACTTCGCTTTCGAATTACACTATTCTGTGATTGGCGTTCTGACACCGACGTGTACACGTGGTAACAGGATGCAACAGTTCTAAAATCAGTTCTGACATTTAATGATTAATTTATATTGGCGAAAGCATCGCACTATGCGATTAATGGAAAGGTCATGCTGTGCTTTCATTGATTGAGAAACTAGGGACAGCACTCGATTCCATGTTAAGCTACTTAAATGTCCACCGAAACATTGACTGGTGGCATCATACGTTATATAAGGTTATCTAGTGACTATGTCTTCATGAATATATTCATCCATTTGTTGCAACACCCTATGAGGGTGTGGGCTCTTATTAAATACACAGGTCTACTCCACTTGGGGTGTCCAGGGGTGTTTAGTAGGACCGCACTATGGGTAGGTGTGCCCAGCATAGGGCCGGTATTTTGTTATCCCCTCGTCGATAGGCAAGAGGGGATATAGCGCTGGTCCATATATATGTACGTACGTTAGTAACACCTAACATTTTCAATAACTTGTGAACCGCTTCACTAATGTTGATAATATTTGGCCACAATGTGTGTCTAGGGAATGATGGTGCTTTGTTTTGCATACGACCCACGTCCGACTGTCCATGGTCAAGGTCACCGAGGATTTATGTTCACCTTGTTTGGAAGGCAAATGCGTTAAAGTTTATTTGTTTTGTTTGTGTATTATCAGGGCTGCCAGCGAGGGGATTATCTTCGTAATAACGATGCCCTTGTTGTACACGTAATGGTACATTAATGTTGTAGAACAACAGTTCCTTTTCCGTGCGCGCTACACTATCGTTCCATTCATAATATGATGCCATTGTTAAACCAATTGAACCAATCGTATTAATCCTTTGAACCCGAACGCCCGCTATATCGGTTTATGCAAACAGTGCAGATCCACATGAGCCGGCTCGTAACGAGCCGTCTCATCAGGATCTGCACTGTTTGAAAGTAATTTTCATATTTTTGAGAACAACAAATACACCCTTTTTATAAATGGAATAGTCTGAAAATCATTTTGCGATGATTGGATTGGTTGCAAAATTAACATATCGCAGCCCATTCAGTTACTTAGGGGTGAAAGGGTTAAATGTATGCTGCAGGTCCGATTTGTCAAAGATGGAAACCCTGACAATGTGCATCAAGGAAGGGTTGAGAAATCATTGCCCTGTGCCCTTCATACAACGAGAGTTCACGAAGGACTTTGAACTCGATGGCAGAAAGTTTCCAGGTACACACGTACACTCATGTAGTTTATCCATTGTCCTAAGTGTCTACCTCTCGTGTTACTTGCTTCACATCCAATATGCATACAGATACATTAAGTGTTCACGAACACCAGCGTTTATTATGTGCGTATCACGTAGATAATAATGCGCCCTATCCTCCATAGTATTGTATATATATATATACATGTGTCACACTTCTGGGGCTCGTTTCACTGAACTTCTTATGACAAACAAGTTCGTACGAGGTTTTCTATGAATTTGCTTCTCACATTAATGTGTTTCTCTAATGCTGCCATTTTGTACCTACGGGTTCGCGTCATTAAATATAGCACATCCACGAAATCAGAACAAAGGTTATTGTGAATTTACGAACTTCTTTGTTGTACGGAGTGTAGTGAAACTCGCCCCTGTTCCCTCCGAATGACATGAATGATCTTTGCACTATCTGAAATCCCGAAACCTGTATAGGTTACGAACTGAATGTGTATACTTCAAGCACGATACGATAGTTGTGATCTGGTTGATCTGGATCTACACTTCTTGCAAAACTCATAAGCCCCATTTCTCCGGTCACGGCGACATCTCAGGAAACATATGTAACAGTAACGTCGAGTATTTTAGCGGTAGGACCATATCGCGAGGGCATCATTTGAAGATAATCAGCTCACCTGGTTATATAAACATTTGCTTACATTTCACACATGATTCTTCATAAAAACAAGGCGAATCAAGAGTAATGTATTGCCAGGATGCAAATTAATTTATGGTGACGGGCCGTAGTGACGACGACTGTCCCGCGATTCAGAGGGTGTGTCAGAGAACACGATGTGATTGGTCGAAGGAAACACGTCATTGCGACGTTACTGATATCATATCTCCATATACATGTATGGTGAACACGAGAATGGTGTAAACTACTGCTGCCGAGTGGTGTAATTCACCGTTACATTTATGTAAACTACTGGCTGAAATGTAAGAAAGAAATATAACTGTGAATTACAACACACAACAGCAGTAGTTTACACCACTCTCGTACTTACCATATATGGATAAATGACGTCAGTAACGTAGCAATGGCCTGTTTCCTTCGACCAATCAAGTCATGTTCTCGGTGTACCATCTCAATCGCGAGACAGTCGCCGTCACTACGGCCCGCCTCCAAAATGTATTTCGAATATATCTTGGCCATATATTAAGCTTGATTCGCTTTGTTTTTATGAAGAATCATATGTGAATGTACGAAAATGTGTATTTAACCTGGTGAGTTGATTATCTTGAAATAATGCCCTTGTGATATGGTGATACCAATAAACAAACTCGGTTCCCTACGCTCACTCGTGCAATTTTGTAATCAGTTCACCTTGTTAAATACATGTAAACGGTATATACAGTGAAACCTCGCTAAACCGGACACCCTGGGAGGTCCCCAGGGTGTCCGGTTTAGCGAGGTTTCACTGTAATTCAGGCATTTGATTATTCCGAGCCATAGTTGTGTGCTATGCGATCATGAACAGGCATTATCACCTGAGATAAATGACCAAGAAACCCATCAAAATTATGATCACATATGTTTGTTGTTGTCCGGTTTAGAGAGGTTCCACTGTAGCATGTATTCTGAAATAAATTTACAAAATATAATTACATTACTGCCTGCGCTAATCTTGACAGTATTTTTTTAAAAAATACTTGAATACTTTGTTTGTTCTGGTGTATGCAATCAATCAGATTGGTTGACTGAGACTGAGCTGCGCTACAACTCAGGCTCAGACAATCAAATTGCTTGAATACGATTTGGAATTTCCAATCGATGCTCAGACACGTTGATAATCTTGGCAAGATTAACGCAGGCGGTTGTGTGTAAGTTCCATGTAGCTAATGTGCATTTCTCAAACTCGTAGCTGGAACTACAGTTTCCCTGCACATCTATGGGCTTCATCACAACGCAAATATCTGGGAAGACCCGATGGAATATAAACCAGAGCGATTCAGTAAAGAGAATATCGACAAGATGGACGCATTTCAGTTCGTGCCGTTTTCAGCTGGACCAAGGTTAGTAAAGAGTGGATCTGAATCGCTGACATTGTCGCTGACAGGTCAGCTAATAGTTGACCAGTGAGCAAACATGTCAGCGTTTTGAACCCACTCTACAGAGTAGAACATCTAAACCGGACACCCAAATAACATATTTATCCATACTGTTAATTGTTTCATTGTGATTAAGCAAATTTTCTAATAATTTTATGATAGAAAATATTTGATGGTATGCAAAGGTAGTCATCCATCAACACTGGTCGGCAAATAAATCGAGATATTGACAAAAGCTTTAAGTTCCAAATAATAGCCATAATAGTTCGAGTAATTTCAAGCATCAATCTAATATGCATTAGATAGTATACATTAGTGTGTATTGTATACAATGAGCTTTCACAGTATAGTAATACAGTGTATTTAAATCATAATACCATAGCTCCAGATAAGCTGCGTATTTGCTTCAATACCCAATTAAAATTGCCAAAAACCCAATTGAAATCCGAAGTAGCGATTATCAAAAAGCAATAAAAAATATTAGGGTACTTTTATCATGCTGCAGAAAACAATAAACAGACCACATATATAGCATACATTTCTTATTTTCCATGAAAACACATCTTGGTATTTCATTAGAATTGTCTCCCAAGGAGACAATTCTAAAGAAATGCCAAGACATGTTTTCATTTCGAAACAAACTATTCAATAATTGCTGTCTGTTGGTTTGTAAACAGTAGTGTGATTTCATTTTACCCAATTAAATACCGAATTGTTTCAGAATGATGGAGTGACAATACTCAATTACTAATTCCTTACCTGGAGCCCTGTAATACACTAGTGTATACATAATGTAAATGAAGCCGAGTGAAAACATGTTAGGTGATCTGCTCCACATGTGTTATGCTTCTGCAGTACATAGAATCTAACATTGCCTCGTTTCTTATGAACTCGGTAAACTCGTTTAATAAATACGTGTATCATATTAAATCATCATTCACATAAGTTCTTCTATGCATGGACAATAATCATGTATCCGTTACAGGAACTGTATTGGACAACATTTCGCAATGAATGAAGAGAAGGTTGTCATAGCTCGTCTGTTGCGAAAGTAAGTTTTACATGCATTATCAATTCCTAATAATTTATTTTAAAACAAAAATAGTATGATGTGTATTTCAGAACACGAATTCACATTGCAATCTATGTTATTAACCAAGTTGAATACATATTGAGTCTGTGCCCGCAGAAACTTAAAAGAGAAAGTCTACAGATCCATAATAATCACTGAACACAAATGTCTGTGTTAGTAGTGTCACCGCCCATGGCTGATACTCCTCCCAACACCAGCATAGATGTACCTCTTGGTAGATGGGATACACTACCAATATATATTGTAAATGTTCACAAGTATCAAAATGACAGTCATGTTTAATGACCACCAAGTGTCTGAAAAGTATTGGCATCATTGAATGAATATCCAGCGAGACGTACAATATGGAGTTAGGCGTATGCCATCACGTCATGTCTGCATGTACATGTATCTCAAAATAATGCACCATTGCACAAATCATGGAACATATATTCTGTGGTGAAATGTTTTGACTGCTATACATTTTAGGTATTGGTTTGAGACGGATCCAACGCACGAAGTGAGGCGAAAGGTTGAACTCGTTATGCGATCAGAGAATGGTATCATGCTGTATGCTAGACGCCGATAGATCGTCACACTACTGACAAATCGCTTGGGACTCTGTTGGTTCACAAAACAATATGTGCATACAATGGGCCAGTGTTCACAGTGTAAATAGTCGAGTGTATAATGCATAATTATGTACATGGTGGTTCAAAATATATGTCCCCACTTTAATTAGTCATAACTCATATTCTTAGTAAGATAAGCGTTCAGAGTAAAGTTTATTTCAAAGTGTTATATACATGTAGTAGCATTTTGTTCATAGTATATTCTAACTACGGACGTCACTACTGTTTGTGTATGACGTTATAAGATGATGTATGATATCACTGACTTTTCCAAATGAAATTTCTGCAAATTGGTTCCAAATTGTAATATTAATGTTGAAATGTGCCCGGTAACATATAGGAATGATAAATGACCTGTTGGGGTGAATATTTAAATCATTAGCTCTATGACTACAATACAAATATATTCCACTGTGTACTACATGTGTAGCTAAGCAGTAATTATTGAGGTATGCGGTGTTGCTTTGAAAATTGGGTCAGATAAACATATTGAGTAACCCATCGTGTAGGGGTGTCATGATTATTCAGATTTGTTATGAAGGTCAATTAAATCCAGAGTTAAACATATGATGCGATAAGAGATATACCAGTCGGTATATTCTTTTTAGACATAAACAGCTGTATATGCACTTCGCAAGCGGATTGTCGATATATTCGCTGAAACTTGTCATCTTCTTACTAACAATTATTTAATAACTTATTGAATCGTTCATCATAATCTGAAGAGGTTATTGTCTATGTATGTGTACATGTATAATTTAGAAAAAAATAAAAGGAAAGGAATTCCAGCAGCATTCTTGGAAATAATTGAGTGGATCCACAACTTCAGAAATGAAGAATGTGGTGTGGACACGAACGTAGGTATGACAATCAATCTTTTCAAAGACCGTCGACGGCGTTATGCAATAAATGGCTATACATTTTGAGCAGCCTGCAGAAACTACATAATTGATGTGTTTCTTGAATATAATATACTGGAGAAATGGTCAATAATGTTTACTTTATTATGATACGTAATTCATATTAATTGTTATTGTCTACTTGTTTATAATAGGTCTTAAAGTATAGGGACATACCCTGTAAATGAGACCATTACAGAAAACACCTGAGCATATGACTTCTGTGTATGGTGATATGCGTATGCACTAAATAAAATCTAACATGTGTTGATTTAATTGTATGCATGTATTTACTAATCCGATTGTATTATTACATCGGAAACTCGGCATCAATAAATACGTACGGAAAAAAACCTAACCATATGGTAGGGTCATTTCCGAGGATTACCATTATGTTGCTACCTTTTTATACCCCCGCAACGAGTTGTGGCGGGGGAGGGGGTGGGGTATACTGGAGTCAGGTTGTCCGTCCGTCCGTCCGTCACTAAACTTAACATCAGAGACATATTGTTATAACTTCTATTTCCTTCATCTAAGATGCTTAATATTTCACACATGCATTCCTGTAAGGCTCTACTATCATGCTGTGCCAAATCCACGACCGTCCAACCCCCGCTGATCTCAAGGTCAAGGTCAAATACTTAGTCTCTTTTCAAAACTTAGCATCAGAGAAATAGTGTTCAAACTTCTGTTTCCTTCATCAAAATGATTAATATTTCACACATGCATTCCTGTAATTCTCTACTACCATGATGTGCCAAATCCATGACCGTCCAACCCCCGCTGAGATCCCAAGGTCAAGGTCAAATACTTTAGTACTCTTTACAAAACTTAACATACAAGAGAAAATATTTAACTTCTATTTCCTCTCATCAATGTTCATCTAAAATGCTTACTATTAGACTCATGCCTTCTGTAATGCTCTACTACCATGATGTGCCAAATCAGACCGTCCAACCCCCGCTGATCCCAAGGTCAAGGTCAAATATTGTCTCTTTACAAAACTTAAACATCAGAAATAGTTTATAATTCATTTCCTTATCTAAAATGTTAATATTTCCACATGCATTCCTGTAATCTCTACTACCATGATGTCAAAATCCAGACCGTCCAACGCTGGTCTTAGGTCAAGGTCAAATATTATCTTTACAAAACGTAACATCGAGAGTTGTAACTATTTCCTTCATAAATGTTAATATTTCACATGCAATTAAGGTTCACTACCATGCTGTGCCAAATCCACGACCGTCCAACCCCTCTGTCCAGGTCTAGTAAATACTTGGTTTCTTTACATTAACATCAGAGAAATGTTGTCTATTTCCTTCACTAAAATGTTAATATTTACACATGCATTCTTGTAAGTATACCATCTGTGCCATCCACGACCGTCCAACCTGATCCAAGGTCAAGGTCAAATACTTACTCTTTACAAAACTTATCAGAGAAATATGTTATAACTTCTATTTCCTTCCTAAGATGCTGTATTTACCATTCCTGTAATGCTCTACTACCATGATGTGCCAAATCCATGACCGTCCAACCCTCGCTGATCCCAAGGTCAAGGTCAACTAACTAGTCTCTTTACAAAACTTCACATCAGAGAAATATGTTAACTTCTATTTCCTTCATCTAAAATGCTTATATATTTCACACATGCATTCTGTAATTGCTTCTACTACCATGATGTGCAAAATCCATGACCGTCCACCCTCGACTGGTCTTCAGGTCAAGGTCAAATACTTAGTCTCTTTACAAAAGTAAACATTCAGAGATAATATGTTGTAACTTTATATTTTCCTTCATCTAAAATGCTTAAATTTCACACATGCATTTGTAAGGTTCTACTACCATGCTGTGCCATATCCACGACCGTCCAACCCCTGCTGATCTCCAAGGTCAAGGTCAAAAACGTGGTTTCTGTACAAAACTTTAAACATCAGGGAAATATGTTGTAACTTCTATTTCCTTCATTCTAAAATGCTTAATATTTATCATAATGCATTCTTTGTAAGGTTCTATACCATGCATGTGCAATTCCACGGACCGTCCATACCCCCGCTGATTTCAAAGGTCAAGGTTCAAATTCATAGTTCTCTTTACAAAAAAACATCAGAGATATATGTTATTAATTCTATTTCCTTCAATCTAGATGGCTTGCTATTTCACACATGCATTCTGTAATGCTCTACTTCCATGATGTGCCAAATCCATGACGTCAACCTCGCTGATCCATGGTCAAGGTAACTACTTAGTCTCTTTACAAAACGTACATAGAGGAATATGTTTGTAACTTATATTTCCTTCATTCCTGTAGTACCTAATCTAAAATGCTTAAATATCACATTTGCATCCTGTAAGTTTCTATACCATCTGTGCCAAATCCACGACCGTCCAACCCCTGCTGATCCCAAGGTCAATGTCAAATACTTAGTCTCTTTACAAAACTTAACATCAGAGAAATATGTTATAACTTCTATTTCCTTCATCATGTTCATCTAAAATGCTTACTATTTGACACATGCATTCCTGTAAGGCTCTACTACCATGATGTGCCAAATCCACGACCGTCCAACCCCCGCTGATCCCAAGGTCAATGTCAAATACTTGGTCTCTTTACAAAACTTAACATCAGATAAATAAGTTATAACTGCTATTTCCTTCATTGAAAATTCTTAATATTTCACTTGTGCATTCCTCTAAGGTTGTACTATCATGCTGTGACAAATATACGACCGTCCAACCCCCGCTGATCCCAAGGTCAGGATGACATACTTAGTCTCTTTACAAAACTTATCATCAGAGAAATATGTTCTAACTTCTATTTCTTTCATCAACAATTCTTAATATTTCATGCATGCATTCCTCTAAGGCTCTACTATCATGCTGTGACAAATCCCCGCTGATCTCGAGGTCAAGGTCACATACTTTGTCTCTTTACAAAACTTAACATGAGAGAAACTGGTTATAACTTCTATTTCCTTGCTCGGATCTGCTTCACATTTCACACACGCATTGCTCCAATGGACATCTACCATCGTGTGACAAATTCACGTTGGTGCCCACACACTTGGAATTTATTTTACATATTTAGAGGTACCTGGGCCCACGCGGGGGTATTCCGTAAGCCTCGTTTACTGATCTAGTTATTGTTAATTTGTCAACTTGAACCATTTTATGAAAAAAATAGCCTATATGCATTTTTGAAAAATTATTAGAAAACATTTTAGAGCACAACATTCAAAATGGCCGCCAACGCCATTTTTAGCCAGGTTTTTTGAAAAAAAATCCAGGCTATTGGATTGGCGAAAGCCGGGCGGGCGGGCGGGCGGCGTCCACAATCAATGTTAAGTTTTCGTGTTTGAGTCCATTTCTTTGTTACTGTACCACCTAGGACCACCAAACTTTCACAGCTTCATAATCAAGGGGTGCCCACCACATATCACTATCCAACATGTTACTTTTTTTTTAACTTGACCCATTTTTTCCGCGCAGTCGACTTAGCCATTTTCAATGTTAAGTTTTCGCGTTTACAATGTTAAGTTTTCGTGTTTAAGTCCATTTCTTTGGTACTGTACCACCTAGGACCACCAAAACTTTCACAGCTTCATAATCAAGGGGTACCCACCACATATCACTATCCAACATGTTACTTTTTTTTTTAACTTCACCCATTTTTTCCGCGCAGTCGACTTAGCCATTTTCAATGTTAAGTTTTCGCGTTTACAATGTTAAGTTTTCGTGTTTAAGTCCATTTCTTTGGTACTGTACCACCTAGGACCACCAAACTTTCACAGCTTCATAACCAAGGGGTGCCTACCACATACAACTATCCAACATGTGACAATTTTTTGAACTTCACCTATTATTTCTACGTAATTGACTTAGCCATTTTCAACGTTAACTTTTTAACGTACGTCTGGTTAAAGTTTTTTGTTTTTTGGTTAAAACTTTTTCGTTATACTATATCTCTGCAACTGCTTCGCCCAATTACCTTGAAACTTCACATGGGTGTTTATCATCATCCATATTTTCATTCTAACCCCCAACCGTGCGGCCCCTGTGCCCAATGTCAAGGTCAAATTACTTTGAATTTTGTTGTTAAAGTTTTTTCGTGTACTATATCTCTGCAACTGCTTCACCCAATACCTTGATACTTCACATGGGTGTTTATCATCATTGTCGAACCTGCTTGCGGAAAGCGCGATCCTGTGCCCAATGTCAAGGTCAAATTACTTTGATTTTTTTTGTTAAAGTTTTTTCGTGTACTATATCTCTGCAACTGCTTCACCCAATACCTTGATACTTCACATGGGTGTTTATCATCATTGTCGCACCTGCTTGCGGAAAGCGCGATCCTGTGCCCAATGTCAAGGTCAAATTACTTTGAATATTTTTGTTAAAGTTTTTTCGGTACTATATCTCCGCAACTGCAATGCTTCACCCAATACCTTGATACTTCACATGGGTATCTATCATCATTGTCGCACCTGCTTGCGGAAAGCGCGATCCTGTGCCCTATGTCAAGTTCAAATTACTTTGAATTTTTTTTGTTAAAGTTTTTTCGTGTACTATATCTCTGCAACTGCTTCACCCAATACCTTGATACTTCACATGGGTGTTTATCATCATTGTCACACCTGCTTGCGGAAAGCGCGATATCGTCGGCATTTTGGCATACGTCCGTCCGTTCGTCCGTGTGTCCGGTTAAAGTTTTTTGGTTAAAGTTTTTCCATCTACTATATCTATTTTTTTAGTGTCCATGCCTCGCCCCAAGGCGTGACATGCAGGCCACGGCCATCTAGTCTACAAAAAGTGGGTATAATTATGTTATCCAAGTGTCTATGCTTGGAAAAAACCTGGCCTTCGTGGCTTTGCCTCGTTTCTTGTTAAATATTTAAAATGCTTTATCTCTGTAATGAGATAAGCAAGAAACACAAACGAGGCGTCGTTTCCCAATAATGATAACATGCCAAGACTACTTCTATGGTTATCTCTTGAGTTTTGACCTTCAAGTCGCAGATGGCTGCCATCCAACATCTTAAAATACAAAATACTCCATCTTGTTAGTGGGAGCTAAGCTAAAAGTAAAAATAATTTGTATATATTCACTAATGTTAGCATGCCATATCTGCTGGAGGGGTTGTGTGTTGGTTTGAAAGTCACTAAGCCCTTAAAATTCAAGATGGCCACCTCCCGCCATCTTGGACAATATAAAACACAATTAAGCTAAAGGTGCACATGGTGTAACATTTTTGCTAATTTCAGCAGACTACACCGACTGGAAGGGCTGTTTGTTAGGTTCGTTGTTATCGGGTTTGGAAATGCAAGATGGCCTCTATTTTCCATCTTAAAAATACAAAATACAACATTTCCAAGATGGCATATAGGCTAAAAGTACCAAGCCATGAGTATTTAATACATTTTAGCAGTCCACATCTGCTGTAAAAACGGTTTCATAATTTGGAGGTTAGCAATGCCATGAAATCCAAGATGGCCGCTGTTTTGTAACACTTAAATATAAGTTTTAACCTTGCAAACTTGTTATTGCTTGGCTGTATATTAGTCTTAGTTTTAAATCCAAGATTGTCTCTGTATGCCATCTTGAAAGAAAACATAAACTGAAATATATCCTAGGCATAATAAGATACGGATAATCAAATTATGTGGCTGTTCTTAATGATAGAAGATGTGAGACCACAATTATTACTGTTTAATTTTAGGGTAAAATATATTGATTGTGATGCTGGCCTTCCATGGATAATACAATCTAAGATGGTCACTAGCAGCTGTCTTCAAAATCATACAGTGCTCTACTATTTGAACTAGTTATTTTTAAGATGTAATGTGTTTAATGGTCAAATTTTCGTCGGCAGCAAAACGTGGAACAGACAGTAGTGTTGTGATATTATGAATTCTAAGGTAACTACATGAGTCCCAGTAAGTTAATGAAAGTAGAATATGTGTTGCATGTTGGTCTAACTTATACTGATACATATCAGTCAATTGTACATCAACTCATCACTGGCTGACCGTTATGCTGGGTATTGCTTGCTAGATGATAGATATTGCTTGCAGGTCATCCATCATATTTCTGTCAAATGTATAAGATGAATCTACAAGGGGCCTAACTTGTGGCTAACTAATGATATATTTAGTTTGATTATAAATCAATTATACATTCTTGATGAATCCATCTTACGGCGAATTACCTCTCCAAGTACATAGATGATATGTATGTACGGCGTAATTTGTAGAACTACCATGAGCGAAGAGTCCGTGGTGAGCTAACTACTAATAAATTAAAGATTAGATATTCACATACTTCACTTCCACACACCGAGTCTGACCATGTTCACAATGACACATAATTATAAACTATATAATTATGTTTCTCAGCATAAACTGGTGTGGAAATATATATTGATCTCTGATTGATTCTTATGAAATACAAAAATTGCTACATCATAGACAATGTAACCACAAATAAAATTAACTAACATCAGATAGACAACCGAACCCGAATTCTAAATAGGAAATATAATAGCACTATATGGTTGACAAGCCATACCACCACAAGTAATGTATATTGGCATAGTTGTATCATCCGTTCCCAGAGCCTCAACTAAGCATACATTATCAGGAAGAGGATGCCAATGATAATACTGAAAAGAATTGTGATTCTGACAGCTGCTATAGCACAAACAATTTCTGATGCAGTAACTGCACAATTTACACACGATAATCGTATATTTGCTGAATATGTTGTACATGGAGTTTGGACTCACTAGCTAAAGTCACATATCCAATGTCATATCACCATCTACAATCATAGAAATATATGTATGTGGAAGTGTCTCGTCATACACCATCTGTAGTATGCTGCATAATTACGGCTGAAACCTATGATACCTCCATGTGACTTAGCATGGCGATTGATGGTTTGCTCTATTGTGATATCCACGCCATTTCTGGATGACGGAACACTGGATCGGTTCACGCTGAATCCATTGTTCCTCAACAGATCTTCCATCCCAGGATATAACTGCTCTAAGTTTAACAAACTCAGCAGATATACTGTAGTATACCGTGCGTAGTTGGGATGGTCAAAGCTGAAGAACAATGGACACATCTTCTGAAGACATGCTATGTGAAGGTCTAAGTTGTTTTCTTGGACCTAATTATATTAACTTTATGTAATTTTCACAATTAACAAAATGGAATTGCGCCATATGCTTGTCGTTGTTCACAACGACAAAAATACCCGAAAGGGCCATTATATAATACCTGTTTGGCGGCCATTTTTGAAAATAATTACCGTTGATAGCACACCAGAAATAATGCAAATCGATGTGAAAAAGGATCTGCCATGTGAATATGTTGCTACTGACGTGATTAAATTGTAGGTAGCTCATCGTGTGGTGAAAAAAAATGTTGCAAGCATAAATAATTAAGTATTTTGGCGGCCATTTTGATAATTGTGGCAATTTGAGGATGGTGTCCAATATAAAGCTTATTGTAAGTCATTTTATACTCAATTGGTGAACAAATGATATCGCCTAACTTGGAAGAACGTGATTTAAATGACACATATCGGCCTGAACTAAAACCACCCAGTTTTGTATGGCGACCATTTTGGAAAATGGCCGCCATTTGTTCATCCATCGGCTTTGTAGGCGCAGACAATCAGGTTTGATAGACAATAGGTTACTGAATCCGAAAATCATACTGACCAAAAATCCCACAAGGGGGGGAGGGGGGGTTATTGGTGGCTCAAGGTCTAATAATTCATTTGAGCCCGTGTCTCCATCGAAGACTTTTATCTAATTCCACTGTAGAGAAACGGGCGCATAGAATTAACCTCCCGATGCGCATTCAAATCTTCTTTGTGTTGAGTAAGCCTTGTCAATCGGGAATCATCATGCAAAATATAACACAGGAAAACTGGAAATGGTTTATCGTCGCGTTGATTCCCATGGAATGCGTTTTTGGATGCCATGCGGTCTGATAAATTGGCAATATTTTCGGCACTGTAAAATCCAGATCATTGTGAAAAGAAAATGTATAATCTGATCAGGTTTTACCATTTATGTTGTGTGATTTACGTGTATTAATCTATAATCGATATATTTGTCGTATTTTCGGCGGTCATATCAAATTATTCACGTTGACGTACTGAACCTGTATCTCCATGTAGCTGCATCCAACATAATCGTGCATGTACATTGTTCATCCAGGTTGGACCTGATGTTCTTGTTAGGAGGAAACTCCTACCCATCAGCATGCACCTTAAACGACTACACAACATGCTCTAGGGTGTCAGATATTATGGGAAAGGCAGGGTCAGTTTATCTGAGATGTTGGGTAGGTGCGTGTGGATGAATGCATCGAGTTTGGGTGGATGGATGGCTGCATGGATGGATGAATGCGTTTGCTTAGTTGGGTAGCTCGGTAGGTAGTTGGGTAGTGGGTGGTTAAATATGTAGGTATGTAGCCAGACATACATGCAGACGGACAGACATATGCAGCTAGGAACTAATTTTTACTAATTGCCGTGAATGAAAACACCTGCACTACGAGCTACACAAAATGTCTAGTCCTTGGGCCACCAATAACCCCCAACCCCCCCTCCCCCCCCCTGTGGTACATAACGCCACTATGATTTTCAAATTCAGTAGTCAATTGTCTGTCATTCCAGAAGGTCTGCCATTAAAAAGCCGCTGGATGAACAAATGGCGGCCATTTTCCAAGATGGCCGTCAAAAACAATTGTTTTGGTTTACAGGACTAGCTTTATCGCCTGTTAACCGGTATTAGGACCGATTTAAATTTTCTAAATCGTTCTTATCTACTCCCCTAATTGAATATAAAACAGTGTGTGATACATTCAAAATCAATTTCTTTTACAAATGGCCGCCATTTTCAAAATGGCCGCTAAAAAGTGTGTGTTTTTGCGAAAAGTTTGCACTGTAACTGCTGTTAAGTGTTATTGGAACCGCTATTAACATTGTATCTTATACCTTGTAATGCATATCAATATGCATATCAATTATGTAATACATATTGACTTAACAGCATGATATAAATGGTGGAAAAAAATTTTCAAAATGGCCGCCAAAAAGGGTGTTTTTTCAACAATTGTCTATGTTAACAATTTTCCATGTTAACTGATGATAAGTGCATTTGAACCACTTTTTACACCGCAAATTAATGCCATGTGATGGATATCAATATACATGACAATTGCGTAATATAATGTGTGTTTTTACGCATGGGTAAGTTTTCCATGTTTGGCCCATGGCCTAATCTTATGACAAATGCGACCTATGGATGTCTTGACTTACACATGTATTGAAATGCAGTCTGTTTCTGGATCTAAGATATTCAATAGAAATGACACTCATAATATAGATTGAATAGCGAACAGCATGTGCCAGTATCATACTGTCACATCTGGCGTTACGCTGGTCTCAAATGTATTTCGGTACATTTTGTCAGTCAACGTCACAAATTAGCTGCCAGGTGCAGACTGAAGTCTGTTTGTAGAAAGATCTGCCAGCTTCCATGCGCCAATAAAGCAACAAATACTCAAGACATTTGCAGCGCTTGCAAAATCGGTGACACTTACCAGTCCACAGCGAATGTCAAAGGAACTAGTAGCAGAACGGAATGTATTTGAACAGCTCGTTTCCATTGCACTCAGGCTAAGGTCTTCAGTTACCCGTTAGGTCCAGTTCCATGGTCACTTGCAACAGCTGATGGATCACCGGCATGGACTGACAAAGCGAAATTGATGCACCAACTGGAAGGGCAGACGGATATGGTTTACAGGCCTCCGCTAGAACAGGTTGAGCTACATCATTGACGGAAATGCAATTCTACATATGCAAACTGCTTTGCCCAACACATTTGCAGATCTGGCGGAGAGTCTATATCACCAAATGCCGAAAGCAGAACGCGTGGATTTTGTAACAAACACGTACCATCCTCTGTCAATTAAAACCAATGAACGACAACGAAGTGGTACCACAAATACCTACTTGATCAAGGGACCGCTGACAAATGTTCCACGTGACTGGAAGCAGTTCCTCTCGAACGATGTCAACAAGACACAATTGTGAAAACTCCTACTTAATGAATGGATGCAAGATAAATACACACACAAGGTGAAGGGAAGAACAATTGTGTTTGTGTGTGAAACCAAATGCGTCAAATTACTAGTATGTATGGCGTATCAACACACACTGACGAAATAGAACTGAATTCGTCACAAGAGTAAGCAGACACACGACTGGTATTGCATTGTTTGCACCATGCATCGCATTTATCGGAGAACAACACAATTGTTGTCAGATCTCCAGATACCGACGTGTTTGTACTGTTACTCAAGTTTACACAGCTGGTGAAACAGCGTGTGCTGTTTGACACCGGTGTCGGCAACAAACGACGACTGCTTGACATACACGGTATCATTGCTGAGGTTGGTACGCAGCTGTGTTTGGCATTGCCAGCACTTCATGCATTCATCGGCTGTGACAGCACGAGTGCTTTCGTTCGTCGTGGAAAGGTGACACCGCTAAAATAAAACTACTTCAGAAGCACCCAGAATTCACTGATACATTCATGCAGTTGGGTTTGTCCCCTTCTGTAGAACCACAACTCTTCGAAGACCTTGAACACTTTGTGTGTCTGATGTACAGGAGTACTAGTATTACGACATAAACAAACTGCGCATGGTAGCTATTCCTGCAAAAGTTCAGTCCCAAGTCAGGAGAGCTGCTGTCAAGTTACAATGGCGTCTGATCTTAGCATTATGCCACCATGCAGGTCATCGTTGAGAATGTATATAATGAGAGCTAATCACCAAACCCTCATTTGGTGCAGCTCTGACCAATCGAATACATGCATACCGCCACCAAATGGTCGTGGGTGGGAGGTCATAAACGGGAAAACACTAGAGTGCAAAATGGGGACAGAGGGGGATTACCTGCCAACTGAAATGATAGATCTACTGGTAGAAGAAGAGGAAGAAGTGGATACGGTGGATGTTGATGAAACAAATGTCCATGAGCCTGACAGTTTACTAGATAGCACGTTTGATGCGGATGAAGCATATGACTAGGTTGCTTCTCTTAAGCCGGATTCACTAGATATGTATCTACGATTTGTACAGCATGTTAGGATAATACCTGAGCGCTGTTTATGTCAGAAAATATCGAAGAGTTTCGTACCTGATGCCATGGGTATTGACTCCGCCACAGGTGCGATGCTTCCGAACCTGATTGAAAATGAATTACTTTGTTGTAACCAACCATACGTGAATCAAGAACAACGAATGCACCGGACACATTATGTAACTGTATGTATGTCTATATATGCTGATATGAATATGCTGATATGAATGATATTGTGTACCATATTTTATTTCATCTGTTATTGTAAATATCGAAATATGTCTTACCTGGTATCGAGGCTTTCAATCCTGAGTGAAAATTAATTACCTTGTTGTACAATCATGCACCAATCAAGAACACTGAAAGCCCTGTATGTATGTATGTATGTATGTATGTATGTATGTATGTATGTATGTATGTATGTATGTATGTATGTATGTATGTATGTATGTATGTATGTATGTATGTATGTATGTTGTATGTATGTATGTATGTATGTATGTATGTATGTATGTATGTATGTAACTATGTATGTATGTATGTATGTATGTATGTATGTATGTATGTGTGTGTGTGTGTGTGTGTGTGTGTGTGTGTGCGCGCGCGTGTGTGTGTGTGTGTGTGTGCGTGCGTGCGTGCGTGGGTGTGTGTGCGTGCGTGCGTGCGTGCGTGCGTGCGTATGTGTCTGATGCTATGTATATGTTAATGATTTCATGAACCATATTTGATGTGACGATGCAAATAATGAATAGTTTCTTACCTGATGTTGTGGGGATTCTCCCCGCCATAGACGCGATGCTTCAAACTTTGATTCAAAATTGATTACCTTGTATAATCATGCACAAATCACGAACAATGAAAGCCCTGGACACATTATGTAACTGTATGTATGTATGTATGTCTATATATATGTGATGCTATGTATATGTTAATGATTTCATGAACCAGATTTGATGTGACGATGCAAATAATGAATAGTTTCTTACCTGATGTTGTGGGGATTGTCCCCGCCACAGGCGCGATGCTTCAAACCTTGATTGAAAATTAATTACCTTGTTGTATAAGCATACGCAAATCAGTATACGCATGTCTATAACTGTTGTTGTGCATTATATCGATGCTCACATTTAACATGTTCTATTTCACAATATAGCATTGATCTTGTTGTAAATATCGAATCATTTCTTGCCCGATAATGTGGGGAAATTCCCTTTTTTCTTCACACTTGCTGCTATACATACTTCACTCCATGCACTTTCATCATGACAACTCACGATATTTTTGTGTATGCAATGACGCCAGTGTCATGTTGAAGTAGTTGACTATTCATATGTACCAATTAAAAGTAAATGTAAGTGGCGACAGCTAATGAAACTCAATATGTGTAAAATGTACATTGTAGATTTAGTGGGTGGGGTAACGGTTTCAAATTCAGTTGTGGTTAACTTAGTATCATGTGCAGTAAGCATAAGAAAAACAGGAACTATAGTTTGCACATGTTTCATGAGCACATGCATGTATATTTTCCATAGTTACAATTTATAAATACCGTATGGGAAGAGATGTGTGGCAATACATGTGTTACCATTGAAATGGAGTGGGTGGGTAATTAAATATGCAAAATATTTGCTTAAAAGGACCGGACGGTCCTAAATTCTACTTAAATGCAAAGTATTGCTATAAAACATCTCTCAAAACCTGCAAAACAACAGCAGTTTCCGTGTTTAACAATATAATTTTGTCACATTTTTACAAAAAGTGTGATTTTTTAATATGGCAAAAAGTTGCTGGGTGGTATACTTCAAAATGGTGCCATACATTCATCCAGCGGGTTACAGAGCGCAGACAAGTTGCATTACACTCGTAATTGATTATAGTTATCAGAAAAATATGTCTGCTTATGTACCACAGGGGGGGGAGGGTTTCCATATTTGGCCCATGGCCTAGTCCTTGGGCCACCAATAACCCCCCCTCCCCCCCCTGTGGTACATAACGCCACTATGATTTTCAAATTCAGTAGTCAATTGTCTGTCATTCCAGAAGGTCTGCCATTAAAAAGCCGCTGGATGAACAAATGGCGGCCATTTTCCAAGATGGCCGTCAAAAACAATTGTTTTGGTTTTGGTTACAGGACTAGCTTTATCGCCTGTTAACCGGTATTTATTAGGACCGATTTAAATTTTCTAAATCGTTCTTATCTACTCCCTAATTGAATATAAAACAGTGTGTGATACATTCAAAATCAATTTCTTTTACAAATGGCCGCCATTTTCAAAATGGCCGCTAAAAAGTGTGTTTTTGCGAAAAGTTTGCACTGTAACTGCTGTTAAGTGTTATTGGAACCGCTATTAACATTGTATCTTATACCTTGTAATGCATATCAATATGCATATCAATTATGTAATACATATTGACTTAACAGCATGATATAAATGGTGGAAATTTTCAAAATGGCCGCCAAAAAGGGTGTTTTTTCAACAATTGTCTATGTTAACAATTTTCCATGTTAACTGATGATAAGTGGCATTTGAACCACTTTTTACACCGCAAATTAATGCCATGTGATGGATATCAATATACATGACAATTGCGTAATATAATGTGTGTTTTACGCATGGGTAAGTTTTCCATGTTTGGCCCATGGCCTAATCTTATGACAAATGCGACCTATGGATGTCTTGACTTACACATGTATTGAAATGCAGTCTGTTCTGGATCTAAGATATTCAATAGAAATGACACTTCATAATATAGATTGAATAGCGAACAGCATGTGCCAGTATCATACTGTCACATCTGGCGTTACGCTGGTCTCAAATGTATTTCGGTACATTTTGTCAGTCAACGTCACAAATTAGCTGCCAGGTGCAGACTGAAGTCTGTTTGTAGAAAGATCTGCCAGCTTCCATGCGCCAATAAAGCAACAAAAACTCAAGACATTTGCAGCGCTTGCAAAATCGGTGACACTTACCAGTCCACAGCGAATGTCAAAGGAACTAGTAGCAGAACGGAATGTATTTGAACAGCTCGTTTCCATTGCACTCAGGCTAAGGTCTTCAGTTACCCGTTAGGTCCAGTTCCATGGTCACTTGCAACAGCTGATGGATCACCGGCATGGACTGACAAAGCGAAATTGATGCACCAACTGGAAGGGCAGACGGATATGGTTTACAGGCCTCCGCTAGAACAGGTGAGCTACATCATTGACGGAAATGCAATTCTACATATGCAAACTGCTTTGCCCAACACATTTGCAGATCTGGCGGAGAGTCTATATCACCAAATGCCGAAAGCAGAACGCGTGGATTTTGTAACAAACACGTACCATCCTCTGTCAATTAAAACCAATGAACGACAACGAAGTGGTACCACAAATACCTACTTGATCAAGGGACCGCTGACAAATGTTCCACGTGACTGGAAGCAGTTCCTCTCGAACGATGTCAACAAGACACAATTGTGAAAACTCCTACTTAATGAATGGATGCAAGATAAATACACACACAAGGTGAAGGGAAGAACAATTGTGTTTGTGTGTGAAACCAAATGCGTCAAATTACTAGTATGTATGGCGTATCAACACACACTGACGAAATAGAACTGAATTCGTCACAAGAGTAAGCAGACACACGACTGGTATTGCATTGTTTGCACCATGCATCGCATTTATCGGAGAACAACACAATTGTTGTCAGATCTCCAGATACCGACGTGTTTGTACTGTTACTCAAGTTTACACAGCTGGTGAAACAGCGTGTGCTGTTTGACACCGGTGTTGTCGGCAACAAACGACGACTGCTTGACATACACGGTATCATTGCTGAGGTTGGTACGCAGCTGTGTTTTGGCATTGCCAGCACTTCATGCATTCATCGGCTGTGACAGCACGAGTGCTTTCGTTCGTCGTGGAAAGGTGACACCGCTAAAACTACTTCAGAAGCACCCAGAATTCACTGATACATTCATGCAGTTGGGTTTGTCCCCTTCTGTAGAACCACAACTCTTCGAAGACCTTGAACACTTTGTGTGTCTGATGTACAGGAGTACTAGTATTACAGACATAAACAAACTGCGCATGGAGCTATTCCTGCAAAAGTTCAGTCCCAAGTCAGGAGAGCTGCTGTCAAGTTACAATGGCGCTGATCTTAGCATTATGCCACCATGCAGGTCATCGTTGAGAATGTATATAATGAGAGCTAATCACCAAACCCTCATTTGGTGCAGCTCTGACCAATCGAATACATGCATACCGCCACCAAATGGTCGTGGGTGGGAGGTCATAAACGGAACACTAGAGTGCAAATGGACAGAGGGGGATTACCTGCCAACTGAAATGATAGATCTACTGGTAGAAGAAGAGGAAGAAGTGGATACGGTGGATGTTGATGAAACAAATGTCCATGAGCCTGACAGTTTACTAGATAGCACGTTTGATGCGGATGAAGCATATGACTAGGTTGCTTCTCTTAAGCCGGATTCACTAGATATGTATCTACGATTTGTACAGCATGTTAGGATAATACCTGAGCGCTGTTTATGTCAGAAAATATCGAAGAGTTTCGTACCTGATGCCATGGGTATTGACTCCGCCACAGGTGCGATGCTTCCGAACCTGATTGAAAATGAATTACTTTGTTGTAACCAACCATACGTGAATCAAGAACAACGAATGCACCGGACACATTATGTAACTGTATGTATGTCATATATGCTGATATGAATATGCTGATATGAATGATATTGTGTACCATATTTTATTTCATCTGTTATTGTAAATATCGAAATATGTCTTACCTGGTATCGAGGCTTTCAATCCTGAGTGAAAATTAATTACCTTGTTGTACAATCATGCACCAATCAAGAACACTGAAAGCCCTGTATGTATGTATGTTGTATGTATGTATGTATGTATGTATGTATGTATGTATGTTGTATGTATGTATGTATGTATGTATGTATAGTATGTATGTATGTTGTATGTATGTATGTATGTATGTATGTATGTATGTATGTATGTAGTATGTAACTATGTATGTATGTATGTATGTGTATGTATGTATGTGTGTGTGTGTGTGTGTGTGTGTGTGTGTGTGCGCGCGCGTGTGTGTGATGTGTGTGTGCGTGCGTGCGTGCGTGGGTGTGTGCGTGCGGGGGGTTGCGTGCGTGCGTGGTGCGTGCTGGTGGGTGCGTGCGTATGTGTCTGATGCTATGTATATGTTAATGATTTCATGAACCATATTTGATGTGACGATGCAAATAATGAATAGTTTCTTACCTGATGTTGTGGGGATTCTCCCGCCATAGACGCGATGCTTCAAACTTTGATTCAAAATTGATTACCTTGTATAATCATGCACAAATCACGAACAATGAAAGACCCTGGACACATTATGTAACTGTATGTATGTATGTATGTCTATATATATGTGATGCTATGTATATGTTAATGATTTCATGAACCAGATTTGATGTGACGAATGCAAATAATGAATAGTTTCTTACCTGATGTTGTGGGGATTGTCCCCGCCACAGGCGCGATGCTTCAAACCTTGATTGAAAATTAATTACCTTGTTGTATAAGCATACGCAAATCAGTATACGCATGTCTATAACTGTTGTTGTGCATTATATCGATGCTCACATTTAACTATGTTCTATTTCACAATATAGCATTGATCTTGTTGTAAATATCGAATCATTTCTTGCCCGATAATGTGGGGAAATTCCCTTTTTCTTCACACTTGCTGCTATACATACTTCACTCCATGCACTTTCATCATGACAACTCACGATATTTTTGTGTATGCAATGACGCCAGTGTCATGTTGAAGTAGTTGACTATTCATATGTACCAATTAAAAGTAAATGTAAGTGGCGACAGCTAATGAAACTCAATATGTGTAAAATGTACATTGTAGATTTAGTGGGTGGGGTAACGGTTTCAAATTCAGTTGTGGTTAACTTAGTATCATGTGCAGTAAGCATAAGAAAAACAGGAACTATAGTTTGCACATGTTTCATGAGCACATGCATGTATATTTTCCATAGTTACAATTTATATAAATACCGTATGGGAAGAGATGTGTGGCAATACATGTGTTACCATTGAAATGGAGTGGGTGGGGTAATTAAATATGCATATTTGCTTAAAAAGGACCGGACGGTCCTAAATTCTACTAAATGCAAAGTATTGCTATAAACATCTCTCAAAACCTGCAAAACAACAGCAGTTTCCGTGTTTAACAATATAATTTTGTCACATTTTTACAAAAAGTGTGATTTTTTAATATGGCAAAAAGTTGCTGGGTGGTATACTTCAAAATGGTGCCATACATTCATCCAGCGGGTTACAGAGCGCAGACAAGTTGCATTACACTCGTAATTGATTATAGTTATCAGAAAAATATGTCTGCTTATGTACCACAGGGGGGGGGAGGGTTTCCATATTTGGCCCATGGCCTATGCTCTAGGGTGTCAGATATTATGGGAAAGGCAGGGTCAGTTTATCTGAGATGTTGGGTAGGTGCGTGTGGATGAATGCATCGAGTTTGGGTGGATGGATGGCTGCATGGATGGATGAATGCGTTTGCTTAGTTGGGTAGCTCGGTAGGTAGTTGGGTAGTGGGTGGTTAAATATGTAGGTATGTAGCCAGACATACATGCAGACGGACAGACATATGCAGCTAGGAACTAATTTTTACTAATTGCCGTGAATGAAAACACCTGCACTACGAGAACCTGAGTAGCCACTAAATTTCAGTAGACCAAATTCTAACCGGAAGTTGATTTCACTCTTTTCAATAATAACAACAACAACAGCAAATGTGGTGGTGAAACAACTGGCACAATGAGGCTAGAAAAGTGTTATTTCTGCTCTTCAACAATATACCCTGGTCATGGTATCGAATTTGTAAGAAATGATTGCAAGGTTTGTATTTAACTCTTTCTGAGAATCGAAATACACGACGCGATTTTGCGTTTTTTTTGGTGGGATATGAAATTTCTCCAAAAATGTGGTTGATAAATTATTTAAAATTTAATTTTTGTCAGCTTTCACAACTGGATTTTCAACATCCATTGCATGGGATAATGTGATATATTCCTTAGGTTTTTTGTAATGGCGGCGCCCATGAGTGCATGACTTGTTAGGTAAATCTTATTTTTCATCAATGTGACTCTAGTTTCCTCCATCTGGATTGTTACATTGCAGGGCCAGTTACGGCATTAACTTGGAGAGAGAGAGAGTGTAACATATGTTATTGACACTGATGAGGGCTGTCCTGAAGCTTCCGATTGACTTTGCGCACACAACACTGTCACCTAACTGATTCCAGTCCAGAACATATTGTGGAAAGAATGAATGTTTGTACTGCTCGGTTTTACATTGAAAATGCCTATGACATTTACTATTGTTTGTCACCTGATTTACTAGAATGTTTTTTGCCACACGGTCACTAAATTGCTTTGGTTTGACGTTATGCCTGGCACGAATGGGTGTTAGTATGTCATGGCTGGGTAGAGCTGGCACCTGCCCCTCGACCACCTTGTAGAGGAACGTCAGCCGGTTGGACTTTTGTTGACTTTGGAGACTCGGTAGTTCGAGTTTCTGCAGCATGTCCGATACGCAGCCTTCTTCACTGGACTTGTAGTCTCCCGTTATAAACCGTGCTGCTTGGCATTGTACCTTCTCCACGCGGTCAATGTCCTTGATGTAGTATGGGTCCCATAATATGGAGCTGTATTCTAATGTAGAGCGGACTAATGCTAAGTAAGCTGTTTTCCGGCAGGTAATTGGGCAGTGTTTTAGGTTCCTTTTGATAAATCCTAGTGAGCAGTTTGCTTTTTTCGTCACTTTATTAATATGTGTGTTCCATTTCATGTCAGCAGAAAGTGTCACTCTGAGGTATGGGTTTTGTTGTACTTGTTGTAGAGTTTAATTGGTAGAAGTGGGATGATTTGGCATTTACACTCATGATGTATCATTTGCTGGCATTAAAAATAAAACGCATCCCCCAGGTAGATGCCCACGTCTCCAAGGCTTCAAGGTCTTTCTGCAGGGTAATGTGGTCTTGTATGCTGTTTATAGAGCGGTAGAGCAGGCAGTCATCTGCAAACAAGCAGGTGGACCTGAGATTTCACTCCTTTTAGTAACATGAACCAATGATTTTTTCAAAATTCAAATAGGAAACTCATTGTTTGCATACATAATATAGTGTGGGTTTTAGAAGATGAATGCTTTTTGTTTTAATGAAAAAGAGTGAAAAATGAAGTTGAATTTTCTGTCCAAAAACCGGTATCAAGCATGTAACATGGCAATCATCCAAATAAGTTGTGATTATTTTGCTTGTTACATCATACATGTAATATGACCTTTAATCCGATTGAAAATGGAAACAAATAATACAAAACAAAATTTAAAATGGTTTTAAGTTGCGAACAATTCTTGCTTTCTAGTGCTCTCCAGAATGGCGCTGTCACTATTTTAGAACAAAGTCCTGAAGCCTTTATGATAGCCAGATATTTTGTTTCATTCACGTCGTATGACACTGCCTTTTGGAGTCTGTTTGTTGGCTTGTTCACGTTCTCCAAAAAAAATCTTTAATGTCATCAGCCAAGTTGAAGATTATTTCAGAATTGTAAAACATAATGTTAAATCTATTAACTCTGAATGGTACAAGTAAATGAGAACATTTTTTTGATGTTTTAGAGTATTTATCCTGAAGAAATGTCTTGAAGTCCACGTAACATCCATTTTTTTGTCCCCTCCTCTTGCCAAACATTTGCTGGCTGTCCTGACAAGTCTTATTGTAAACCACTCTCTTCCCTTTTTGTGAAATCTCCGCATGAGCCTCAGCACCCATTGGTCCCTCTTTTATGTTGGCTTCAAATGTTTTAATGACACTGTCAGACAATTATGCAAAAACTCCCGTACTGTGTCTGCTATGGATGTTACGAGAGTTTTGGCAGAGTAACATCTCAACAACTAGGGTACGTAATGAGAAGTCGTGTTCATATTCACCCATCAATGTTTGTGAAAATTATTTTCTTTTTTGTTTTCATGAAATACTTTTGCTGGTGATGTGGTGTCTTTTGTGGGACCTCTGAAACCAGTAACAAATATACATGTATAGACCAATCAAAATCTATAAAATAGAGACAGAGAGGGCGTCAGTCAGAGATCCCACAAAATACACCATCAGGTATCATCAAACAAAATACTGAACCAACTTGGTAAGACTAGGATTAGGAATAATCTTTGTAAAGTTTGTTTGACGTGTCTGTTTGCCAATGGGGCAGAGACGGAGTGGATGTATCATTGTCAACATGAATTTGTTGGGGAAGTTGACATGATGTTTGTACCTTGGTTATAAAGTCTCAATAATATTTGAAAAAAGATGAGTATGAAACGACGTTACAATATTTTGTTTCAACATTTGCAACAATTTCTACTCAATACTACAGGTCTATATATAGGAGGCATTGATTATGTGATATATTTCTCCAAATTACTTGTAAAAATCCATGCAGAATTGCTTGTATTGTGAAGGTATACATGTTTAAAAGTTTGTAAACAATGATCGGCCATCTTGGATTTCAATCGTTGATTTCCGTGAGCGCTCGGAAACAGTCACATCGGGTTGTTAAACTTCCAAATTCAACATTTTTACGTCCTTTTTCGGTATTTTTTCTGATTTACTCTAATAAAGGCATTGATGGTTCTTCATATTACCAAACGTCGATATAGAACACCTCTCCTAACTAATTTTTTACCTTAAGCAAACTTTTCAAACTGTATAATTTTATGCAAATGCACGTGTACTCAACTGAAAATAGAATGTTCTAGCAGATTAATGTATTACGGTAACTTCTCTCATTGGCTTATTCCCAGTGTCGGAACCAAATCAGAAAAGATCTTTCAGACTGAGTTTGCACCCATTAAATTCCACAAATCTGGAGCCATTTTTTGCGCAGGCGCAAATCATACCGTCGCGATTATCGTTCCTGTTGGTTCATGCTACTTTCAGTGACAATCATGCTCCAACAGTTGTCACTATGGTCTGACAATGCAAAATTTAGCAGTTTTTTCTTCTGTAATTAGTCCGACCAACCACAGGAACCTGTCTCAACGATTCTAGTGTCACCATACTTATTTAAATAGTAAGGAATCTAATGCAAATGCTTAAAGGTACATGCCAACTCAGTAGGCACAAACTGTTCTTTATTGGAATTAAATAAGTGTATAATTGTGTCACTATTCCACCAATTCTAAAAATTACGAGTGCATGCTATATACAGATATATATAATCATTTAGTAAAATATAATATATATTTTGTTGATAGTGACTGGCGTTTGTATCAGGCAATTTTCATATGCAAATGAGGCATGATATTTTTTAATTGTTTATGCTAATTAAAGATAAAGAAAAAGATAATGTTTTCGACAGATTATAAAGTATGATCATCGCACATCAAGAAATAAATACAGAGAATAAATAATAATGTCCGTTAACATTTTAAGGAAACACGGTCATCGCCCCTGGTATCGGTGTGGAAATTTACGTCTGATATAAAATGTATACAAATGCCAATCAATACGTGGGGTAATGGTGAATGAGTGTTTATTTTGTCAGAAAATGTCTCGGATGATGTCTCTGATATAAAGAACATTTTGTGCTTACCGAGTGGGCATGCACCTTTAAATTAACTATCACTGGTTACAAATCAAACGTTTCTGCGATAACATCATGCATTTTGCATATATTATTTAAACAAACATATAAAAGATGAATGTTTTTACCCCGTAACAAGACCGTTCCCAAGTAAATCGGTCATTAATTGGCAGAAATATTTATGTTTCATTCACAGAATTAGATTTAGTTGACCCACCGGTGAATTTATACATCCTGTACAAAGCCCATACAATTCATATAGGAAAAATCGTCGTACACATTTATTTCTTGAAATTAGCAAATCACACATTTTTCTTTACTGCCATCCCCTTGTATATGTTCTTAGGCAAGAAAGAGCAAAGACGACCGCCACTACAAGTATTATGCTTGTTTAGTTTCATTTGACCTATTTCACACTTGTTGATACATGTGCTCTGCAGCCATATTTCAAAGCATTGACGTCATTGGGTTTACTGTATTTAACTACTGATTTGTGACTGGAGAAACGGTCAGGGACGGATCGATAGGACTACTATTGCAGTAGTTAGGCGAACTGTGGACTGTTGTTGAGCAAAGTAATTCATTGTTCGACATATATGCACATCAGAGAATCTATCGTTGCCCATATTTTATTCACCTAACTCCTGCATTAGTTGAGGATACAGTGTTAGACACCGGATATAAGCATTTTCTTATATAAACTTTGTCAGTTTCTTCAGCTCTTTTTGTATTGATTTTGAAATGTTGTGCAGGATAATATTTTATTCATAAGAACATGTACATACAGCGGGGTGAACTGAAGCAGTGTGGATAAAGTGTCAAGGACACAATGCACGCCTCAGGTGAGACTCGAACCAACGACTGCAAGATCAGCAATCTAACGCCTCAGACCAGTCGACCACACACTCCACAATGAGGATGATAGAAATCAGTTTGAAAGTCCGTTTTCTCGGGGCTCTCCCTGTACGGTCCAATTACACTTTGTGACCTTTCTTATAATATAGAGTAACAAACAATAACAGTCTTCAAATTTTTGTTTAATTGTTAATGCTTTTAGGTTTGTTTAATGCATTTATAGACTTATGTCCTTCACTTCAACCTGTGGATAATATAATCAGATTTGGTCTGTTTTCTTCGTAAAAATTAATCATCTTGGCACATGGTGCCATAAGATGACGAATATAAACATGATAAACAGTGTTAATGGAAGAAAATTACTTGCATGTGACTTTTGTCTGTTTACCATGTGGTAAGGCTTGCATGTTGACATGTGTTTCTAGTATCGGGTTGCATTGGGTGGTCAGAGTGTCCATTACTAGTCAAATTCATTGCTTACAGATATTCCGATTCTGTCGATCAAAATGCCACAAAGCCTTTAAGAAGAAGCGAAATCCACGTAAGACAAGGTGGACGAAGGCATTCCGAAAAGCTGCCGGGAAAGATCTGGCTGTGGACCCATCGCTGGAGTTTGAGAAGAGACGAAATGTGCCGATGAAGTACGACAGACAACTCTGGCAAACTACAGGTACAGTGGAACCCTCTAAACCGGACGCACGGGAAAATATGGATGTTTAATTTAGATGTGTTTCCAGTTATGTGTCTCTGATTACACTATCTTTTAATGATTGCAAAACACTAGAATGTGTCCTGAAGTGCTAACATGTCTTGATTTACAGTGGAACCTCTCCAAACCGGTCACCCTGGGGGCATTCAAGGAGTTGTACAGTGGCTATAGTTGTGATTTGATTTATTGTGTTTTTGCGTCCATTCAGTCGCATGGTCATAAATTGATGTGAAAGAACCTGTAGGTGGTAACACTCTACAATCAGAAATACATTATCCTTATGTAGTGCCAGGCACCCTGACTCAGAGGATCATTTGGTTCTGTCCAATAGATGTGTGAACGTCTGGAAAGTAAAATCTTTGAAAAAATCTAAATATATTGTAATTAGAATTTATCAAAAGCATCGTCACAATGTAATTGGTTTATAAATGTGTTGTTGTATTTTCAGTGAAAGCAATGCAGAGAGTAACAGAAATTAAAGAAAAAAGACAGAATCAATTCATTAGGAACAGGTATGGAAATCACGGCATGGCAAGTCTTATATTAACCCAGAGCTGCCAACTGTTACGATTTTTCCGTATTTGTTCCGGAAAATACGTTAGAAATACGGATTAAAAAGTACGATTTTTAAAAAAATCAGCCCGGGAATATATGGAAATAATAATTTTGTTTCACAATTCTGCCAATAAATCCTATTTTGTTATTTACCCGTAATCATACTCACCTAGGCGCTTACCATTTCAATTATTGTGTAGTAATAGTAGTTTCAAGCGCTCAGCGATACTGATTTATTCATCATGTAAATTCATAAAATGTCTGCTCCAAAGCGTGCACCCAACGAATTTGGGTATTTTTTATCGAAAGAAGTTAGGAGAACACGTTATGTTCATCACTGATTACAGCGAGACATGGCCCCATTTGGTCCTGTCAAAGCGCGGTGATGAATTTGCTCTTGCAAGCAGTGTAATTGTGATTTTTCGGTTGGTCATGGTGGCCGAGACGAGGGCCAAGGCTCTAACAAATTTACTTTATGCATATAAGTGAGTACTGATTTGTGTTCCGGAAAAAATATGTGGCGTTCCTGAAAATAGCCCCTTTCTCTCTCCATGTTCCTCATGTGACCGACATGGGGTTGGCAGCTCTGTTAACCCTTTCACCCCTAAGTAACTGGAACAAATTTTGATATGTTAATTTTGCAATCACAAAATGATTTTCAGACTAGTCCATTTATGAAAAGGGGTGTTTTTTCTCTTTACTTGCAAAAAGTGCAGATGCAGATGAGATGGCTCGTCTCGAGCCGGCTCATCTGGATCTACACTGTTTGCCAATACCACTATGCAAGTCTGAATGGGTTAATGCACATAATTTTTATTTCCTCACAGGGGAGCACAAAATTGCCAAAACCCCAATTGAAATCAGAAGTAGCGAGTATCAAAAAGCAATAACAAATTTGTGGTACCTTTACCATGCTACAGAAAACAATAAACAGACCACAAATATAGCATATTTTTCTTATTTTCCATGAAAACACATCTTGGTATTTCATTAGATTAAATGCCAAGACATGTTTTTATTTTGAAGCAAACTATTCAATTATTGCTGTTCGTTGATGTGTAGTAAACAGTAGTGTGATTTTATTTTACCCAATTAAAATTTTGAAATACCCAATTGCTTCAGAAGTGATGGAGTCCTGATATTAGAGAATACCAGTGTAGTGTCTTTTGATATCAAGTTTATCAGACAAGGCTAGGAACGTGTATATAATTGATATCAAAAGACACTAGCATGTTAATCTATTTATCAAGACTGAAGTATGTTTTATTCTATATAATGAGCAATTATGACATGGTTTTCATTGGAAATAACACTGACCCGTTTACTTTGCATCATTACTCTTATGTCATTCGATACTGTCACGTGATGTCTTTCGACCAATGAAATGTCGAGATTGCCAATAGATGTTAAGAAACGTTGACATCACGGCAAGTTTAGCGCAGACGGTGGTGTACAATATACATGACTCCATGTTTCAGATTAAAGAAGGGTAAGGAGTTGAGGAAAGCTGCGGATGTCACAGAGGTTCAGAAAAACATCCACCTCATCAAATCTCCTGCAGGTACGTGTTGACATGGTGCAGCCGCTGCCAAAATGTGGCAACATTTACCCCCCACTTTATGTGAGGGCAATACATTAATTGTATGGGCGAGTGGAAGTCATTTTTAGAAGAAAAAAATATACACATACAGTTAAATATCCTTGCTGATGAATTTGTAAGCACTTGTGACTTAACATAAATGGTAAGTTGGGAGTTCTTTAGAATCGTCTCAATGAGACGATTCTAAAGCACTCCCAACTTGCCATTTTTGTTGAAGAAATAACAAAATTCCCCCCAAACTCTGCTTAATTTATTCAACCTCATCACCAATAAATAAAAATAAAAAATTCTGGTGCCCTCCGCAGTCATCTGATCAGGATCTGCAGTCCGTCAATGAAACTCGTGTCATGCTTCTACTAATAGTAGTGGTGAGCAACATACATGTAAGTCATTATCATGCTACAGGTATGTGCTAATTAAACAGGAGCTACACTGGTCATAAATCACATTATGTTTGAAATCAGGGGGTACCAGTGATTTACATGTATTTACCAGCGTCGGCGACATTACATGTATTTAGGATTTTACACATCAAACTTCAGCAATTTTATTATTTTTCCATAGGATGACACCATTTTTTGTAGCGCCCGCTTGCGGACAGCGCAATATAGTCAGCACATTGGCGTACGTACGGTTAAAGTTTTTGGGCCGCAACTATCTATTTGAGAAGAGACCAATTTGATACACCAACTCAAAATGGTAGATAAATACTGTGTGGTACAATACACTTTAGACACAAAACTTAACCAATATTCATGTTTTGCAGCGAGATCTGCACGATTGGAGAAGAAGATTGTGCAAGTCATCCAGGAAGACGACGATGTCAAGATGGAAGAAATATAAACACAACAATACTGTTCTTATCCATTACCATTGGTGCTGCTCTCCATGCCCGCGTAAAATGTTTCACGTCAAAAGAGGCAGTTGATGTGTTATGAATTCCCATTCAGCTACATGCAAAGATGCTGCATAAACACATTTCTTGCGCCAGTTACTGGATGAAAATGTTGTTATGCGCTAGCTCCAAGTTGACCTGAATGGCGGCATCTCATCAGGAAACCGGTGCATTTTTTTATAGGAAACAATTTCCGCCTGTGCGAAGTGTGTGCAGCACCAGTGATTACGGAAATATCAACATCGGTTACATTCATGATGTAACGGCCATGATGTTGTCAATTACAGGACTTAATCTCACATTGTACAAACACAGCAAAACTGTTGTTATCCATTCTCATTCCACGCCTGCGTAAAATGTTTCTCGTCTAAATGTTAGGATTACTGCATAAGCACATGTTTGTTCAGTAACTTGCGCAAGAAATTTGTGCCGATTACTAGACGAAAATGTGTTTATGCGATAACTCAGTAGAGCTGAGTTTCATTTGATCAGGAAACAACTTTTTTACGTAAAACATTCTACGCCAGTGCGGAGAGCGTGCACCACCAGTGATAACGTAAATATTACCTTTGGTGACATTCATACAGTACAAATAGCCTTGATGTTGTCAATCACAGGATTTAATCTGACAGCATGCAAACATAGCCTTACTGTTGTTATCAATTACAGAAATATTAACATCATTGAAATTTATACAAGACGGTCACAGCCATGTTGTTATCAATTATGCAAATATGAACATTGTCAAATTTGATACAAACTAGACAATGCCATGTTTTTGTCGATTACTGCAATATTAACAGTGTAGACATTCTTAAGCTGACACCATACAAACATCCATAGTGGATATATTAACATTGACAAAATGATTACAATACATTCACAAACATTTGCGGCATTTTAATGCAGTTGTTGATTACTTTTTATGTGTCCTACCATTTACAACAACCTGTAGAAGTAGGTGGTTGGTCGGGTGAACGTGACAGCGTAAATTAACGGTGGGGGTTCCTACTTATAGGAATCACGATTTGCCTGGTTTGGCCCTCCGGTACGTTTTTTATCTTTGGCTCTTGTTACCTGTGAGTTGAATTGGGTTATTGCCCATTATAAAAGTTGTAATATTATTACTGATCCTGCTGCTTTTGGGAGGGGGCCAAGTGATTCTGGTGTGGCGAGACCTGGCACCAGATCAGGAATATTCTGATTACTGGGCTGAATATATAGTTTTTGTCGAGCCTGCTTGCGGAAAGTGAGACTGATCACAATGACGTCCAGGTGTCCGTGCGTCCGAAATCTGCGTTAAAGTTTTTAAAAATACCATCAAATGCCTCGGCGGGCTCGACATGCAAGCCGCGGCCATCTGGTTTATTGTAAATATTCAGTTCTGATTTTGGAATTTTTCCCCCATTTGTACATGTACTTGAACATGTTCATGTACTTGTAATACCTGTATATGGGATTTAGTACTAAACCCATTGACCAGGCCTTAAATGACCGTAGCTGTTGATAGGCCGTTAAACCCCAACAAACAAACAACCTGTAGACTTGTTGAGTGTGTAACCAGTATAACCCCATGTCATCCATTCTAATACCATATACAGTGAAACCTCTCTAAACCGGATACCCTGTGACGTCCCCAGAGGTGTCCAGTTTAGAGATGTTCCACTGTAAATCGGGCATATGACCACACTTGGACATACTTATGTCTTTTGCAATCATGAACATGCATTATTATCTGAGATGCATTATCAAGAAACATCTCGGAATGAGATCAATATTTTATTGGTGTCCGGTTTAGAGAGGTTCCACTGTCGTGTAATCTGTGATCAGGCTCTACACTGTTATTGCGTTCTGAACCAGTCTGGGTGCCTCTTTATAACACTAGATCTGTAACTACTGGACCGGAGTTACACTGGTGAAAACAAGACACAACCACCTGCTTTAAACTTGCCCAAATTATTGACATTTTGAACATCTATTGGCAATTCAAACTCGCAATCAAGCAATTTGATTTTCAAGCACAATATTCAAGTATTTGGAAGTAATTGGCAAATATTTGCAAGATTAGCTCAAGCGGGAGTGTAACCCCCCTTCGTCATGGTGAGGTATGTGGCCCACCAAAATAAAAAAGATCTTTTGGTTTTATTAGACCATCATGATTTTCTCCCCATCATCTTCAGGACCTTGACGCACGGAGGGAATTTTATGTAAACAGGTTTAATAATAATTCTGATTCTATCCATAAATAGTGCATAACCAGGCGTGTGGGGGTATCTGTGTGCCTCTGCTCACTTGCTCTATTTATGACATACAACCTTGTAAATTCATACATTTTATTGAGAATGTAACGCGATCAATCACATAAATGCAAAAAATGTGAGAAATATAAACAAAAACCTGTTGCTATCCATGAGAATATATTGTAAACACACGGGTGCAGGTAAATATGCTGCCTCTGTATGGTCGGTTACTGATTACAGAAAATAACAACCAGAAATCAGTGAACACACCGAAACAGTAATGACACAAGCCATGAAATTTTGTACCGAAGAACATGTGCAATATCTCCTGAAAAATATTTACACAATATCTGTAAATATATTTCATGAAAAATCGCACATGTTGGGTACAAAATCGCATGGCGTGTCTCGGTTATACACCATACAGCATGCTAGTGACGTGGCACGTGAACAGCGGTGTGTAAATCGTGTCCAGTTCTGACAAAATAATGTTTTTCACGTTGCACATGAACATGATGAACAAAATGAAATTAGTCTTTTTTCTGTGTCGATGGGCCATTAAACCCCATTCCAGTAAATCCATGTCAGTCTCCAAACATGTGGTAGCAGGGTCCAGATTGTTGAAAAACTCGGTAAACACAGTGTTTGGGTAGATCACCTGTATTCGAGTGGTAAAACTTGCATTGCCACGTCTTAATTACTGATTTTATGTAAAAACCTATATTTCTATATTACCACATTGTAAAAAAAGTACTGTTTTCAGGGCAGTAATTCACAATCTTCATGTAGCTTGAAATTATGTGAACTGTTCAGTGCAGAAGTCTGGCACAGTAAAGTATGTACTGGCGGTATTTACAGTGAATACAGCTAATTATATGTTATAGATCTTTTCCCAGACCATCACACTATGAAATATGTGCGTGTCTGAAATTGTATAAGTAGATTTTCCAACTGAAGACTGCCATCATGATGGCTCACATAATAGCGGATGCATATCACTTTAAAGTACATGCCCATTCAGTAGGCACAACATTCTCTTTATATCAGTCATCATCTGAGACATTTCCTGGCAAAAAAAACATTAATTCACCATTTCCCCACGTATTGATTGGAATTATTACATTTTATGTCGGACATAATTTCCACACTGATATCAGGGGCGATAACACTGTTTCCTTCAAATTTTAACGGACATTACAATTTATTCTCTGTATTTATTTTTGATGGGCAATGATCATACTTTATAATCTGTCGAAAATTATATTTTTTTAGGTGACTCATTTAATTTGTATAAATAATTAAAAAATATCATGCCTCATTTGCATATGAAAATAGCCTGATACCACCGCGCGTCACTATCAGTAAAATAAATGTTACTAAATGATTATATCCGTATAGCGGGCACTCGTAATCTTTAGAACTGGTGGAATAGTGACACAATTACACATTTTCTGCCTACTGAGTGGGCATGTACCTTTAATGGGTAATTTCTGACAAACCCAACGAATATACATTCGATTTTAAAAAATATAATTATTACATCTTAAGAGTAGTCATTTTAACTACCTGCGTCATACTTTCAAGGCTAGGCAACAAGTAGGAATTCTGGGAAATTCATACTGTTTCTGAGTCGGGCCTGATAAACATGGTATCAAAAGACAGTTATGATATTCTATTTATCAGGTAACGTTTCTGTTAGAAGATGGCTAAATATAACCTGTTTTTCCCTGAAAATAATGTAGACTTGCTTATTTTGCAATGACGTCATTCGCTAAGACCACGTGACACCGTCTGACCAATGGAATGTCCGTCATATTTGCTCTAGTCAATGCAGGAGACAATTTGTTATTGTCGGTATGGGTATGTATTCTATCAATGCATTCATGTAGCGAGTTACCTGACAAGTAGTTTTAAATGGGTCGCCTTGTAATCGTGCTGTTGACGGATATATATTAATGTATAATGATTCCATAGTAAAAAGTTGACAAACATAAAATATATAAAGAAACGTGTTCATCACACCTGTAGCCTATTTCACCAAAATTGCAAAGTAGACTTATCTTGCTAAGTACACTTTGAGGGAGAAATTTTCAATTTTAAGATGAATATATTATTTTTTATTATACTGAATTATTACATTATCACAGCCAAAATATACTGAATGTATTAAATTATCACAGCCACTTTGATTGTGATAATGTAATAAATTCAGTATAATAATTCTGCATACTTTTAATCATCAAATACATGCAGGCGTTAGTTGTACATGCATATGAAATAATGCATTTCGAGAAAAATAAATGATTACTCCCTCAAAGTATACTTTGCTAGATAAGTATACTTTTCAATTTTGATGAAATCGGCTACTGATCTCAATAATGCCAGTTAATGTCTTCGCTAAATATAGAATACTAGGCTAGTATCTTGATATTATGTTATTTAGGCAATGCTTGGAAACGTGTTGGAACCTCGGAAGAATTCCTGCCGTTTCCAAGCCAAGCCTGATAAACTTGATATCAAAATACACTAGCATGATATTATAGTCGTCATTCTATGCTACATAATGAGGAAAGAACGCTAACTTGTTTACATGGTGTCATTATGTCACTCAGTAATGTGTTTATTATAATGAAATAAAATACATGTAGTGGGTGGCAGGTGGGAGCATGTGATGGGTAATTTAACGATCGGGGTTCATTCTTACCGGAATCCCGACTGGAGACCTGGTTTGGCCCTCGCATGCATACGTCTTTGGCATTTTGTATGTGACAGTTGAATCTGGTTATACCCCTTATGTGAGTATTACGATTATTTGTAATCCTATTTTAGGGGAAGGGGCCAAGTGACTCATTGTGGTATGGACCTGGCACCAGGTCAGGTTATTCTAATTTCAGGGCTGAATATATTTTTTCTCGATGTAAATATTCCGTTCTGATTCTGCGATTTTCCCCCCAATGCAGCAGGTTAAAATGGGAACCCGTTTGCCCGGCCTTACATGACCGTAGCTGTTGATAGGCTGTTAAACACCAATAAACAAACAAACAAAATAAATGTACTATTTAAACTAAACTAAAAGTAATAACGAAAATAATTTAGTATGTGTGTCCATGTTGAATCGTTAAATCTCGTGATCATCCAACTATAAATTCACATACTATATGTAGATTAATATGTGTATACAAATAATAAAAATAAAATATTTGTAGAAAAACAACTACTAGCATGATATAATGGTTATTGTGTGAACTATTGCAATGGCACTGCACCAATCAATGTGCTGTGGCATACCTTTACAATATTATGCATGATTTAGAATTAGCTGGCGCCTGAGCTTTAGCATTACTTCTAGCACCGTTATCATGTGTCTGGTTCTTTCCATTATGATTGTTTGCCATTGCAGTATTAGCCACATATTTTTCTGTCATATCTGCTGTTGTCTCGCGTGAGTATTGTCTAGGTGTAGATATTGTATCACTTGTATTCGCATTTGGTGCATTGTTAACTATATCGTGTTCAGCCACAACGGTGTCGTTACTAAATGAAGATGGCTGATTCCTTGGGGATGTGTTACGAGTTGCAGGTTTTGCAGTTTCAGTGTTAGCGTATCCAATTTTATTGTTTGTTCTTTGTGATGACTTTGGAGCCACTGTGTCTATGGTGCTATCCTGGAGATCCTTGTTTATTCCATGCACATCTTTTGAAATGTAGTTCGGATCATCTTGTGTGGCTTTGGAAATGAATTTTGATCCGTTTGGTGATATTTCATTACTATTGCTTTCCTTGCTTTCGTTATCTTTACTGGTACCCACGCTAGACTTGGTTACAGTGCTTCTGTTTGATCGTGGAACCGTCTTAGAATCGGACTTTGCAGTATCTATTTGTGTCGTCCTGCTACCCTCTTTGGTGACTGAACTTCCAGCAGGTTTGGAATTATTTGGAGCTGGCGTACGGCCAGAACTTGTATCATTTGACTTACGTACATCCCTATTTGGTTGTCCGATCTCCGGTATGTTCTCTTGAAGTTTATCACATAGTTCATTAAACGATGGTCCTTTCCACGTCATCTGCACATCCGGATCTCGGTAAAAGTTGATGTAGAGCAGTTGTGTAAACACCATGCTCATTGGACCGTCAGGTGGCCAAGTCATCGTCTCCAGTAACAACGGAATGATTGGCTTCTTCAAGGCGTCGGCTAGACTGACCTCCCTACGGCAGTTGGCGGATAGAGCATACTTCGGAGTGACACACGTCACAACGGCATTACAGCCGCGCAGTCCTCTATCGATCTTGTCATAGAGTGAATCACCGCCGCCCATCTGATAAATGTCCATCCAGACCGTGTAGCCTAGACTTGTTAGGCGCTGATAGAGGACTTTGACCTGTGGCTGTTTCCCCCATTGGTAGGAAAGGAAAACCAGTGGCTGGGCCTTCTGATCAACCTATGAGAAATATAATTATATGAACTATTAATATCAGTCATCATGTTGGTGTTTTTAGCAGCATGTGCATGTTCATACATGCACAAGCTATATGTCGTTGCTATCTTCATGAGTAAGAGTATGCGTGATTTAGAAAAAAAGGCCAGTCTTGTTAATAAACCTAAATCTCCGATATTTCTAACGCCAGGGACGACCCGGAAGTTGCTCATCTTTGTCCAAGTTCGGTACCCTGTTTCTTTAAATCAGTATTTATTACACTACCATCCTCTTATCATGTGCATGTTGTGTCATTCGAGGAAACCATATTCTCTAAATTGTTTTTCGCAAATGCTGCGTTTTACCTGTGCTGTGCTCTGGACCTGAGGCGTGTTAGTCTTCGCCTTCTTTGTATCTATCACTATCTCCTCTGCGATTGGCTTCCACCAGTCTTTGTAATCTAAAGAGACAATTAATAACATAAAGTACATGCAACAGAAGTCCCGTATTTGATAGAACGAGGGGATATTCCTTTGCTCTTGAAGTTCCGTTTGCCTCATTTCATCTTCGTATATACATCAATGATAGTTTACGTCAAATAGTTTATAAGTTTCTTTTTACTGTCATACATTTCCTAAAGGATTACTTTCATATTCGGACAATTGTTACATGTGGAAATGTACGGCATACGCGCGCCACCATTAATATGGCCTCGGCCTTTTTAACTTCCACAAGGTCGCTGAACCAAGTTGTGTTACGTTAGTAAGTGTTTTTGTTTTACGGTCCAGTATACCGGACTACTAACACTGTTTACAAACATGATGTCCAGTCTTAAATCTACTAGATATATTAGTATTATTCAACAACGTACGCACATTACTTGTAATACTGTTGATTATATTTATTTCATTGCATGTGCGTTGTGTGTGTGTTCGTGTACGTGGGAGCATGCGATCGGTAATTTAACGATCGTGGTTCATCCTTACCGGAATTCCGAATGGAGACCTGGTTTGGCCCTCACATATGTCATTGGCATTTTGTATGTGCCAGTTGAATCTGGTTATACCCCTTATGTGAGTAGTATGACTATTCGTAATCCTATTTTAGGGGAAGGTGCCAAGTGACTTTGATGTGGTATGGACCTGGCACCAGGTTATTCTAATTTAACGGTTGATTTTTTTTCTGGATGTAAATATTCAGTTCTGATTTTGGGACACCCCCCCCCCCCCAATGCAGCAGTGCAATATGCCAATGGGGGGGGGGGGAATATCCATGATCTATGTTTTACAAACATAATGTCTAGTTTGTTAATTTGTTAATTGAAACAGTAAGAACATCATAAATGAACGAGAACAAGTTTGACGTACCTTTCTTTATCAACTTTGGATCGGGCATAACGTAGTAATTGAGCTGCATCAACAGTTCCTGGAACTTCGGCACCGGCCAGTATCGCTGGTCTTTTGTCTCCTCGTCGCCCCGTTGGAAGAAACGGATGAACAAATATTCGCTGAATATCGGCCCCATTGAACCTTTGGGCGGCCATGCCATTTTCTCCATCAGCAGGGGTATGATTGGTTTGCCAAGGTTCACGGACAGATTCACCTGAATGGAGAAACATGTGGCTGTGACTTGAGAAATGGGGCTTTCGTAATTTGTCAACAGTGTAGCTTCTGATCAAGTAGCAAACTCTTGTAGCGGTATAGCGATATATATATATATTGCTTGCTAGAAGCATGACGGGTGTTTCCTTGACGCAATTGCGAACAGTGCAGATCCTGATCAGACTGCGGTTGCACAGGCTCATTTGGATCCACAATGATCGGCAAATCCATAAGTCCCATTTCTCCAATCACAGCCATATTTATTGTTGTTGATACATATATTTACACATAGTCCCATACTTAAAGTAGCAGATTTTAGTTTTGAAACATCGAAGTATTTCGCAATCGTACAACAACCTCCAACTTTGGCGTCTCTCGAGGACAATAACATAATGCTTACAATTGAGATCTTAATAACACTACGCTACAATATGTCCATGTATGATTACTGACTAATTAACAGAGGCAACAACCAATAGGCCTACATCGCCACCCGTACCTCTCTGTTTGGTGACTGCGCGCACTTCTCCGTGGTACAACACAACCATTTTGGCACCGTTCAAGCACCGTGTTATAATGATTACAGTTGATACAATATTCATGATAGTACGCTGCAACGAATACGTGTCTGATCACTACCCTAGCTGAGTAGTGGAGGTAACGGAAAACATATCGCGATCCGTACACATCTGTCACAGTTCAGTCATTGAGCGTATTTCTCCGCTGTACAACAAATGGTTTGAACTACCACACACAAACATCGACCCACTGTGCTGCACCAGTTGACGTACCTCTCTGTTACAGTTCAGTGACTGGGCGTACTTCTCAGTGGTACAACAAATGGTTTGAGCTACCACAAACAAGCATCGACCCACTGTGCTGCACCAGTTGACGTACCTCTCTATTACAGTTCGGTGACTGTGCGTACTTCTCCGTGGTACAACAAATGACGACCTTGGCGGCCCGTATGCCGTTGTCGATCTTGGCGAACAACTTATCGCCCCCACCCATCTGGCCGATGTCCATCCAGCACTCGTAGCCCGCCATGTTGAGGTGGCGCTGCAGGAGCCTCACCTCGTCCTGCACGCCCCACTGGTAGCTGAGAAAGATGGGCGGCGGGCTGGCGTACTCGAACTCCTCATCCTCAACCACGCCCTCTGAAATGTGACGCAAAACAAATAAGCACCATCATCAATATAACTCGCTGGCCGTTTTTCCCGGGACACATATGCTAATTTTAACATAAAACATACAGTTTTCTGGAAGAATATGCAACACCTTGTCGGCGAAGATACGAGTATGTCCGTCAGAAAGTATACTTTATCAACTATTTATCCGGTGTGCATGTAAAGCGCGAATTGATATTCATGTAACGAAAATGTCAGCGTGATTTTCTTGGGTCTATATCGTAATTATATAGTGTTTAGTGAATTTTACTGGAGATGAACATAACATGAAGTAACTTTTGGGATACATGAAATCACCTGTTCGCAGAACGGCTTTTATAGACTGATTCCAAATTGGAAATGAGTAAATAACCGTTGTCCGCCCATTACAACACTTTACAACTAGCCACGACAATAAGCTGACCAATCCGAGTCCCTTGACTGCGACAAATAAATAACGTAACCGAAGCGCATCACGTTAGGAAAGGCGAAAGCACCTCTCATTATCCAATACCGATTTCATCGAAACATTTCACTTTGGTTCCGTTCTTATAGCTGAAAATCTGGGCGGAATTCAGAGGGACCTAATCAAGATGGTCATAATACTATGTGCCTAACATATCCTCGGTGTGTATGCTCTTTCAGTTCTCTCTCATTTTCTCTGGGCTCTTTGTTCGATTTTCCGAATATTAGTAGATCATGATGGGAATAAACGTGTGTAAACGTTGTCCGATTAGCTCGATCGGAAGAGCGATGGGTTGAGATCTACTCCCAGTCGGGGCATACTGTTCTTTCCGTGACATTTGGCACCAAGCGAGTGACCAAAAAGGCTGTGATAATGTTATCAATTCGGTATAATAAAAAATAATAAATTTATCCTTAAAGGTACATGCCCACGCAGTAGGCACACAATGGTCTTTATAGGAATTGAATACGTGTATATTATGTCACTATTCCACCAGTTCTAAAAATTACGAGTGCCCGCTATACAAATATAATCATTTATTAATTATCAATTTACTGTTAGCGACGCGCGGCGGTAGCAGTCTATTTTGATAATGTGCGGAGACGACGACTTTCACATCACGGTTTGCGGTGCGCATGCGCAGTATATTACGCGCTCCAGTAGGCTTCCCAATATGTAAACAAGAATATCAACATGTCGAAACGTCCAGGAATGAAATTGTATGAAACGGCGTCGGCCAAATAAAAGGCGAAATGTCTGAGGGACAGGCAGTACAGAGAGAGAGAGAGAGAGTGGTTAATATTGGCGACCAGCAGATCACCAAATGGAAAGAGTTACGTGTAGATTTAGATTTGGACTCGAACAGAGATTTTTCTTCTCAACTTCCGATACTTCACTCCGCATGTCAAAGATGTGATATGATTCGACCGTGTCACGTAACGCGTATTGGTAAAAATAGCACGAGGTCGGAAAATACCCTTTCTGGTCGCGGCATATAAAATGCGATTTAACACCAATTAACACGCGCCGTAATTAAAAGTAACTCGTTAGTGGGTAGACAAATGGCTCATATAAGGCATGACAGAAAATGAAAAGTAGTGTACAGTGTAACCTGCTGCGTGGGCATGTACCTTTAAATTGAAAATGTCTCCCTCAAAGTGTACTTAGCAAGATAAGTATACGTTGCCATTTTGGTGAAATAGGCTACAAATTGTATGCGGGTTCTGTAAACTTCTTACGACTAAAATGTTCGTAACTGCAAACTTATGATAGTCTGTAACTTTCACATTAACAATGTTTTCATGTAAATAATTATTGAATTTAGATTTATTGAGCATACTAAATGTAAATCCATCAATTGAAAATTCTAGACGATCGTAAATTTGCACTTACGAACATTTTAGTCGTACGAAGTTTAGTGTAACGGGCCCCTGGTACCGGAGACGACGGCACTAAGTGATATGATGCCCAATGCAATGCCAAAGTTGTATATATTCATACTGAACAAATGTTACCTGCGGCCTTCATGGCATTTTCGACAATGGCGGCTCCGTCGACTCGGTTCATCTCCTGTAAGGCGGTCAGCACGGCGTGGGACGCCTCGCTCGTCTTGTGCGTGGCGTACCACTCACTGAGTAACGCCATGCACGGGTCATTCTGCTGAGCCCAGCCCCGGATGTCCGTGTTGCTGTAACCAAGGCGACTCGCTAGCAACCGCCAATCATTGTCCGTCTTCGGATTCATCAGCTTCGTCAGGTCACGTGACCAGTTTGGTGCATTTGTCATTGTCTGAAATGACCAAACAAATGGCGTTGTTTGACAGGACCTCACGAATTGCAGAATGATATGATTAATATATGAAAGACGGGGACAACACTGTACAATAAACAAAACAAAATGGTACGTGCTACAAACGATGCCCTTACGACTCGGAATACAAGGCTATATACTACATGTATATGCATATGCATATCACTTGTATACAGCATAAACGCTGTAGTCAAATATTTTAATTTATCCCGTCAACACAGTGCGTATGTGCCGTGAAACACGGTGCCCGTGAAACATTTTTGATATCAGTCAATACTATTTTTGCATTTTACAGCCATTTGTAGGTGTTGACGGGATAAATAGAATAGTAGGTTAGTGTCGTGAATGGGAAAAATATATGGCGCGGCTCGGAAACGGGATGTGCTCGGAAAAGCCTCGCCCATCCCGTTTCCTGAGCCTTGCCGGATATTTTTTCCCATTCACGGCACTAACCTACTATTCTCTATAATCATCCCATTCATCGAAATGAACACTTGCTTGTTACAAATATATAACCCAACTTCCGTCTGTACCGTATCAATACAAGCATACATGTATCAATATTGACCGACCTTATTATCAATTTCCTCGACTTTGTGGTTAGTTTTCTCAATGTTATCTTCTGCCTCGTCAACGCGTTCTTCAATGTGCTCCATGTCTTTCTTAACTCCCTTTATTTGCTTGTGATGATCGATGACATGCTCTCCGATGTTCTGAACTGTGTCTATTGTAGCATCCACCTTTGTGTCAAGCTCAGAAATGTCTTCCTGTTGTTGTTTAACGTCTTCAAATACTTCTTCTATGCTGCAGTAGAAAGTGAACATATAATCGATTACATTGTGCTTTTATAAAATAGCAAGGCATTCCTTGGAAAATTATATTTCTCATTGATGCTATTATCACGTATTTCGTCTACTAAAGGAGTAGTAGATATAGAGAATAGTAGGTTAGTGCCGTGAATGGGAAAAAATATATGGCAAGGCTCAGGAAACGGGATGGGCGAGGCTCTGCCGAGCACATCCCGTTTCCGTGCCGCGCCAGATATTTTTCCCATTCACGGCACTAACCTACTATTCTATTTATCCCGTGAACATTACAAATAGCTTTAAAATGCAGAAAATAACCCCAGCCGCATCTCCAAATCGTATTGAGAGGATATCACAAATGTTTCACGGCACCGTGTTTCACGGCACATACGCACTGTGTTGACGGGATAAATACACATTAAAACTTCACTGTGGTTGACGGGATAAATACACATTAATACTTCATTATACAATACTGCAACATCAGTAATATATCTAGATCACCACTTGGCAGCCGTTTGAAGGCCTATAAGACAAGCCATTGCAATTTATTTACATGATTTACGATATTTTCAGTGATTGACATCGAAATTTGATAAAATGTCCAAAGCAAATGCAATATAGAATTCCACATTTGCCATGACAATTTCGTCAACTTCCGCCGTCATTTACAGAAAAATATACCAATTTCTGTAAATAGTTTTTCATGAAAACATTGCAGAGCACTTAGGTACAAAATCACATGGCTTGTCTCATACAATGTAATGTACCTTATTCCGTCTATGACGAGGATAATTTGGTGGCAAAGATCCTTAACATCCTGATTGTTGGTCGTTTGTTCAGTCTTCTCTACCTCTGCTCTGTGTTTCTGCATATAGTCTATGTGCTTCGGCGTCAAACGGCGTACTGTGTTCAACACGGACAGCGAAATGTTGTGATCTTTGTTGTTGGAGTATTTCATCAGGTAATCGATAGACTTCTGACCCAATCCCTGTAACATAGCACACAATTGCTTATGATTTGACTGGTGCTGCACTTCAAATGCTTGAAATGATTCCCGTCGAAATATCATAGGAGATGCCACTCAGCCCTACTTAGAACTATCGCATAAACGCATATTTCGTCTAGTAACCGGTGCACATTTCCTGCACCGGTTACACTATGACAATATATTTATGCATTATCTGTTACCTGTATTTAAATTCGTCAGGAATCCGGAATCTATTTCGACGTACATCGTACATACATCGTACATGTTGCAATAATCTTGGCTAATAATAATTATAAGGTATATATGTAATGGTGTGTGTGTATGTTGTTTTCGTTGTCTTATATACCTGATTAATAAATGCTAATAAGTGGACGATGTTGACTATATGGAAGCACAAGCCGACTCACCTGATCCGACCGTCCGATGGATGCCAATATACCTGCTCTCCATGTGAGCGACTCTGGCTTGAATATGTTGTCATCGACCAGTGTAGAATACTGTGGTGCCACGAGTTTGGGGTTCATGCTGGCCACTTCTTGAATAGCCAATAGAGCGTAATTGACCAACTGTTCGTCCGTCCGACATACTTGTAGCAGTCTAGACACTTGTTGGTTGGAGAACACCTGAAGGGTAGAAAATAAATTCGTATGTGCTGCATGACACGTTTAATCCATATTAGAGACGCGCCATGTGATGTTGTACCTTCGGACATCAGCGTAATTTCATGAAATACGGTTACAAAATTTACAATATTTTCCGTATATGGCGTCAAAAGTTGACGAAATGTTCAGAGTACATGCATATCCGCATGTACTCTAAAGATTTTGTCAACTTTTGACTTTATTTATGAAAAGTATTGTAAATTGTGTAAACGTATGTAATGAAATTACGCAGATGTCCGAAGGCACAAAATAACATTGGCGTGTCTGATTTATCGATGAGCCATCGAAGCAACCAGTCGTCAGCAAATGGATGTTGGGGGAACATACATTGTGTTGGAGGTATATACCTAGAAGATACAGACTTATTATCCGATCAAAAGAGATATGTCACCAAGTTATTTCAGAAATGGGAAGGTGTGTTTTCTAAAGGCAACACATATATTGGAAATGCGGACTTGGTCAAACGCAAAATCAACCTGGAAACCAGCATGATACCGTTTAAGGAACGGCCAAAACTACCAGGCCTGATGTCAGAGGTTTGATAAAATCTGAATGATATGATAAAGTTGGAAGCCATTAGACCCAGTGTCGGTGCATACTCTTCAAACATCGTATATACGCTTCTGTGTTGACTTTAGGACATTAAACAATTGGACTATCAAAGATGCATATGCCATTCCACGAGTTAAAGATACACTCTATTTATTGGCATGAGCCAAGTATTTCTCAAAGTTAAATCTCCGGAGTGACTACTGGCACGTTGAAATTGATGAAAAGGGCAACGCACTGAATGTAAGGGAAGACGCACTGCTGAGACGGCAATATTATATAGAAGAAATCCGGTACAGCCGAGCTGGAAATGATGAAAGGTCGAAAGACGAACAGCATAGCTCACACAAGTTCACTGTATTCTCTGGCGAAGATCCAAAACTCCAAGATGGAGGCTGTCTATGAAGAATTGACGTATGACGTTCACTGTGTTCTTCAAGAACAGACGCATCCTGATTTTAAAATTGCACATTCATGCAAATCCGCAAATCACTTCGAGGCCTGGCAAAATGATTGTTAATTCCACTAGGAACGACAGCAAATGTTGATGATATACTTGAAGAGCTTGAAACGATATTTGGAAATGTTGCATCTGGCCAGAACAGCTGCAGTCGTTCTATATAGCAAATCAACGCTTTGATCAGTCGGCGGCTGCGGGAATTACGATTTGACGAAATTCTTCAAATTACCTTCGAAAAGGGTTATGTGGACCCAGACAAGAATTAAGTGCTGAGAGATAAGTTCTGGAAAGCACCCGGAAATGATTAGCTGAAAAACAGTACCAGAGTAACATCGAAACGATAGCTGACTTCGAGAGTCTAAGACGAGAGGTCGGTGCAGAGGAACATGAAACGAAGCTGGTGACGGGAGCGGCACATCATAGACCAATGGAAGTTCTGGAACAAATGGACGCTTCCAAGTTCGACATGCTCATGAAGAAACTATCATCATATACAACATATGAGTACACAGAAAGACTAGCAGTCGACACACTACAAGCAAATCAAAACGGAACAGAAAGAAAAGAAGACGTCAAAGTAGAAGGAGTCTGTATTGAATGGCAAATAAGGGACTAGCACAAGACTCGCCCTAGAGAAAAAATATTTTCCAGGCTCGTGGGAAAAGTGATCGAATCAGACGTAACCTTATGTGGGCAATAAATCGCCGCCCTTGTGGACAGTGCTTCAATATGACTACCACATGGCATGCGCGGGTGATTTGCAATCATGACCAGATTGTATCATCGGAGATAAGTGGCAATGAACCCGATCAATATTAAGCAGAACTAAGTTTTCTCTGTGTCCGGTTTAGAGAGCTTCCACTGCATTACAATTCCATGGAACGAAAGCCAATTCTATATTTGATGGATGAGTTTAATCTTCAACTCCAAGGTGCAGATGAAAACTCAATTTCCATCCATAAGCTACATCGAAGCCACACTTGGTACAGTATTTATGGATGTTGAAGTAGAAATCCATGTTCTAGTTTTACATGTACCAACAACTGATTATGGATTGGCAGTTCATATAGTGATCGATACTAACGTCATCTGGCTCTGCAAGGACTGTTGTACAGGAAACAACAACATTTCCCATGAGTGAACTACGACTGACTTTTATCCCGTCAACACAGTGCGTATGTACCGTGAAACACGGTGCCGTGCAACATTTTTGATATCCAGTCAATACTATTTTTGCATTTTACAGCCATTTGTAGGTGTTGACGGGATAAATAGAATAGTAGGTTAGTGTCGTGAATGGGAAAACATATCTGGCGCGGCTCGGAAACGGGATGTGCTCGGCAGAGCCTCGCCCATCCCGTTTCCTGAGCCTTGCCAGATATTTTTTCCCATTCACGGCACTAACCTACTATTCTCTATGTCCGTACTTAGTGGATACCTAAGAAGTGTCAAATCAACGAATAGAAAGCCAGCAGTAATAATACAGCCATATGCAACGGTTACACTATCCGGATTTACCAGGAAAACCACAAAAACAGAGGCAGCCGTGACAGAACCGTTCGAGGGAACATCCAATCGAATTGAAGTGTGTCCTCGGGTTGTACTACTTTTGTGAATTACGTGAAATCAATGTGCAGTTTGCCCATAGTGAGTTACATATGGTGACATATGTCTAAGCACAGTTTGTGTATATTCGTGTCCGGTTAGCTCAATCTGTTAGAGGCATTGTACAGTAAACAATAGGTTCCGGTTCGAGTGCCGAGCCGGTGCATATTTTTCTCGCCCTGTGACATACACCCATATCATGGTAAATTCCCACACGGAACTTGTTTATTTATTTCGTTATAAACGAAGGTAAATATTGCTATTACCAAATACTAGTACATGTATCAAGATATAAAATGTTTAGGTTCATCATTGATTGTTGCTAAAAAGCAATAATATTCCCCTATGAACAACCGTGAAAATAACAGCCCCAATAGGAAAAACAAATGACAATGAAGTGCAATACACGGATACATGCCAGCAAGGGTTCTGCATTGGAACGGTTAGTGGACAAAACAGTGAGCTGAGGCGTTTGAACCTGATTAGCGTGGCGTCGCACACATTCCGCTTACCTCCCGTTTATACTAAACAGATAGCAGGCTCATGTACACTACCGCCTACGGAGCCCCACAGGGGACATTGATTTGTTTTATTAATTCGTTCCCACGAAATAACAATTCGTTTTATCAATTTAACAATTCGTTCGAATTAACAATTCATTCTCACGAAATGACAATTCGTTCCTTCAATTTAACAATTCATTCCCTAGAATTAACAATTCGTTCCCACAAAATGACAATTCGTTCCCTCAATTTAAGAAATCGTTCCCTCAAATTAACAATTTATTTTCCACGAATTAACAATTCGTTCCCGTTGGAACGAATTGGTATTTCGTGGGAACGAATTGTTAAATTGAGGGGACGAATTGTTAATTCGTGGGAACGAATTGTTAATTCGAGGGAAGGAATTGTTAAATTGAGGGAACGAATTGTTATTTCGTGGCAACGAATTGATAAAAAAAAATGAATTCTACGTCCTGCGGGGCTCCGTAACAGCCAGCTCTAATATTTGTCAATTTCTTTATTTCAAAATACTTGAATAGTGTGCTTGAAATCAAACAGATTGATTGACTGAGCCTGAGATGTGCTACAGCTCAGGCTCGGACAATCAAACTGATTGATTACGAGTTGACAATGCCAATAGCTGTTCACAAATGTTAATACTGTTGGCAAGATTAACGCAGGCGGTTGTGTTGTACCTCTGGGTGTTTCTTGCTAACAGCGTACAGTATGATCATGATCCAGTATCTGACACGGGCATCATCGCAGTCCAGCAGACTGACGATGTCCTGTAGGCGACTGTGGACGGGCTTCGGGTTCAGTGGATACAGCTTATGTACCACACCTGTCACGTTACGATACATAGAGAATAGTAGGTTAGTGCCGTGAATGGGGAAAAATATCTGGCAAGGCTCAGGAAACGGGATGGGCGAGGCTCTGCCGAGCACATCCCGTTTCCGTGCCGTGCCAGAAATTTTTTCCCATTCACGGCACTAAACTAATATTCTATTTATCCCGTCAACACCTACAAATGGCTGCAAAATGCAAAACTAGTATTGACTGGATATCGAAAATGTTTCACGGCACCGTGTTTCACGGCACATACGCACTGTGTTGACGGGATAAAATACATACAAGATCAAGTTAATATTTCTTATGAAATCAATAAACACATTTAATAAATATCATATTACATTACGAACAATGTAAGTTTACATTGTTTGTAATTTAATATGATATTTATTAAACGTGTTTATTGATTTCATAAGAAACGAGTCTCTGTCGAGGTTGTTATGAAATCAGAAACTTGTTTAATAAAAATCATATTAAATTATCACAACTGTTAGATCCAATATATTGCGTAAGCACATAATCATGCATTTAAACTGTTCTGCGTGGTTATCTAACGTGGTGTTCGTAGCTTGCTAGGAGACAACTATGGCATGGCAGCTCACCGCCTTTGAATGCATCGGCCAGCAAAGTAGGTCCACATTAAAGTAGAAAAAAAAATATGCTCCTTACAAAATCTATGTTTGATTGAATTTCACTAATATTGAAGTTGTATGGTGATTCGATTCGATTCGATTCGGCTCATATTTAAGGGTGGGAATTGGCTCGAACACCTTCCATACCCGGGATATATAGCCCAGTAAAGAAGCAGGCCGATGGTCGTCGGTCTGGTTTATATTTCCGAATTTTGATAAATGTTGCATTTATAATTCAGGCTCCAAAAATGTGCGTTAACTATAGGAGAATCTATGCAGGTACATGTATGGTAACCTATAATTTGAGGCCTCCTATAGCACCCATCAGCTTATATGTGTGTGATATAGTATGGCTGGGTATCGATTAGAGATGATTGAGGGGAACCCATACTAATTTACGTGCATTGTGCGTTTTGAGTGGCATACGGACTGGTCAAGTGAAATTAAGTGGCGAGTGTACTATCTCAGTCACTAATGTCTAGCAAGTGTGCTCTACGTAATTAACTTATAGTTACTTTCAGTCCTAATCCTACCTAATCACCTTCGAGAAGAGACGAGAAGAGAAGAGAAGAGAAGAGAAGAAGAAAATGATATTTGACGTGCCACCCTCACCCTATGTTAGTGTGCTGTATCAGAATGCTATATTAACCTATCATGATAACCGTGATTGCTGTTTTGTGTTGTTCATTGGGTTTTATATATATATATTTGTTTTTGTCTATATTGTAGTAATGCAGATTGTCAATTTCGACATAAAAGGCAATTACTCCTGGTGGAGGAAACCTCCAGTTCACCCGGTAGCTCCGGAGTCCCTGTAGTAAAGCTAAAAAAAAAAAGCCTCAACAGGAGGCGATTTTGCACAACTCCAATCAACCAGCTGACTACCTCACCCCACTTACTCACTCAATCACTTAGTCCAATTCCATTGAATTAGTGGACCACATCAACCAATCCATACACCCGCCAACCACACACCCCATCACTTAGTCCAGCCCCCATGTATGGTGAAGAAGCTGTTACTCTTTTTGACGCATATGACCACGGACGGCACCATCACCCTTGCTATTGGCGGTATTGCATAGGGAGCATGGCTATAACAGTTGCATTCAGATTAAAGATTAGGGCCTTCAAATATGTAAAAATATATTGTTACGGAAATTAAATGTGTACTAATTATATAACTATTCAAAGTGCTTTTAACATCAAATGTGTTCGTTTGTACACAGTATCAGCTAATAGTTCAATACCGTGTTAGTAGTGGTCTCGTCCAGTATTCCCGCGACTTTTCCAAGTTTCTATCCCCGATAAATTCAACAAAAAGGCCATTCATTCCTTATAATTCCAGCATTTGAAATAAATTCATCAAGAAAATGTGTTTATTTTCCGTTTTTTTCTTAAGAATTATTTTAACTTGCGCCTCACGGTGTGCATGTGAAGACAGTGTAATTAGTTTTAAATAAATATCGAATATGTGTACCCGGTAATAAAAAATAAACGCTCTTTGTATGTGTTAATGACATCTCTAAATGCTGAACCAAAACAATTATATAACCCCTACAATACATTCTGATATGCGGGATCCCATCTTTAAATATAAGCTCAACTGAACCGTTAGTGACACGTCCCCCATCTGTAAACGTTGTTTGCTCGCCTGATCAGGCGAGCAAACAACGTTTACAGATGGGGGACGTGTCACTAAATTGGTGAAACAGTAAACCGTGCATACCCGACAAATGATCGTTTCTGCCGTCCAAGTGGATAAATATATCCACTAATTTCGGCAGGTACTCTTTCAATATAGCTGGTATGGTTGCTGCGATGACGTTTATGTGTCTGAAGACGGTCTCCGTGACTTTATCATGGTCTTCCTCCGCCGATATCGATGCCCATTTGATGAGATCTGCGATTATGGGGTACAGCGTCTCTCCGGATTTGCTGTTTTGATGCTGTAAAATAAACATACACTTGACTGCATACATAAGTGATTGACTGATTGATTGACTGGTTGAATTAATGATTGATCGATTGATGTTTTAATATTTTTTTACCAAAATCGATTTTTGTTTTTACGAGACAAGAGAAGGACCTACCTACCTACCTGCCTACCAACCCACCCGTGTAAGTAGGATATGGTTTGTGCAAGCCAAATAATCATTTCATTGTGATCTTACCAAATCCACCAACTTTTTAATGATGTCTCGGTATATGTGGAAGTAGACGGACGGACGGTCTGGCTCCTCCTCCTGATAAAACTGCTCCTCTATACTATCGCCGTCGCCACACGTCGCCACTATGGACAGAAATAACGTGTGGTGCTCCGCCGTTATAGGGTTATTGCCTTTCCTGAAAGTAGTTTTCAAACCGTTTTGTCGCAGGAAGTATCATAAGATTGGTCCGGCGAATCTACGGGGTGCCCCCGCTACCCACCCAACGTGTATGATATTACCACTCACGGACATGTTCCGACGCACCTGGTTTGGCAATTTCAAATTTAGTTATTCATTGACTCAATATATACGCTATCTGAAAACAAGTCTTGACGTATCCTGCATTGACTCCTGTCTGATTCACGACACTTGCCCACATATTACGGCCATATACAAAATGAAACACATTTTTTTTTCTCAATAATATTGAATGTTTACGAAATTTTACGAATGAGCATTTTTTCTTTTTTGTGAAATATGTTCAAAAATTGATTTGTCTATGGGAATTTAACATGGGGGAAAAGAAGGTGGAGGAGCTGAGGAGGAGCCAAAATAAAACGAAATATTCCGAAATCTTTGAAAATTGGTCCACTGTTTCTGAAATTAGTAAATAATGCCGCATGTTAAATCCTCATAGACATCTTCAACATGGGGAAGAAATCGCAATAAAATCAAGATTGGACCAAATTTCACAAAATAAATTGAAATGTTATCGAAAATAAATATTGTTTTTTCATTGTTCATATATCCGTAAAATTTGGGCAGCTTTTGTGGTGCAGACAGTAGACAACGACTTTGCCTGACATTCCATTGGTCATGAAACGTTGGTTTAACCTTTGTATCCCTGACTATCTGGTATTGATAGTTCCAATTCATTGCTTGACTAAATTATTCAGATAATAAGGGTAATTTATAAATAGCTGAAACATATTGAAAAACACTACAGATCCTGTAACGCTTACAATATCACAACCACCCTGTACTTACCCAAAGTAATTGTCCAAAACATTTGAGAGCACATCTTCTGTAGGACGGGACATGTCGGTTTTTTCCCAGGGTAACTGTCGGTCCTTCAGCAGCTTGTCAATACGTTGTAGCACTTCGGTTATCTTGTCCTTACTCACGGTCTAGAAAATCCATTACTTGTGGCTGTGACTGGACAAATGTGGCTCATGGGAGTTCTGACCAGTGTAGTTCCTGATCAAATAACACGCTCCTGTAGCCAGATAAGGATCTGGGGGCCGTTTCACTAAACTTCGCACGACTAAAATGTTCGTAAGTGCAAAATTATGATAGTCTGTAAATTTCATATTAACAAATGAATGTTTTCATGTAAACATTTATTGGATTTACATATATTGAACATAGCCTATGTTCATATGCAGCCTATGTTCAATAAATGTAAATCCATCAATTAAAATTTCCAGACGATCCTAAATTTGCACTTACGGACATTTTAATCGTACGACGTTTAGTGAAACGACCCCCTGTATTGCTTGTTAGAAGCATGGTGGGTGTTTCATAGATGGAATGGCGCACAGTGCGTATCCTGTAGCCGATTTCATCAAAATTGCAAAGTATACTTTTCTAGCAAAGTATACTTTGAGCGAGTAATCATTTATTTTTCCTGAAATGCATTATTTCATATAGAACTAACGACTGCATATATTTGATGATTATAAGTATGCAGAATTATTATACTGAATTTATTACATTATCACAGCCAAAATGGCTGTGATAATGTAATAAATTCAGTATAATAAAAATTAATAAATTTATCATAACATTGAAAATTTCTCCCTCAAAGTATACTTTGCTAGATAAGTATACTTTGCAATGTTGGTGAAATAGGCTACTGATCAGACTGTGCAGATTCACAGGCTGATCTGGATACACACTGGTCACAAACCCCATCAACTCCAAGTCCACAGTCACAGCGACATTTCCATTCAATAGAGGATTTTGCACCGTTGTTTTTAATTATAAAACGAAGTTTCCGTTCGTTTAAAAGTGAAACGAAAACGTGTCAAAACGATGGGTAAGCGATAGGCAATCGTTCGTTTGTGGAACCAGGAACAAATCCGGACTGTACATGAGTATTAATTTCATATGACATTTACTAATTGCTTTTTATGATTTCATACGTAATGGTGGACCCAGTTAAGGATTTTAATGACACTTCATATCATTCGCTATATATGAATCCGGGGGGCGGATCCAGCATTTGGGTAACAGGGGGCGGGGGGGGGGGGGGGGGGGGGGGGGGGGGGGGGGGGGGGGGGGTTGTTCTAGTTTGCAATCTACTCCCGTACTAGCTACGGACGGTTATTGCAAGAGTTACCGTTCGCAACTAGAGGGTTGTCCTATTTTTGAGCTCTTCGAAATGCACTTTCCTGTGTCTTACGGCATTTATACTCCAACTGGTGGTAAACTGTGTGATCTATGTAAACTCCGTGTCTGAACGGGTGGGGGGGGGGGGTGCAACCCGGACCCCTCTCCCTCCAGATCCGCCCCTGTAAACGAGTTACCGATTTGAGGCTACAGCTCGGTTATTATGAACTCAGTCAACGATACTAATAGGAGGCACGCCATGTAATTGTGTACATGTTAGATATATCATGAACATTATTTTTAAAAAATTTACGATACTTTCCGTAAATGACGTCGAAAGTTGATGAAATGTTCATATAGCAAATGCGGAATTTTCCCAATTGCTATGAACATTTTTTCAGCTTTCGAGGTCATATACAGAACATATCACAGTTTCTGTAAATATATGTCATGAAAAATCACAACTGCAAACTCACAGAGTATCTTACATTCGCGACAATGCTGGATGCTATTTATTACAAGCTCGCCATGTGAAGGATCTTACATATGTAGTGAATATAGAGTATATTTATTAAACGAGTTCGCTGATTTACCTTTAAAAATATTCATTACAAAGCACACTGTACACGAATAGAAAACACAAGCTACATGCTGATACAGTGGGGTCAGCGTGTAAGTGCACACACGAACGAACACGACAGGTTGGTTCCAACCTGTCGTGTTCGTTCGTGTGTGCACTTACACGCTGACCCCACTGTACACATTATTCACTCTTTAAACAGGCCAAATGCTTTATTTGCGTAGTACGTACCACGGAAAACACAACAGCCCATGGTTGTATTACTTATATTTATATTGCAACATTATGATAGTCTCAAAAATGTAAATAAGTGCACACACGAACGAACACGACAGATTGGTTCCAACCTGTCGTGTTCGTTCGTGTGTGCACATACACGCTGACCCCACTGTACTTTACAATATTTATAATTCCAGCACAAAAATATTTACACAATTCTCTAACATTTGATTGGCCCGTAGCAAGTCTATGTCCAAAATTTATATCACAGTAAACTCCCACGCCAAACTACTTTCCGTAAACGTGAGGCACAGTTAAAATAATTCTTAAGAAAACGGAAAATAAACACATTTTCTTGATGAATTTTTTTCAAATGCTGGAATTATAAGGAATGAATGGAATGGCCTTTTTGTGGAATTTATCGGGGATATAAACTTGGAAAAGTCGCGGGAATACTGGACGAGGCCTTCCGGCCTTCGTCCAGTATTCCCGCGACTTTTCCAAGTTTATACCCCGATAAATTCCACAAAAAGGCCATTCATTCCTATAATGTCATTTTGTCGCAATTCCTGGAGCAGCGACGCTGCCGGTCAATCGTGCAATTGACTAATCAACAACGTCGCGCGGCGTCACATGTGCTAATAATGTTTATTACCCAACTCCCTATGAAAGTTTATATTACATAGCTTTGACTAATTCCCTGGGTTTTGACGTGTCTGGGAAATAGTTTCACGTGACCGGGCAATAGTTCCATGTACCCGGGCAATAGCTCGCGTGCCTGTGGAATAGTCTAATCTATTTCACCCCTGAAAATCATGACGTCATCATTGTTGTCGAAGATTAGGTCATACAATTCAACGTAATTTAGATCGGTCAATCGATGCGCCACACCCCAAAGTTACGTTCATTATGTCACGTACAGTGTATTACAGGTTGCGTAATAAAACATTTATTGCATGGTCTTCCCGGGAACATTTAAAACATATTGCCCCTCGGTGCTGTGGACGATCCGATGCACTACTGCCCTCGACCTTCGACCTCGGGCAATAGCAGCACCGAGGGGCAATAGTTTTGACAGTTCCCCGAATAACCCTGACATAACTGTGTTTATAATGTAGCTAAACTAAGCACAACTGACGCGAGATGGACTTAAAGGCACTAGGTCTCAGATGGGGTCTCAGAAATAGAATAAATATTCGCTTCGTGCCCAGTAACTTACGGTGGCACAAAGGGGACATGGACATATTTTTTACTTTCGCGTGCACACGCGATAGGCTTTTGCGTGCGCACGCGATAGGTTTTGCGTGCGCACGCGATAGGGTTTTGCGTGCGCACGCAATAGGTTTTGCGTGCGCACGCGATATGGTTTGCGTGCGCACGCGAGAGGTTTTGCACGCAAAACCCTATCGCGAAAGTAAAAATTATTTCCATGTCCCCTCTGTGCCACCGTAGTAACTACTATAAGAAAATGTGATAAACAGGCGAGATAATTAGGTTTGGCCTAGTTTTGCATTTTCGCTATAACTCCTGTAGGCCTACATGTATATGTATCAGTATGAAACATTCTGAACTAACGCTATTATTTTCTTGTGAAACACCTTTAGAAAGAAGTTTCCATTATAGACGTTAGTGATAATAACTTTAAATAAAATAACAATTTAAACAAAATACACCAGTAGTCATCGATTGAAAAATAAATTGTATTGCAAACACTATGCTACTTTTCAATCAGTATGATAAACATATTTTTATTAATCCCCAATGTTTCCCCAGACAACTTGTAGATACACATTTGCATAGTATATGTCAGTAGTGTATGTCTGCTCAGGGGCCAGTTGGCTCAATGCAATATACTTAACACAGCTCAGGCTCAATAAATCAAACTGCTTGCTTTGCTTTCAAGCACAATATTCAAGTATTTTAGAGAAATTGACAAATATTGGCAAGATTTAGCGCCAGCGGTAGTGTAACATGCAACGCGCAGTGGGATTGTAAATATGCAGGGGTGAAAGGGTCAACATGCACGTTACTCACCGACAGATCCAGAAATTTGCTGTTTGTACATACGCCAGCTATGGAAGCCTTTTTAATCGACGAACTTTCGATGCAGTTGAATATACAGGCAATAAGCGCCGGCTGAATCTGTGAGGTCACTCTTGCTTTCCTGAAAGAAAAACCGCAGGCGACTTTAACAATGCGGAATTGTCGTCTGCTGTTTCATTTTTATTTTAGGCAAATATACCGAGCGTTAGCGAGCGTAGACACATGTTTATTAAAAAATCAATATGTGAACTATATCAGTTTATTATACTATACTATACTATTTTTAATTGTTCTTTTTAAACACATTTATACAAACACATGCTCTACATATTATTCAGAATTATTCAATTGCTGCGATAGTACAGTTAACAATACAGTCACATATAACTTACCAACACTACATGTATATGCTTATTTAAGTATGTTTGCATAATTAAAGACATGTTTGGATAGAAGAATGATAAATACATAGACATATTTACACTGTCCTTAAATTCATAATGGAAACGCCCATTCAACGTATTGCATTTATATACCAGTACATTACATTAGTCCCACGTGAGGTCGCGCGACATTGTTGATTCGTTAAAGTTTGTTTGACGTAATTAGATCGTCATTGTCACGCTATTGACCGGCAACGTCGCTGTTCAATGAATTGAGACAAAACGACGTAAAACAATAAGATTACTAATTTTTACGCCGTATATGGTTATTTACTATCCGAAAATGCAGTGTAAATATATGTAATAAAACCATGGGCAGTTGCTTTTACTGTAGAACGAACAACATTTGGTTTGAAGTTTGCGAGGAGTCCTTCAGTGTAAATATATGTAATAAAACCATGGGCAGTTGCTTTTACTATAGTACGAACAACATTTGGTTTGAAGATTGCGAGGAGTCCTTCAGTGTAAATATATGTAATACAACCATGGGCAGTTGCTTTTACTGTAGTACGAACAACATTTGGTTTGAAGTTTGCGAGGAGTCCTTCAGTGTAAATAATATGATTGTATACATTTGATGGGCAGTTGCTAATGTAGTATGTGACGAACAACATTTGGTTTGAAGATTGCGAGGAGTCCTTCAGTGTAAATATATGTAATAAAACCATGGGCAGTTGCTTTTACTGTAGTACGAACAACATTTGGTTTGAAGATTGCGAGGAGTCCTTCAGTGTAAATATATGTAATAAAACCATGGGCAGTTGCTTTTACTATAGTACGAACAACATTTGGTTTGAAGTTTGCGAGGAGTCCTTCGCACCAAATGTTTTTCATACTCCAGTAAACGCAACTGCCCATAGTTTTATTCCTTAAATAGAGTGGTATGCATTGAGTATTCCCAACATCACTGTCTTCACTGTGCTATCCGTTTTAAAGCGGCCCTCACATATCGGTCGCGGCACCCGCGCGACTCCTAAAACAGCTGCCCGATTTCTACGGGCTCCGCTGCGATTTTTATGGGTCGCCTGAACCCCACCTGCGTGAAAACATGACTCCCAAATCTGCGATCTTCCAAGCGCGATTTTAGGTCATGGCAAGCCCGTAGACACGTCGTTAGGGACCCGCCCGGGCGGCCTGACGGAAACCGGCCGGTGATCTGGTGGCTGCCTGAAGAATTATACAACGCATCTATATATACTCAAGCACGGACGCCGGGGTAAGCCCGACATCAATTGTCAGTCGCCCGGCCGGCGTTCTGGCGGCGCCCGGCCGGGCTCCGCCAGGACGCCTACCGATCTGTTATTTGATCAGACGGCGCCCGCAAGATTATCTAGCGGCGTCCAGCCGACGCCCTGGCGGGCGCACTATCTCCACTGCGATCCACTGTTCAAAGGGCACCGGCCGGGCCCCGTCTAATATGTGAGGGCACACGTCGCAGACATAAAATTCGCGGACGCCGGCTGATATGTGAGGGCCGCTTAACCGATGGCATCCGTCATTTGCATAATATAATAATCGTGGTTATGAGACTAGCCCTGTGATTTTGGACCTCATAATTCGAAGATGTGTTAACAATATCAACATAAACACTGATATTTTCTGTTCATGATGTGAAACGTTGACGAACTTTTGAGAGCAAATGTGGAGTTCTTCGTCCACTTTTGACCTTATGTACTGAAAATATCTTAAACTTTGCAATTATCTCACTTCGGTCAGTTCCACGTTTTGCTGCCCGATGAGCTTAAAGGCTAGTAAACACATAAAATCTAAAAAAAATATTTAAATGTAAGTACATGTGTACTTTTACATCAATAACAAAAAAGTCACCGTCACCTAAACATTTTATTGATTTTATTGCGAACATTTTTTAAAATGTAACTTTTGTTTTCTTAGTCACATCATTTCTAAATTATCTAGCGATGTTTCGGAATAAATTTCTATTTTATTTTCGTTTTTCGACTATCGCCCATGAAATTCCATCAAATATTGATTTTATTGCGAAAAAACTATTTTGGAATTTGTAGACCAATTTTTAAAATCTAACTTTTGTTTTCTATGTTGCATCATTTCTAATCTATCTAGCGATGTGTCTGAGTCAATTACTTTTTCTACTATCGTCCACCCGCTCATGAAATTCCATCAAATATTGATGTTTCGGAGTCAATTTCTATTATACTTTTTTTTTTCGGTTTTCGACTCTCGTCCACCATGCCCATCTCCTTGTTTGTTATTGACGAAAACGTACATACAGCTAAATATTTTTTAGATTTAATGTGCTTAATAGTCAAAGGTTCATCAGTAAAACAACTGTGGTACAAATAAAACGTAGCTTGTCTCATATTCGGTCTGACCTCAAGAAATCGAGCAGCTTGCTGAGGAAGCTTTTGTATTCCTTGATGGTCCACCATAAGTCTCTACAGTTCCCATTCTTGTCATCTTCCATCCGTTCCACTGGCTGTTTCCCCACGACATCAATCAACATTATGGCATCCGGAACAAGCTCCTAACATAGAAGATACAATACCCAAGATGAAAAGCCCACTATAGCCCCAGATCAGACTTGTAGCCTATTTGAACAACATTGCAAAGTATACTTTTCTAGCAAAGAATACTTTCATGGAAAACATTTCAATTTTAGGATAAATTTATTAATTTGTATTATACTTAATGTATTACATTATCACAGCCATTTTGGCTGTGATAATGTAATACATTCAATATAATAATTATGCATACTTTTAATCATCAAATATATGCAGTTGTTAGTTTTATATGAAATAATGCATTTCTGGAAAAAATAAATGATTACTCCCTAAAAGTATACTTTATACTACACTTTAATAATGCTAAAATCTGAAACATTTAAATTGATACATACAGTCCGGATCTATTGCTGGTTCCACAAATAAACGATTTTCTATCGTTTGCACATTGTTTTGACATCGTGTTCGTTTGTATAATTAGAAAATGATGTTTTCGTTCGTTTAAACGTGACGTTTAAACGTATCGTGTCACGTTTAAACCAACGAAAACATGATTTTATAATTGCAAACAACAACCTCTGTATTCAAACGAACAAATCGTTTTCACGTACACAAGACAGAAAGAAATTATACTCATGTGTATGCATATTGTTGTAGAAAACGATCGTTTTAACTGCGTTTTCCAATTGTTTTCGTTTGTTTCTTTTGGGAACCTTTAACAAATCCTCGCTGTCAAAACCATTCTAGCAAACATTCCCGAAGAACAGACGTACATGCTATGACTAGCTGTATACGTGACGTAACTATAGACACAGAAAAAACAACATACAGAGAAACGATTCGTCGGACAATGGCACTAACGTAATCGTATTTCGCTCGCTGTATTATATATATTACATATACTTCCGGTTTAGTTATACACAAATTAACACTACAGAATACTGTTTTATTCTGTTACATTCTCGTAATTCATTCATGGAGTCATTGATTTACAATTACATGCAGTAGACATTGGACATTTATACTTGTGTAAATGTAGTTTGTATAGCGACTGGAGATAATACACAAGGAAACTAAATGACATTCTGGCCAGTTGTGTAATGGAAAGTACAGTGGAACCTCTCTAAACCGGACACCCTGGGGCAGAGCTCCAGTTAAGGTGCGTAATTTGACCAAATTTTGGTGAATTTTTATTATTTCTTCATCAAAAATGGCAAGTTAGGAGTGCTTTAGAATCGTCTCATTGAGACGATTCTAAAGCACTCCCAACTTGCCATTTTTGATGGAGAAATAAGAAATTTACCTCCAAATTACGCACCTTAACTGAAGCTCTGCCCTGGGGTCCCCGGGGTGTCCGGTTTAGATATGTTTCACTGTAATACATATGTAAGAGCACTGAAACACATGCCCGTGCGAATTTCAATCACGAAGACCGAAATACATCAGCGATATTTGACAGTGAAATCTGTCATAATTTAACGCATCGATTTCACAAGGTTGTTCGGTTTAGAGAGGTTCCATTGTATTAACGCAGAACAAAAGCATACATGTACCTTCCAAACGAATACTTTTCCTTTCTTGTACTCCGCATTATCGATGGTTTTAGCTGCCTTGTTAACCAGGTCCTTTTTCCCAGAAAGAAGCATGTCTTTCACAGTCTTCAGAATTGATTTTGCTTTCGATGCCGGACTGAAAGTTAAGAGCAGTCTTTCTAAACAGTGCAACACGAGTTGGTTTCTATATCGCATGTACATGTAGGCCAAACAGTGGTTTATTTATATGGTAATCTGGGCAAGATCAACACAGGTGATTTATATCACCGATAAATTTTCCAAACATGTCGTTTATCTCTTACATGTATAATTTCATCCTAAATGCTATTCAAATGGTTAAAGTGATTTAAAGCATATTTTTTAAAATAGTATTTCCCGATTCCAACACAATTGCAACCGATACTCACGTAGATTCTGTTTTTCTGACATTCGGCGTCAAAAGCAGTGACGTAAAGCTCAAATAGCAATATTGTGGAAAGATTTCTTCGAAATATCGTGTGTTCCGTTTTTAAATTCCGGAATTGGTACAACAGTTGAACTGTTTGCTGTTTGCCTGTTCCCATATGCCCGGATGTGGCTGCTCATAAACGTGTTAGCATAATGGCAGTATATTAGCATTACATACTTCTGTTTTATTTTGAGAACCAGCCCATCCTGTGCTTTCTGAACCATCTTATCCATCGCCGTTGTCGTATCGCCAGAAGCGAAAACCTCCGATATCATCTTCTGACAGCTCTCAAACATGGAATCGGAAGGCGCCTGGAATTCAGGGGCCCGTTTCACTAAACTTCATATGACTAAAATGTTCATAAGTGCAAATTTAGGATTGTCTGGAAATTTCAATTGATGATTTACATCTATTGAGCATAGGCTGCATATGCAGCCTATGCTCAATAAATGTAAATCCGATAATTGTTTACAAGAAATCATTGTTAATGTGAAATTTACAGACTATCATAATTTTGAACTTACGAACATTTTAGTAGTGAAACTGCCCCCAGAAGCGGAACTCATAGAGAACAACAGGCCATTGTGTTTTGCACGGCTAGGAAGCGCGTAGGAATTCCGAGGCTACCGTTACCGAGTCGAGTATCCTAAATGTACGTATGTCTATAAATGTTTACTTTAGGTAAATCAGACGTTTATTGTAAGAAAATACCAAACCACTTGTATGTGCAAGGCTAGACACGCCAAACTTGATAGATAAATGTGGGTATGTATATAAATGTTTGTATTAAGTAAATCAGAGATTTATATAAAGACAATACCGGGCCATGGTCTTTTGCAAGGCTTGAAAATGCGTGTATGAACTCCTACTGTTTCTGGGCGAGTCGGATAAATGTATGTAATTACGTGTATACATGTTTGCATTAGGTAAATTAGAGGTTTATTGCAAGGAAATACCATATCACTGTCTTTTGCAAGGCTTGGAGGTGCGAGGAATTCATAGGCTTACCGAGGAATTCCTACCGTTTCGTATCCGAGTATGATGGGTATACGTATGTATGTGTATACATTATGGTATAATTATGTAAATCGGTGGCTTAGTGTGGCTCTTTGCATGTGAAGCCAATTCTATCAGGCATGCGGAATAAACACGTAGGGACTCCGAGACTCGCACCATTACAACACAAGTAGCCGATTTCACCAACATTGCAAAGTATACTTTCCTAGCAAAGTATACTTTGAGGGAGAAATTTTAAATTTTAGGATAAATTTATTAATTTTTATTATACTGAATTTATTACATTATCACAGCCATTTTGGCTGTGATAATGTAATACATTCAGTATAATAATTCTGCATAGTTTTAATCATCAAATATATGAAATCATTAGTTCTGTATGAAATAATGCATTTCGGAAAAATCAATGATTACTCCCTCAAAGTATACTTTTCTAGTAAAGTATACTTTGCAATGTTGATGAAATAGGCTACTGACATCGGTAAGATTAACCGACAACAGAAAATATGACACCACGTTGACTGCGTAATATTACAGTTACTGTAGCGTATTTGTTTTATTGTCGGTTCTCTATATTTCTCTAAATCTTAGCTATATGAGACTTAGTGTATTCGTACATTAACCATCGTAGAAATACACCGCCAAACGGCACGACGTCATGGTGAATTTTATATGTCATAAGTGCTTATAAAATATTAATTACGATTGAAATGTTTATCGAGTACGTCCAGTAGCCGATTTCATCAAAATTGCAAAGTATACTTTGAGGGAGTAATCATTTTTCCCATTCACGGCACTAACCTACTATTCTCTATTTCTCAGTTGATTACTGCCTTTGGCTTCGGGTTTCAGTTTTTGTATTAACATCTATGTCGATTATATGGCATATGCTGGAGATGAAACCAGTGAGCTCGTCACATTATATAAGCACTCGTGTAAATTCCTGTATGTATGCACAGCTTTCGTGAAATAAGGTAATAGAGAATGGTAGGTTAGTGCCGTGAATGGGAAAACATATCTGGCAAGGCTTAGGAAACGCGATGGGCGAGGCTCTGCCGAGCACATCCCGTTTCCGAGCCGCGCCAGATATTTTTCCCATTCACGGCACTAACCTACTATTCTATTTATCCCGTCAACACCTACTAATGGCTATACAATGCAAACAAATAATCCCAGTCACCGCACATATTCATACGCAGTGATTAGGTCGTATTGACAGGATATCAAAAACGTTTCACGGCACCGTGTTTCACGGCACATACGCACTATGTTGACGGGATAAATAAGGTTATTATTAACATATTACACCTTCTATAAATTCATAATGCAAACGCCCATTCGACGTACTGTGCCATGCTGTTGATTGGTTACAGTTCGTTTGACGTCCATAAATTCCACGAGGTTGTCGATACCTGCACGCTATTAACAGGCAACGTCGCTGTTCCAGGAATTGCGACAAATCGACGTAAAACAATATTATTCTTAATTTTAACACCCTATTGGTTATTTAATTTTCTTTGACACTATCAGAAAATGCAGTGTAAATATAAGTAATACAACCATGGGCTGTTGCTTTTAAGAGCAAATTTTTTTTTTTTTTTTTTTTTTTTTTTTTTTTTTTTTTTTTTTTTTTTGATTTTTTTTCGAAAATTGTAATTTTTTAAGGCCTCGTCCAGTATTCTCGCGACTTTTCCAAGTTTATATCCCCGATAAATTCAACAAAAAGGCCATTCATTCCTTATAATTCCAGCATTTCAAATAAATTCATCAAGAAAATGTGTTTATTTTCAATTTTCTTAAGAATTATTTTAACTGGAGTTTACTGGGATATAAATTTTGGACAGAGACTTGCTACGGGCCAATCAAATGTTAGGGAATTGTGTGTTTGTGCTGGAATTATTGAGGTACAATACATTTGGTATGTCTAAAGTGTGTGAGGAGAACTTTAAACAGACAAATGTATTGCAACCCCAGTAAACGCAACAACCCATGTTTTTATTCCATAAGGACCCGTTATGTACATGATGATCGTTTGATTCAAATATAGTTGCTATGTAAATGTGATATAATATAAGTATAACATAAATGTGAATACTGCCTCGTTACTGTATCCTATACAGCATATGGAGTGGCCAAGTCGGCCATCTTTGTGTGTTCCAGCCATCAGCCAGTTTCAATTGTTCTGCCGTTTGAAAAAGAACTCAATTTGTGAAGTAGAACATACGATATAATGTAGCTAATCACATGTAGAAAAGCCAGGAGAACGGACTCCTATCAATTATATTACACAAAATTGTAGAATATGTCAGTTTTCTTGACAGGTCTGTGCCTGTGTTTTTAACAACATGAACCACCATTATAGATAGCCTCATACACAGACAATCGCACAGTGTATCATCACTTTTACCTGGCAAACCACACAACACATACCATATGTACCCACTACTGTACTCCGTTATTATCTATCAAATCTAGTGACATGTAAGCAGTTACCCGAGTGCATTGTCCCAGTTGTCTACTCACCTACTATGTGAGTAAATATGGCTTTACCTATGGGTAACGTGTACACTAACGTAGGATGTGCATAAGATTGAACAGTTTACACATCAACATTTATTTTGAGATTCATGGGAGAAATTCTCAGGTATCTCATATTTTGTATAGTTTGCTGGCACAATATGTATAGCTTACCGTTGTAATATCTGTCTATTATGTATTGCACCAAATTGTATTTGGCTTACTGTTATATTATTTGCTGTATGTGTCAAACGCACGAATTGGTGAAACTGTACGATGGCTTGTGCATGCAAAGATGGCGGAGATGGCAATGCTCCATGTAGTATGTACACTAACAAGACAATATTCACATATGCTATATTCATATATCACATCACTCTTATGAAGCAATTATAATTGAAGTCAAGTGTATCTGTCTATGACCTAATACCTTAACCCTTTGAACCCGAAATCCCGCTCTAGCGGTTTATGCAAAAAGTGCAGATCCATATGAGCCGGCTCGTAACGAGCCGTCTCATCAAGATCTGCACTTTTTGAAAGTAATTTTAATATTTCTTAGAACAGAAACACCCCCTTTTCATAATAGACGTATCTGAAAATCATTTTGTGACCATTGGATTGGTCGGAACATTAGCATATCACAGTCCATTCCAGTTCCTTAGGGTTGAAAGTGTTAAGTAGGTCTAAAGCCAATTAATAAAGCCTTACCACGGACGCTTGACGCATGCCATCAAACAACTCATAGCCGTATATTTCGAACACTGTGTCGCTGTGTTGTCTCGCCCGGGGGTGTCTACTGATCTGCGCGATTGTCTCCATTAGGTGGTCAAACACAGCATCCAGCATGTTGCCCTGGTCAGCTCTGAAAGTCAAATAAAACCTCTGACGCTTACTTGTAAATGCTTTGATTTAACGACGGCACTGGCTCGATGACATTGCATGTCGGGACCGACTATTTAAGTCCCCATCCGATAGGACTAGGCAGGCTAGCACGACGTTGTCTTTCCCAAGGACACGCCGAATCGGCCATTCGCAGCGGTGAGAGGTTGAAATCGAACCCGGGCTCATCCCGATCCGCAGTCCGACGCTCTACCTACTGAGCTAAATCCGGCCACTAAAACATATGAGACACGCCTTGTGATCCGAACATCTTCGTAATTTCATTAAATGCGTTTACAAAATTTAAAATATTTTTCATAAATAAAGTCAAAATATTTCAAAGTGCATACCGCATGTATTCTGAAAATTTTGTCAACTTTTGATGCCATTTACGGAAAATATTGTCAATTTGATAAACGTATTTTATGAAATTACGCAGATGTCCGAAGGTACAAAATCACATGGCGTGTCTCATATGAGAAAACCATGTGGGTTTGTACGGCAAAAAATGTGACCAGTGTACATCCAGATCAGCCTGTGCGTCCGCACAGTATGATCAGCATCTGCGCTGTTCTCACTTTTGTCAATGAAACACCTGCCATGCTTCTAACAGGCAGTATATATCGTTATCAGGCTACAGGAGTGTGTTAATATGATCAGGAGCTTCACGGGTCACAAATCACATAAGCCACATTTCTCCGGTCAGAGCCACATATTTACATTTACAAAGTGTATGATCACGTGGTACTAACAACAACAACAAATCCGATTGAAAGTACGTATTCTTTTATATTGTCCTTATTACGTAACGGATTTTGATGAACTATGGCGCATCAAACGCGTCTTGTTAAGCTGCATTTGGTGGTCTCTGTATGTTCGCCCAAACTTCTGTCGTTTTTGAGAAGAATCGATTTTCGTGTCTCTGACACGGAAATCGATTCTTTGCAAACACGACATAAGTCTGTGCCAAACTCCATGGACCACAAAATGCATCTCACGAAGACGCGTTTGCTGCGCCATATTTCATCAAAATCCGTTGCATACCGGGAAAATATCAAATAATACTTACTTTACAGTGGGCGACGTTGTTGTTGTTGTTGTAACCACGTGATCATGCACCTTGATTTAGTATTGACAGAAACTGTGATATTTTATGTTCGTCATACATGTACGTACGTGCGGTTATGATCAACTGCAGCTAAAGTAGGAGAAAACATTCGGCGTTTGTAGGGCTATATCCCTATACTTTGGTCGGTGCAATTATGACCAGCTTTAATCTTCCGAGGCTCACCGAGGAAATGAAATGAATGAGGTTTAACGTCCCAGCAACAGCTGCGGTCATATAGGGACGGAACCACAGTTTAAAGTCTCATGCTACAAACCAGTGGGATGGAAATACTATGACATTATTTTCTCATGCACTATGGTAGGTTTTGAACTCGCATACTCCAGTATTGAAGTCCTGGGGGCCGTTTCACTAAACTTCCTACGACTAAAATGTTCGTAAGTGCAAAATTATGATACTCTGTAAATTTCACAATAACAATGTGTTCTTGTAAACAAATATTGGATTTACAGTTATTGAGCATATAGGCTGCATATGATACGAAATTTAGTTATCAGTCAGTTTCACTAAACTTCTTACGACTAAAATGTTCGTAAGTGCAAAATTATAATAGTCTGTGAATTTCACATTAACAATGTTTTCTTGTAAACAATGATTGGATTTACATATATTGAGCATAGGCTGCATATGCAGCCTATGCTCAATAAATGTAAATCCATCAATTGGAATTTCCAGACGATCCTAAATTTGCACTTAAGAATATTTTAGTCGTACGAAGTTTAGTGAAACGGGCCCCTGATGAATACGTTATCGCTGTGAAAATAAACTTCAGCGAACGTTTGCTTATATAGAGAATACCAGTTTAGTGTCTTTTGATATTAATGTAATCAGGCACAGCAAGGAAACGCGTAGCAATTCCGAGGCACGCCGATGAATTCCTACCCGTTTCCGAGCCGAGTCTGATAAACTTGATATCAACATACAATCGGCTGGTATTCTATTTATCAGGTAACATTTTATGATTGCCGATGACCCAATATATATAATATAAAATCGTTTTCATTGAAATAACACGGACCTGTTTACGTTCCGTCATTACAGTGACGTCATTTTGTAACGCCATGTGACGCCGTTCTGCCAATGGACCGTTAGGTTTCAATTCGTGGGCCAATACATATCTCATGATGATAAGAGTTTTGTATTGGCAGAATACGTACATACGTACTGACTGATAACATAATGTCGTATCAGGCATTGGCCTGATACGAATATCCGGGCAATAACTAATTGAACACTGATGTTTCATTGGTCAAGCGGCGTCACATGCCGATACCGAATGACGTCAGTGTAATGACGCAATGTAAACAAGTCACTGTTCTTTCCAGTGAAATCCACGTCATGTTTACTCATGATGTAGCACGATAAAGTTACCTGATAAATAGTATACCATGCTAGTGTATTTTGATATCAAATATATCAGGCTCGGCTCGCAAACGGTAGGAATTTCTCGGCAAGCCTCATAATTCCTACCCTTGCCTGATAATTTGATATCAAAAGAAACTAGCCTGGTAGTCTCCCTGTGCGTACATGTAGGTGCATGTATTATAGGAATGAATGGCCTTTTTGTGGAATTTATCGGGGTATAAACTTGAAAAAGTCTCCAAGTTTATATCTCCGATAAATTCAACAAAAAGGCCATTCATTCCTTCCCCGATAAATTCAACAAAAAGGCCATTAATTCCTTATAATTCCAGCATTTTAAATAAATTCATCAAGAAAATGTGTTTATTTTCCGTTTTCTTAAGAATTATTTTAACTGCGCCTCACGGTTACGGAAAGTAGTTCGGCGTGGGAGTTTACTGGGATATACATTTTGGACAGAGACTTGCTAGGGGCCAATCAAATGTTAGGGAATTGTGTAAATATTTTTGTGCTGGAAGTATACATATATAAGAGATAAGACAACGTTCAGCTATATCGTTGTGCATAAGCGTGTATATGTATAAGAGATAAGACAACGTTCAGCTATATCGTTGTGCATAAGCGTGTATATGTATAAGAGATAAGAGAACGTTCAGCTATATCGTTGTGCATAAGCGTGTATATGTATAAGAGATAAGAGAACGTTCAGCTATATCGTTGTGCATAAGCGTGTATATGTATAAGAGATAAGAGAACGTTCAGCTATATCGTTGTGCATAAGCGTGTATATGTATAAGAGAAGAGAACGTTCAGCTATATCGTTGTGCATAAGCGTGTATATGATAAGAGATAAGACAACGTTCAGCTATATCGTTGTGCATAAGCGTGTATATGATAAGAGATAAGAGAACGTTCAGCTATATCGTTGTGCATAAGCGTGTATATGTATAAGAGATAAGAGAACGTTCAGCTATATCGTTGTGCATAAGCGTGTATATGTATAAGAGATAAGAGAACGTTCAGCTATATCGTTGTGCATAAGCGTGTATATGTATAAGAGATAAGAGAACGTTCAGCTATATCGTTGTGCATAAGCGTGTATATGTATAAGAGATAAGAGAACGTTCAGCTATATCGTTGTGCATAAGCGTGTATAGGTACAGTTTGTACAACAATGTTAAATTTATTTTTATGTTTCAAAATACTTGAATATTGAGCTTGAAATGCAGCAGGTTGATTGGCAGAGCCTGAGCTGTGCTACAGCTCAGGCTCAGTCAATCGAGCTGCTGGATTACAGGTGTTAATAATGCCAATAGATGTTCAGAAACGTTGACATCTTGGCAAGATTAACCCGGGCGGTGGTGTATACATACATAAGTGCCTTTATAATCAGATTCAGGGTACGTTCAGCTCTATCGGCCACTGGGGTACTCTTCCCCATGGCGTCACTGAGGACGAAGTCCTTTATAACGGTTATATGCTTCTTGAAAGTGTCCACGTTTGTCAATCGCTACAAATAAACACAGTAGTCTCTCAACACCGGAGATGATTGATTGGTTTGTAACGGCCTATCAACAGGTAGGGTATTTTACGGCCATACACCCAGTCACGTAGCCCCTTCCCTTACCTTCCCCTAAAAGTAATAGGATTACGAATAATCGTATTACACGTAATTACATACATGTATATAATGGGCATAACCAGATTCAACTCTCACATACAAGAATTCCAAAGACGTACCTGAGTGCCAAACCAGTAGCCTATTTCATCAACATTGCAAAGTATACTTATCTAGCAAAGTATACTTTGAGGGAGTAATCATTTATTTTTCCTGAAATGCATTATTTCGTATAGAACGAACGACAGCATATATTTGACGATTGAAAGTATGCAAACTTATTATACTGAATTTATTACATTATCACTGCCAAAATGGCTGTGATAATGTAATTAATTCAGTATAATAAAAATTAATAATTTGCTAGCAAAGTATACTTTCAGTGCAATGTTGATGAAATCGGCTACTGGTATCCGGTCAGGATTCCAGTAAGGATGAATCCAGATCGTTAAATTACCCACCGCATGTTCCCAACCAACCGCCACAGCCCGGGAGGTCCACAGGGTGTCCGATCTAGAGAGGTTTCATTGGTGTTTTTGTATATGTGCAATACAAAACTCAGCTGAGTGCTTTGCGATCATGAACATACGGAATGGAATGGAATTCCAGAAAAATTCTACGCATATATATAGTACATGCATAGTATGCATTTAACACAGACCAGTCACAAACTCAATCAATTATTGATTCTAGTTTGGAATGCGATCAAGACTGGTGAGTCTTTGAACGTATGCGACTAGAGAAATGGTGCTTATGGGTATTGCGACCAGTGCAGATCATCCAGATCAGCCTATGCATCCGCACAGTCTGATCAGAATCTGCACTGTTTGCTATTCCATCAAGGATATGCCCATCATGCTTCTAACAAACAATATCGGTCGTTATCTGGCTGCATGCGTGTGCTAATTGATCAGGAGGTACACTGGTCACAAATCCCATAAACACAAGTTTTTCTCCAGTCACCACCCCAGTTATGTATACATAGCTAATAGTATGTTAGTGCCGTGAATAGGAATAGCAAAGCCTCGCCCATCCCGTTTCCGTGCCGCGCCAGATAGTTTTCCCATTCACGGCACTAGCCTACTATTCTATGTATCCCGTCAACACCTACAAATAGCTTAAAATGCAATAAAAATAACCACAGCCACCGCACATATTCATACGCAGTGATTAGGTTGTCTTGACAGGATATCAAAATTGTTTCACCGCACCGTGTTTCACGACACATACGCACTGTGTTGACGGGATAAACCAGTATACACCAGTATACAAGTATACACCAAAATTGCAAAATATACTTATCTTGCTAAGTACACTTTTTGGGATAACATTTCAATTTAAGGATAAATTGAATATTTTTTATTATACTGAATTTATTACATTATCACAGCCATTTTGGCTGTGATAATGTAATAAATTCAGTATAATAATTCTGCATACTTTTAATTATCAATGATTATATGCAGTCGTTAGTTCTATATGAAATAATGCATTTCGGGAAAAATGAATGATTACAGCCTCAAAGTATACTTAGCTAGATAAGTATGCATAGCACTTTTTGTGAAATCGGCTACAGAATACACCAGAAATACCGATCAGTCCCAGAACGTACCAAATAAGGATTCCCTTCTGCAAAGTTCTGTCCAAACCCTTTGATGAGGTGTTTGATACCGGAAGCCAGATCTTCAGATAATGTCAAAAACTGGGTGTGGTAGTTGTAGTAAACATCCAGAAATTCGGTTTGTACTTCCGCAAGTTGCTCCGGTCTGTAACAATTGTACAGTGATTGGTTGGTTAGTTGGTTGGTGGGTCGGTCGGTTGGTTGGTTGGTGGGTCGATCGATCGGTTGTGTTGGTGAGTGTATGGCTGAACTGGCATTTACTTCCGTTCAACAACGGTTGGACAGTATAACCTCGCTAAATATGGCACTAGAAACATTTGACATGTTTCACATTCAGTGTTTTAATATATGTTCATGCATTTACATACAGTCATTTATATCGAAATATGACAAGCCATATGATTTTGTACTTTTTGTGATTTTTCACAGATAAAATAATTACAATATTTATGATATTTTCCGTAACTGACGCCGAATGTTGATGACATTTTCAAATGTATTTGCTATGCAAATTTCGTCAACTTTCGACGTCATTTACGGAAAACCTAGTAGCTTACGTAAACGCCTCGCTCATTTTTCCAAGTCGGCATTGCAACATGCCACCGAATTCTTTGGGATTGATCTCGACCTTTGGTAGTTGGAGGCTGATGTCCATCGTCCTCAGAATGGACACTATACGGCTGGACGGCAACGTCTGAGACAAAGGACGTTGAAAGGTGAAAATGAATGGGTTTAACGTCCCAGCAACAGCTAAGGTCATACACTGTATAGAGACGGGAACACAGTTTAAAGTCCCATCCGACAGACCAGTGGTATGGAAATACTACATATATATATATATGTATATATATATATATAGTATAGTATTTCCATACCACTGGTATGTTTCACGTCTATATATATGGTTAGGACTGAACTCACAATATCCGGTATTGAAGTGCATGTGACTGGAGAAATGGGGCTCATGGGTTTTGCATGAGTTGATGCAGATGTGTGCATTCACACACTACCGCCTGCGCCAATCTTACCAATTTCTTTATTGCAAAATACTTGCATACTATCCTTGCAATCAAGCAGCTTGATTTTCTGAGCCTAACGTGTGTTACAGGTCCGACAAAGCCTATCAAATTGCTTGATTGCGAATTGGTTTCTACCAATAGATGACGTTGATAATCTGGGCAATATTAACGAAGGCGATTGTGTGCAGTGGAGCGTGTGGTTGGTTGGGATTCCACCCGGCTTATATACTTACACATATATATTTCTTCAGCGGCAGTTTGTAGTCCTCAGCAAGTAAGTCCATAACAGCGATATGTGTGGCATGTGGTCCCACACTCACAATAGCCAGCCATGCGTGAAGGAGTAATTCCCCGGCCTCCGCCATCAGCTTCGGGTCATCCTTCCCGCCTTCCCTTTCCACAACGCGTCTGTCAGTATCAGGAGCACATATGTAACTCTTTCAAACTCACATAGAGAGGTAATATACAAGCATTTTTTATTTCTCCTCAATCCGCCAATACTAACGCATATATATGTATTGAAGCGTCCTGGTGCCAATGCTGACATATAGTTATCTCCGAATTAGGAGATACTAACTCCTAATTAGCAGATACTGAATCGTAATTAGGAGATAGTAATTCATAATTAATTAGGTGAGTTCTAATTAGGTGATAGTAACTCTTAATTAGGAGTAAGTATCTCCTAATTTGGACTTATTATCTCCTAATTAGGAGCTAGTATCTCATAATTAGGACTTATTGTCTCCTAATTAGGTGCTAGCATCTCCTAATTAGTACTTAGTATCTCCTATTTGACACCGATAGTACGTCCTAATTAGGAGATACTATGTACTAATTAGGAGATAATATCTCATAATTAGCAGTTACTATCTCCTAATTATAACTCCCAATATGGAGATAATAACTCCTAATTAGGAGATACTAAGTCCTAATTAGGAGATAACAAGTCATAATTAGGAGATACTAACTCCTAATTAGGAGTTACTAATCTTCCATAATTATACTATCTCCTAATTAGGAGTTAGTATCTGCTAATTAGGATATACACATATTTTACCATTGGTACCAGGACGCTTTCATACATATGACATGTGCTTAGTATTCAAATGGAATAAAGTACTGTTAAACTAACCAACCTGTGTATTTTCCGACGTGAAACATTCACCACGGACAACAGCACCAGTGAGACCATGAAAGCAATACATAGATCGAGATGAGCCGGCTTCTAACGAGTCGTCTCATCAGGTGGCCATTTCACTAAATTTCGTACGACTAAAGTGTTTGCAAGTGAAAATTGAGGATCGTCTGGAAATTTCAATTGGTAGATTTACATTTATTGAGCATAGGCTGCATATGCAGCCTATGCTCAATAGATATAAATCCAATAGCTGCTTACAAGAAAAAATGTTAATGTGAAATTTACAGACTATCATAATTTTGCACTTACGATCATTTTAGTTGTACGAAGTTTGGTGAAACGGCCCCAGGATCTGCAGCATTTTTCAGTGTTGTTGCAATCTAAAACAGATCATGCAGTTTCTCATTAATTGGATACAATAGTCCAGTTGTTATCGCCCCCCCCCCCACGCTGATAGGCAAGGCGGGATACAGCGTTAGTCCATGCACGTGCGTACGTATTTACGTGCGTGCGTTAGTAGCACCTTTCATTTTTCAGTAACTTATGAACCGCTTCATCGATTTTGATAATATGTGGCCACAATGTGTGTCTAGGGATGGTGCTTTGTTTTACATACAACCCACGTACGACAACCCCAGGTCTAAGGTCACTGATCACTTATGTTGACCTTGTTTGTAAGGCAGCAATGTTGAAACATTTTTGTTGTTGTTTTTATTTTTGTTGTTATCAAGGCTGCTAGCGTCGGGATTAGCTGAGTAATAACGATGTCCTTGTTACGTGTAACATGACAAAGCAACTACTGGATATATAGAGAATAGTAGGTTAGTGCCGTGAATGGGAAAAAATATCTGGCAAGGTTCAGGAAACGGGATGGGCGAGGCTCTGCCGAGCACATCCCGTTTCCGTGCCGCGCCAGATATTTTTTCCCATTCAAGGCACGAACCTACTATTCTATTTATCCCGTCAACACCTACAAATGGCTGTAAAATGCAAAAATAGTATTGACTGGATATCAAAAATGTTTCACGGCACAGTGTTTCACGGCACATACGCACTGTGTTGACGGGATAAATAAGGATGAAGGGGTACCGCGGCCATTCTGTCAGAGGCCTATTGTCTGTTACACGTTTACTTCACAAACTATTTTGGATAACGAAGACAATCCTTACATACATTACCTTCCAAACTTTTCAGTTTGATGACATATCCTTACATACATTACCTTCCAAACCTTCCAAACTTTTCAGTTTGATGACATTTTGTCGAATGTTGTAGTCATTGCATAATACTTAAATAATGCCGCAATTTTAAGTGAACAGGGTTGAAATCTGTTACGGTACGAACTAATTCCAGTGATCTTATCAACTCTTGTATTGTACATATCTGCTTGAGAATGTATTCTAGCTACTGGCATTTTAATTTTTGGCTGCAACTGGATAAATGGGGCTTATGGGACTTGTGACCAGAGTAGCTCCTGATCATATATCACACTCCTGTAGCCTTATAACGATCTATATTGATTGTTAGAAACATGGTGGGTGTTTGATCTAAGGAATGGCGAGCAGTGCAGATCATATCCGCACAGTCTGATCTTGATCTACAATGCTCGCAAAACCCATACACACCAGTTCTCCAGTGACGTCCATATGTGTGGAAGTTTCCTACCTGAGCAATTGGACCAGAACATCGGCTGTGTCACGTGCTAAGAAATGTGTTCCAGTAAAATACTTCGGGTCTTTGGAGTACTTTCCTGGGTAGTCCTTGATTGCGACTTTCCGTTCATACTGTGTGAACGCGTCCTGAAATATAAAGTAAGAACAGAATACTTCAATCTCAGGGTATCGGATCACATGGTCAATTGTTTGTCTGCAGTAATGGCGGCGCCCGTGAGGTCTCAGGTAATCTGATTTTTCATTATGGTCATCATTAAAAGGAAGAAACCGCAGACGTATTGAATATTACCTTGTTCCAGTCGTTAATACTACGAGTCCGTCAATACCAAATTTAGCTGTATTACTTATGTAGTTAGTCTAAACATTCTACAGAGAAATGTGAATTAGACGGAATCGAACGTTGTTTAAACTTGGTCCGATTCAAATTTCTCTGCAGAATGTTCAAACTAACTACATATTAAGCAATGCTGCTAAATTTGGTATTGGCGGACACGAATCGACAGATAAGTGGCTATTATTTTGTTTAAAATAACCACATACACATTAAACTTAGCGTCAGCTCGGAGGAACGAACGGACGGACGGACATACTAAAGCTATATACCAACCGACAGTCTTCGTATGCCGGAGGTACATGTATGACTACATGAAAACAAAACAAACGCATAGATAGCCGAACAACTATTCCCTAAATAGTTCACTGGGGCGGTTGGACCATATAGTACATGATGTTACGTAGCAGATAGCAGCCTAGTGAACTTTTCATATAGATTTTGGAAACTTGTTATTTTTTACTTCCTTATATCATAAGGGACCCAAAACAAGTTGTTTCCAATTTTTCCATTCATGGATAGTGACAAAATCCAAGATGGCCGCCGTACAAAATATTAAAATCGTCATATCTTTGGCAATAAATAACTTTTTGACACGAGAAGACTGTATTTGTGTATGTTTTCAAAGACAAGGAAGCCGTTTCAGTCATTAATTATACGAAAAAATGAACAGAAAATTTAATTGGAGTCGAATATACCTAAAAATGTCGCCCTTTGACATCAGGAAAATTTAAATTTCTTATATATTTCTGAAGAAATGAAAATGACTGATTGATCTTCGATCCCTTGACGTCTAAGAATACATATGTAAAAAGCTAGATGTATCTAAAACAATCCTCACTTATGAGCCATCGCATGCGAAAGCCTACACCTTGGTGTGTCCACCCAGCATAGCTCAAGACCAACATGCGCCTATTTCCCATTTAACTAGGAACGACCCTTACTATTAGAAGCATGTACAGGCTAATATGGGGATATGCTGGTTGCTAAAGTCAAGTTGTAGATTTTCGTATGCGCTGTCTCTAATTTGATAAATTCAGTATTAAAGTGTGTTGTTTAGTCTATTTTTGCCCTGAAAGTTGTCCTTTTCATCATTCAGGATATCACTCTTATTGCATGAAATAAACCCAATTATTTCGTATATATGCATACACGAATCGGCATTGTTTAGTCAGCTCTATCACTCTCAAATTCTCCCTCTTCATCGCTCTGGATATCACCCGTGGAAATGTTAGTGCAGGTTTCCTCGCCTCCTTCACATTTGCAAAGTTCTGTATAGGCTAGATTGTGGGTTTTGCAGGAGCACCTCTGACTACATTTGCTAACCACACAGGAGCGCTTGACAAGTTCTACAACAGCTTCAGGTGCTGGAGGTACCTTTGACACTACAGGTATACAGCTGCCATCATCTTGAATATGCCATCCTAGAGTTCCTGGATCTAATATCTCTGGTTCAGCTACCAAATTATGGAGCCAGATGTTGGCTTGACTCACTGCCACAGCATACATAATGAGGAGTGTATCTGCTTCTTCCTGCCTACTTACAATGTTCACCATGTCCGGTCTTGATGATTGAACTCCCTTATGTGTGTGTGTGGTGATCGGCAGTTTCCACAAATTGACAGCCTTATTAGCACTGTACAGAACAAGGTTTGCCTTAGTTACCTTACTGGCCAGAAATGTCTTTACGTCCTTGATGCGTGTAGTATCTTCTACTTTGTATCCTCTACTATGTGCTCTCCCAGCTGTCCTGTGTTGTCTCGTACCGTCTTCCAGTGAATTTGAAGCACTATAGTCGTCAAACATTAGGTAGCTTTCACAGTAATCGCGAGATTTGTTGTCGATGGAACGTACAAAGAAGTCTGACATATGTTTGCATGTTTGAATGTTGGCTTTGTAGACACTCATTTATTGTACAAGCGCCATGCCATCGATTATAATACTGGTTGAAACCGGTGATGCCTGGTTCTCGTCTAGTGATATTTGAGTGTTTCCAGACATGGATATGTCCGCTACCATGTTCTCAAGTTCATGGATGAATGAAGATTTGATTGAACTCGGTAGCAGGGAACCATCTGGCTTCATAAGTGTGGGATTGATATGTGAAAACTCGTGCTTTCCAACGATATCTTCCAAATCAACTTCTCTCGATGATTTTGCAATGAGGAGCAAGCGAACGAATAGCGAGTTTGTTGCTTTCAAACTGATAACTTCAGATGATGATTTGAGAGAGACAGTCTTGTACCCATTGCTCCAGTTCAAATACTTCAACTTGGGCATTTTATCCCACATATTTTTGTCACCATGGATCCTTTCTTCAACAAAGGTTCTGAGGGCTTTGCTACCACGTTCCTCCATATTTAATATGTCATCCATTACCTGTTCAGGCATTATCTGTTTTGTGGTAAGGTTGACTAGCTTCATCTCAGAGCCATCATCATTGTCTGATGTGCTGAATGGATTAGCATGTACTAAAACGTCCTTTAACTGCTTTATAGCTTGTTCCTGGTGAGTACTTTTAGCACGAGACATTTTGTGCGGCGTCGGCGTCACCGTCACCGTCACGCCTTGGTTAAGGTTTTTAGTCAAGCTTGTATATGCAATACTACTGGCCCTACACCCACCATACTTGGACAACTTCATCTACTAGTGATGTACATCTACAACCCCTGATCTATATTTGACCTTGACCTACATTTCCTCTTGAATTACTTAGTTAATTCCCCTTGGTTAAGGTTTTTATTCAACCTTGGTTAAGGTATTTAGTCAAGCTTGTATATGCAATACTACTGGTCCTACACCCACCATACTTGGACAACTTCATCTCCTAGTGATGTACACCAATAAACCCTGATCTATATTTCACCTTGACCTACATTTCCTCTTGAATTACTTAGTTAATTCGCCTTGGTTAAGGTTTTTAGTCAACCTTGGTTAAGGTTTGTAGTCAAGCTTGTACATGTAATACTATTGTGCATACAGACACCATACTTGGACAACCTTTTCTCATTGGGATATACATCAATAACCCCTGATCTATATTTGACCTTGACCTACATTTCCTCTCGAATTACTTAGTTAATTCCCCTTGGTTAAGGTTTTTAGTCAAGCTTGTATATGGAATACTACTAGCCCTACACCCACCATACTTGGACAACTTCATCTCCTAGTGATGTAGATCAACAACCCCAAATCTATATTTGACCTTCACCTACATTTCCTCTTGACTTACTTACATGTAGTTAATTCCCCTTGGTTAAGGTTTTTAGTCAAGCTTGTACATAGAATACTAGTGTGCATACAGACACCATACTTGGACAACCTTTTCTCATAGGGGTGTACATCAATAACCCCTGATCTATATTTGACCTTGACCTACATTTCCTCTTGAATTACTTAGTTAATTCCCCTTGGTTAAGGTTTTTAGACAAGCTTGTAGATGGAATACTCCTGGCCCTACACCAACCATACTTAGACAACTTCATCTCCTAGTGATGTACATCAACAACCCCTGACCTATAGTTGACCTTGACCTACATTTAACCTTGAATTACTTAGTTACTTCCCCTTGGTTAAGGTTTTTAGTCAACCTTGGTTAAGGTTTTTACTCAATCTTGTACGTGGAATACTATTGTGCATACAGACACCATACTTGGACAAACTTTTATCATAGGGATGTACATCAATAGCCCCTGATCTATATTTGACCTTGACCTACATTTCCTCTTGAATTACTAAGTTAATTCTCTTTGGTTAAGGTTTTTAGTCAAGCTTGTAGATGGAATACTACTGGCCCTGCACCCACCATACTTGGACAACTTCATCTACTAGTGATGTACATCTATAACCCCTGATCTATGTTTGACCTTGACCTACATTTCCGCTTGAATTACTTAGGGCTTGGTTAAGGTATTTAGTCAAGCTTGTACATGGAATACTATTGTGCATACAGACACCATACTTGAACAACCTTTTCTGACAGGGATGTACATCCATAACCCCTGATCTATATTTGACCTTGACCTACATTTCCTCTTGAATTACTTAGTTAATTCCCCTTGGTTAAGGTTTTTAGTCAAGCTTGTATATGCAATACTACTGGCCCTACACCCACCATACTTGGACAACTTCATCTCCTAGTGATATACATCAATAACCCCTGATCTATATTTCACCTTGACCTACATTTCCTCTTGAATTACTTAGCTAATTCCCCTTGGTTAAGGTTTTTAGTCAACCTTGGTTAAGGTTTTTAGTCAAGCTTGTACATGGAATACTATTGTGCATACAGACACCATACTTGGACAACCTTTTCTCATTGGGATATACATCAATAACCCCTGATCTAGATTTGACCTTGACCTACATTTCCTCTCGAATTACTTTGTTAATTCCCCTTGGTTAAGGTTTTTAGTCAAGCTTGTATATGGAATACTACTAGCCCTACACCCACCATACTTGGACAACTTCATCTCCTAGTGATGTAGATCAACAACCCCAAATCTATATTTGACCTTCACCTACATTTCCTCTTGACTTACTTAGTTAATTCCCCTTGGTTAAGGTTTTTAGTTAAGCTTGTACATGGAAAACTAGTGTGCATACAGACACCATACTTGGACAACCTTTTCTCATAGGGGTGTACATCAATAACTCCTGATCTATATTTGACCTTGACTTACAGTTACTCTTGAATTACTTAGTTAATTCCCCTTGGTTAAGGTTTTTAGTCAAGCTTGTAGATGGAATACTCCTGGCCCTACACCAACCATACTTAGACAACTTCATCTCCTAGTGATGTACATCAACAACCCCTGACCTATATTTGATCTTGACCTACATTTAACCTTGAATTACTTAGTTAATTCCCCTTGGTTAAGGTTTTTAGTCAACCTTGGTTAAGGTTTTTACTCAAGCTTGTACATGGAATACTATTGTGCATACAGACACCATACTTGGACAACCTTTTATCATAGTGATGTACATCAATAACCCCTGATCTATGTTTGACCTTGACCTACATTTCCTCTGGAATTACTTAGTTAATTCTCCTTGGTTAAGGTTTTTAGTCAAGCTTGTAGATGGAATACTCCTGGCCCTCACCAACCATACTTGGACAACTTCATCTCCTAGTGATGTACATCAACAACCCCTGACCTATATTTGACCTTGACCTACCTTTAACCTTGAATTACTTAGTTAATTCCCCTTGGTTAAGGTTTTTAGTCAACCTTGGTTAATGTTTTTAGTCAAGCTTGTAGATGCAATACTATTGTGCATACAGACACCATACTTGGATAACCTTTTCTCATAGGGATGTACATCAAGAACCCCTGACCTATATTTTACCCTACATTTAACCTTGAATTACTTACCTATTTCCCCTGGGTTAAAGTTTGTACTCAAACTTGGTTAATGTTTATAGTCAAGCTTGTATATGGAATTGGGCCTACAGCAACCATACTTGGAAAACTTCATCTCCTAAGTGATGTACATCAATAACCCCTGACCTATATCTGACATTGACCTACATTTAACCTTGAATTACTTACTTAATTTCCCTTGGTTAAGGTTTTTAGTCAACCTTGGTTAAGGTTTTTATGCAGGCCGCGGCCACCTTGTTTGTCAAGCTATGTGTACATCGACAACCCTCGTAGTCGAGCTATGCTGTTCTCCTACATCTCTTGTTTGTTCCACTGTCGGTGATATTAAGCATGTGTTCAGTCTCTCCAGCGAGCCGTGTGAGTTCTGGTGAGCTTAGACAATACTTCAGTAAAGCCTGTGGATCTGTCATTATTCCACTGATGGCGCCATCACCCTTGTGCATGTCGTTGACATGCTCTTGTGCTTGATCAATCCCTATGGATGTGAATGGAATGGAATTTGTGTTAACGGTAAATTCGCCATTCTGGAGCTCCTGCCATATTTGTGGATGACTAGTCTGAAGTTGATACATGTGAGCAATGTATTCTGGAACGTTTTGTGCATAGCAATGCCTGTTGAAGGCAAATAAGTAGATACACATCTTCTCCAAGGAATGAAATCCAGGAGGTTTGTGACTTGTTTGATGTACATTCGAGCCCATGTATACATAGGATACTTCTCATTGTTGCTGTCAAACTCTGCCAAGTGTTCCTTTATTTTCAGATCTTCAAGCAATCTCAGAAGTTCACTATGTGCCTGAGCTACATCAAGTCCATTTCCGCATGTTTCACTCACTTGTTCGATTGCTGTCTTCATTTTTTGACGAATCATTGGCTTATATTCAAAGAATGTATCGATCCACAAGTCAAACAAAATTTGCAGCGTTATTTGATGAGCAATCACGGCCCTGTTGTGGTGCTTGCCATTTAAGATTTGTGCAACAGTAATGCTATTGTAGAGCCCAGCTCTATATGTTTCCATTTTTCTTTCAGAAATCTAAAATAATTCATATTGTGTTGTTGTCCGAGGGCGACATTTTGAGGTATATATGACTACATTTCTTTTTTTCTGTTCAGTTTTTCAAATAATTGATGGTTGAAATGGCTTCCTTGTCCTTGAAAATATACAAAAAGACAGTTTGTTTGAGTATATATGTTATGTAGTGCTAAAGATATGACAATTATAAGATTGTGTGTTCCGAACGCCGGCCATCTTGGATTTTGCCAATATCCATGAATGAAAAAATTGGAAACAACTTGTTTTGGGACCCTTATGATATAAGGAAGTAAAAAATAACAAGTTTCCAAAATCTATATGAAAAGTTCACTAAACTACACAGTAATATATACTAATAATAAGTATTATGAATACTACCGATACAAGCAATTATCTACACGCTACAATAATTCGCCTCCGATCTGTTATCTCGTGAGAGGTATGGAGCGGGGTAGCAATTTTGTTTCTATATACAAATGTATCTACCTTCAGTTCATCGAGTGTAACGTCATGACGAATTTTCTGTTCAAAATCATTTATTTGCCTGCACGGGTTGTCTAAATTGCTGCTGTATTCACTTTTCATTCGGGCGCCGAGAAAGTCGATGTTCCGAATAAAGTCTCCCAGCATTGGCCGTGCTGGAATATAAATGGCTATGACTGGAAAACAAATGGCTTGTGGGATTTGTGACTAGTGTAGCTCCCGATCAAAAAACACACTCATGTAGCCTGATGTCGATCTATATTGCTTGTTCGAAGTATGTCGGGTGTTTCATTGATGGAATGGCGAACAGTGCATATTCTGATCAGACTGTGCGGATGCACAGGCTGATCTGGATCTACACTGGTCGAAAAATACATAAGCCCCATTTCTCCAGTCGCAGCCACATATAAAAAGAAAAAAATGTTATTGGTATTCAGCACCGCCAGTCTTACCAATATTTATAGAAATAAATAGTTATACATGCTTGAGTATTGTGCTTGAAATCAAGCAGCTTGATTGGTTTAGCCTAAGCTGTGATACGGCTCAGGCACAGCCCATTAAACTGTTTGATGCTTGATTGAGAGTTAATATTTTTCCAATTTATGTTCAGAAATCCAGAAGTGGGAAGTCCAAAAGTCAAATAAAAAATCGAAATCGACTTTGCGCATGAAGACAACATGTACCTATTACAGTTTAATAAAAGTAATCAGATGTCCACAAATAAAATAAAAATATGTCCAAAAAGGCGAGATAATCCATGACCCATGGGATAAATTCAAAAATCGAAATTCACTGCGTATCTGTTCACCGTAAGGAAGCCGCATACCAAATATTAGTGTCCAGTTATTACTCCTGTTTAAAAGGGTTACATCGTACAAGTTAAGTGACATACGGACGGACACAAACAATATACCGATTTTATTTTTTTAAAAAGTGGGTATACATATGTAAATTTGATCATTTACATACATTGAATACTCATATATCTATGTATTTGGCATCTGTAGTTGGAACACAGATTACTTACCCATGTCGCTTGTCTCTAAATTCTCTCTTCTGGAAGTTCATTTATATCAGGGCAGTTTCGTCTCCAGTGAGGCATGTGTTGTATAGACCTGTATAATGAATTGGTTACCGAACTGAGACAATCACGTGTAACTTCCCATAGAACTACTTCCGGGGCATCATGGGTGCTAGAGTTTGTCAATATGGCGTTCCGTTGCTGAGGTGTACATTGAAAAAGGGGAAACTTAAGTATAGGTTAGATCACGGTTCGTCCGCATGTACGAGGAGATAATCCGCGAAGCTTTAGCGAGCGGATTATTGCTCGTACATGCGGACAAACGTGATCTAACTTTTTCATCACATCCTCTTGCACATACCTTGCACACGAGCTGTGTTAATACAGAAACAACACCCGTAAATGTGTCAAAGATGTGATAACGCGCATTATCTGTCTGTTACAGACAGAATATTCGGGTTAAGGAAACTAAGCAACGTGACTCTAAACCTACTACTCATTCGGCCACTTATAAGGTAAATTCTGCCCCGGAACTTCTTATGTTGTTTCAAGAGAGGATCCTCGTGATTTCTCAAGTTCTGTAATCTATCTATACATGTAGAACTGGCTGTGGATATAGTGTTAATTGGTGGAAACTGTGTATGAGCCAGAAGGGATCGCCATTATAATTATGGACGGGGTTGGAGGGGGGGTGGTAGGGTAGCAAGTTGCCACTATATTTCATGGACAGGTAAGTATCTGTAGATAATATTCTTTTCCGGATGTTAGCAGGGCGTCGAATATATTTGTTCAAGCGGTTTGCTGCCAATTACTTTCATATGGTTTGCATATTTTGTTACTGACCATACATTATGTGTATATATTATATAATCTGTCAAACAATCGAATACTTGTGTAATTATCTAATATATAAAGCGTATGTTTGTTTGAAAAAGTAAAAGTATGCGCTTAAATGAGTTGCCATTCGTGTTCGAAATATTGACCATCTATTTTAAGCAATCGAATGTTACAATTATCAAAAACTTAAACATACCGTGCATAATTAAATAAATATATTTATAATAATCGTATATAAGCCATCAGTATATGCTAGCGGTATTTAATTTCGATATGCTTGACTGTATAAGGCGCATTTACAAAATAGTTTAATATTTATTTAATACTTGAATGCAATTACATGTAATATACAATGCGATAATCAAATGAAAATATGCTGTTTGAACATAGACACACAGATACTGTCATATCCTGACATTTGATGTACATGTATATGCATGAGTCCGCAAACAAGGATTCCAGCCAACACGGACATGAAAAACAGCTAGTAAGTAAAGCGCGTGTATGTGTTATGTCAGGCTAGTAAACACGGTGAAGAATCAACACGAATGCAGGTGCGCGTTTTTACGGAGCCCCGCAGGGGACGAAGAATTCTTTTCTTTATTAATTCGTTCCAACGAAATAACAAGTCGTTCCCTGAACTTAAAAATTCGTTCCCACGAATTAACAATTCGTTCCGACGGGAACGAATTGTTAATTCGTGGGAACGAATTGCTATATCGTGGGAACGATTTGTTAATTCCGAATCGAATTGTTAAATTGAGGGAACGAATTGTTATTTTGTAGGAATGAATTAATAAAAAATCATCCATGTCCCCTGTGGGGCTCCGTACGTTTTGGATATGTGAACAGCAAATACATGCAAACTCCTCGACTCGGGTATTAGTATTATTGTAACTTTCTTATTGGTCCAGGAGGAAAATATGTTTCTCGTTATCAGCTGGATCTGCACTGTTTGCATAAACGGCTATAGCTACAATAATTCGCCTCCGATATGTAATCTACATAGCGAGAGGTATGGAGCGGGGTAGCAATTTTGTTTCTAAAACCGCTATAGCGGTATTTCGGGTTCAAAGCATTAAACAACTGTCTTGTCAAACATTTCCGAAGTGATTGGGGAGCTCACTGGAACAATCAGGAAGCGACCAACAGTCACGGATTCTACACGGTATTCCACCTTCCGAGCTCTTTATTTCATTAACCCTTTGAACCAGAGCTATAGCGGTTTATGCAAACATTGCAGATCGAGATGAGCCGGCTCGTGACGAGCCGTCTCATCAAGATCCTCACTTTTTCAAAGTAATTTTCATAAGTTTGAGAAACAAATACCGCCCCCCTTTCATAAATGGACTAGTCTGAAAACCATTTTGTGACGGTTGGATTGGTTGCAAAATTGACATATCAGAATCAATTGCAGTTACATAGTGGTGAAATGGTTCAAATCGGTAAAAGAATAAGATAAGAAAGTTGTAATACAAGATAATAGTTGCATCTTCAAATAATCCAATCGCGCGCCTGCACTCTGGTTGGCAAAGTCGGGGTCCCGGTTTCCATTTTCACATCGAGCAAATAATTATGTTTTCTTTCTTGTATTTAATTTTACTGGCGATAAATACGAACGTTATATAAACAAACTATACACTGCCATAGTTTAGTTTATACTTTATTGGTTTCTGAGATGCACCACAATCGTGCTAACATAGCTTTAACCTTTTCAACCCTAAGTACCTGGAATGGACTGTGATATGCTAATGTTCCGACCAATCCAATGGTCACAAAATGATTTTCAGATTCGTCCATTTATGAAAAGGGGGTGTTTTTGTTCTCAAAAATATGAAAATTTCTTTCAAAAAGTGCAGATCCTGATGAGACGGCTCGTTACGAGCCGGCTCATCTGGATTTACACTTTTTGCATAAACCGATATAGCGGGATTTCGGGTTCAAAGGGTTAAAGGTACATGCCCAAACTTTTTTTTTGTATGTATCAGAGACATCATCTGAGACATTTTATGGCAAACTAAACATTAATTTCCCATTACCCCACTCATTGATGGGAATTATTATACATTTTATATCAGACGTAATTTTCCACACTGATATCAGTGGCGATAACCGTGTTTCCTTACAATGTTAACGGGCATTACTATTTATTCTCTGTATTTATTTTTTGACGTGCAATGATCATACTTTATAATCTGTGGAAAATAGTATGTTTTCAGGTGACGCATTTAATTAGTATAAATAAATAAAAAATAGCATGCTTCATTTGCATGTGAAAATAGCCTGATACCACCGCGTGTCACTATCAGTAAAATAAACATTACTGAATGATTATATCTGTATAGCGGGCACTCGTAATTTTGAGAACTGATGGAATACTGACACAATTGTACCCTTATTTAATTCCTATAAAGAACAGTGTGTGCCTACTGAGTGGACATGTACCTTTAACCCTTGGAACGCTACATACAACAATTGTCGTCTGCTGTTGCATTTATATCTTGCTTTATTTCTCAATAAAAACATGGTTTGACAGCATTTCAGAATCATTTCGATTGGAAATGATTCTTTTCAGAATCATTTCCATTGGAAATGATTCTGAAGTGCTGTCAAAGCATGTTGTAAATTATGCTAAAGTGCTGTTAAAGCATGTTTTTGATGATAACAATGGAACATAGAAAACAAACAGCAGACGACAAAACATTAAGATAGCGGTGTAAGGGTTAATAGACAATACTGATCAGCGAGAAAACAGGCAGTCGTTATAATACATACCGATTCACGTCGTCCCGATCCAAAACTAACCACAACAGCATTTATGCAAGTACACATGTATATTAAATAATTATATTTTGCTGAATATCTAGAAGGCTGTCATGTATAAAAATAGACTAGCTCTATTGATCACTATTCATATTGCTTGCTATTCAAACAGGTATTTCCCAATAACGCCAATACACGCTTGCTATTCAAACAGGTATATACCAATAATGCCAATACACGCACACCTCAATACTTATTTGACCAATTTCTATAAAAAACGGACTTATTTACCGCTAGCTTCTTTACCAGTGTAGCTTTCACTGTGACCTTCGCGGTGTGACAGGGATCATCTAATATTGCCCCCAAATTAATAGAGAACAGTGTACGCCCTGATCAGACTACGACCACGCGTAGGATGATCAGGGGTTACAGTAGTTTCAAACTAAATCAGACAAGTGTTGTAGTCATTGGCGCATATATAGACTAGTTGCAGTTGTTCTGTCAGTATTCAATGTTAAAGGTACATGGCCACTCAGTAGGCACAAACAATTATTTATATCAGAGACATCATCTGAGGGATTTTCTGGCAAATTAAACATTCATTCACCATTGCCCCACGTATCGATTGACATTATTGTGCATTTTATATCAGACGTAATCAGGGGCGATCACCGTGTCTCCTTAAAATGTTAACGCACATTGCTATTTATTCTCTGTATTTATTTTTTGATGTGCAATGATCCTATTTTATAATCTGTCAATAATACAATTTTTTCAGGTGTCGCATTTAATTAGTATAACTAATCAAAACATATCATGCCTCATTTGCATATGCAAATAGCCTGATACCACCGCGCGTCACTATCAGTAAAATACATATTACTAAATGATTATATCTGTATAGCGGGCACTCGTAATATTTAGAACTGGTGGAATATTTACACGATTATACACTTATTTAATTACTCTTAAGAACATTGTGTGCCAACTGAGAGGGCATGTACCTTTAAACGTCCACATAAACATGCATACTAAATGTCAAAAGAAAGTTCCAAATACTACAATTTATCTTCAAATCGCGAATCTATACAAACTTCCATATTTAATCTAATCATTAAATACAAATTGATTAACACAGTGTATGTACACAAACAGTATGCGACTTAATGACGTCGACGTCAACAAACCCGCCATTCGGAAAGTGACATTCATCAGCTGCAGTTTTTATCGAGTGTACCCGCACTATTCTGCCACACGTGCTGTAATGTCGTGCTGATTTTCAGTATATCCCTTTCATCCCTAATAAGTAACTGGAATTGATATGTTAATTTTGCAACCAATCCAAGCGTCACACCGTGGCAATGATTTTCAGACTAGTCCATTATGGAAAGGGGATGTTTTTGTTCTAAAAAATATGAAAATTACTTGCAAAAAGTGCAGTTCCAGATGAGACGGCTCGTCATGAGCCGGCTCATCTGGATCTGCACTGTTTGCAAATACCGCTATTATAGCGGGTTGTCGGGTTCATAGGGTTAAAGTGCCTCTGTGATGCAGTTTTGGTTCATATGTCCAGTATATTGGCAATCTACATGTAGCAAGACGGATGAAACCCACGTGAAAATAGTCCATTTCTATCACAAGTTATAGAGGTTTTAATGTCTGCATATGTTATGCAAATGAGCTGTGACATCACAGTAAGTTCAATTAAAGTAATGTACGATATTTGTTTTTCCATTAAAATCGTAGTGTGAATAAAAGTGTATTTTTTCTTCTTTTTAATGTGTATTTCTGTATACATGATCACTGTATGAATGTAAGAAAGAATATAATTAATATTAATAAAATTAAGTATTTATGAGTCGTCTGTGACGTCACAGTAAGTTTTGCATAATCCAAGCTAATTTAAAATGAAAACCTACCCAACTTGTGACAGAGATGCACTATTTGCATCTGGTTTCCAGCAGTATTGTTAGATCGTCAAGGACTATACCGTGCATATTAATTACATGTAAACACAACTGTATCTCAGGTGCCCTTTAAAGCACATTAAAACGTTGTGATCAGAACCAGAATGTGAATACTCTTACATGGCGCGAATAGTCGCCGGATTTCAACCCGAGTATGCAGCAATTGATATAAATATTATCAGTGTCTACCTGAACAACTCGACCTTGGATTTAAGAATTATCTTCATTTCTGTGAAGATTTTCGCGGTTCGGTGACCATTATTAATTTTGGAATTTTACTTATTTAGCATGCCTGCTATGCGTATTTTACCTGTTGATTCAATACACAAACCAATATGCGACTGTGACTGGAGAAATGGGGCTTATTGGATTTGCGATCATTGTATGTCCTGATCATCATGTGCATGTGCATAGTCTGATGGGGATCTGCACTGTTCGCCATTCTATCATTGACGCACCCGCCATGCTTCTAACAAACAATACAGACCGTTATCAGGCTACAGGAGTATATGTTATTTGATCGAGATCAACACTGGTCACAAATCACATAAGCCTCATTTCTGCAGTCACAGCCACAAGTAAGTATGATCCAGACGTATGTTATCTGTGGGGTCAGCGTGTAAGTGCACACACGAACGAACACGACAGGTTGGAACCAACCTGTCGTGTTCGTTCGTGTGTGCATTTACACGCTGACCCCACTGTATGTATATAATTATGTGGGCAGCTTCACTAAAATGTTCGTAAGTGCACAATTATGATAGTCTGTAAATGTCACATAAACAATTTTTTCTTGTAACCAATTATTCAATAAACTCAATAACTCAGTAACTCAATAAATGTAAATCCTGTATTGAAATTTCCCGACGATCCTAATTTTGCACTTACGAACATATTAGTCATACGAAGTTTAGTGAAACGGGCCCCAGGATACTGGTGTCACAACGCACTACTGTCTGTTTCACGAAAGCTGCCCAAATTTTACGCCCATATAAACAATTCGAAAACAATATTTTTTTCGATAATATTAAATGTTATCAAAATTTAAGAATGAGCCTTCTTTTTATTTCGTGAAATTTGGTCAAATATTGATTTTATTGCGAAATAAAATTCCCCATGTTAAATCCCCATAGACATCTTCACGGAGTGAAGATGTCTATGGGGATTTAACATGGGGATTTTTTTTTGAATTTCAGAAATACTGGACCGATTTTTAAAATTTAACTTTTGTTTTCTTAATTAGATCATATCCAAGCTATCTAGCTAGGTTTCGGAGACAATTTCCAAAAACAATTGTTTTTGACAAGTCCTCTACCTCTTTTTCCCCATGTTAAATTCCCATAGACAAATCAAGTTTTCGTAATAAAATCAATATTTGACCGTATTTCACGAAATAAAAAGAAGGCTCATTCTTAAATTTTCCTTTAATTGAATATTATCAAAATAAATCTTGTTTTTGAATTGTTTATATAGCCGTAAAATTTGGGCAGCTTTCGTGAAACAGACAGTAGTACTATCCAAGGCTTGTTACAGTGTTACGTTATGGCCATCGTAATCTCGTTATTTGGGCGATACTACCACAGCACGATACATGTAGCACATGAAGATAACATGAAGTCACGATGATGGTAGTACGATTACGATAATACGATAACAGAACTTTACGATGACGTAAATACGATGGTGATACCATGATTAGGATACGACGATAATATAATATATTACTGTCTGTTTCACGAAACCTGCCCAAATTTTCCAGCTATATAAACAATGCAAAAACATATTTTTTTCGATAGTATTAAATTTTATCAAAATTTAAAAATGTTTTCTTTTTATTTCGTGAAAGTTGGTCAAATATTGATTTTATTACGAAAAGTTAGTTCTCTATGGGAATTTAACAGGGTAAAAACAGGTGGATAACCTGCAGGAGGATTGCAGTAATTTTGGAATTTGAATCTGAAAGCGGGCTCGGTAGTTTTGAAATGATCTAACTAAGAAAACAAAAGTTACATTTTGAAAATCGGTCCACTATTTCTGAAATTAGAAAAAAAATCTTCCCTCTGTGAAGATGTATATGGGGATTTAACATGTGGAAATTGTTTTTTTCGCAATAACATCAATATTTAACAAACTTTCACGAAATAAAAACTCGGCTCATTCTTAAATTTTGCTCTAATTTAATATTATCGAAAAATATAATATTGTTTTTGCATAATTTATATAACCGTAACAATTGGGCAGGTTTCGTGAAACAGCCAGTAGTATCGTAATCGTGATATCTATCGACGTCACGACTTCGTCGTAACGCCACTGTAGTACATTGTATCATACCATTGTAGTATCGGCATAATGTTATCGTACTGTTGACGTCGCGACTGTGTGGTATGTGGTATCGCCATTGCAATATCGTCATAGCAGTATCATACCATTGTAGTATCGGCATAATGTTATCGTACTACTGACGTCGCGACTGTGTGGTATGTGGTATCATCATGGCAGTATCATACCTTTGTAGTATCGGCATCGTGTTATCGTACTACTGACGTCGCGACTGTGTGGTATGTGGTATCGCCATGGAGGTATTATACCATTGAAGTATCGGCCTAATGTTATCATACCTTTGTAATATCGGCATAATGTTATCATACCATTGTAGTATCGGCATAACGTGATCGTACTATTGACGTCGCGACTGTGTGGTATGTGTTATCGCCATGGCAGTATCATACCTTTGTAGTATCGGCCTAATGTTATCATACCATTGTAGTATCGGCATAATGTTATCGTACTATTGACGTCGCGACTGTGTGGTATGTGATATCGCCATGGCAGTATCATACCTTTGTAGTATCGGCCTAATGTTATCGTACTGTTGACGTCGCGACTGTGTGCTATGTGGTATCGCCATTGCAGTATCATACCATTGTAGTATCGGCATAATGTTATCGTAATATTGACGTCGCGACTGTGTGGTATGTGATATCGCCATTGTAGTATCGTACCATTGTAGTATCGGCATAATGTTATCGTACTATTGACGTCGCGACTGTATGGTATGTGGTATCGCCATGGCAGTATCATACCATTCTAGTATCGGCCTAATGTTATCATACCATTGTAGTATTGGCATAATGTTATCGTACTGTTGACGTCGCGACTGTGTGGTATGTGGTATCGTCATGGCAGTATGATACCTTTGTAGTATCGGCATAGTGTTATCGTACTATTGACGTCGTGACTGTGTGGTATGTGGTATCGCCATGGCGGTATCATACAATTGTAGTATCGGCATAATGTTATCGTACTACTGACGTCGCGACTGTGTGGTATGTGGTATCGTCATGGCAGTATCATACCTTTGTAGTATCGGCATAGTGTTATCGTACTACTGACGTCGCGACTGTGTGGTATGTGGTATCGCCATGGCAGTATTATACCATTGTAGTATCGGCCTAATGTTATCATACCTTTGTAGTATCGGCATTATGTTATCATACCATTGTAGTATCGACATAACGTGATCGTACTATTGACGTCGGGACTGTTTGGTATTTGTTATCGCCATGGCAGTATCATACCTTTGTAGTATCGGCCTAATGTTATCATACCATTGTAGTATCGGCCTAATGTTATCATACCATTGTAGTATCGGCATAATGTTATCGTACTATTGACGTCGCGACTGTGTAGTATGTGGTATCGCCATGGCAGTATAACACCTTTGTAGTATCGGCCTAATGTTATCGTACTGTTGACATCGCGACTGTGTGGTATGTGGTATCGCCATTGTAGTATCATACCATTGCAGTATCGGCATAATGTTATTGTAATATTGACGTCGCGTCTGTGTGGTATGTGATATCGCCATTGTAGTATCATACCATTGTAGTATCGGCATAATGTTATCGTACTATTGACGTCGCGACTGTTTGGTATGTGGTATCGCCATGGCAGTATAACACCTTTGTAGTATCGGCCTAATGTTATCGTACTGTTGACATCGCGACTGTGTGGTATGTGGTATCGCCATTGCAGTATCATACCATTGCAGTATCGGCATAATGTTATTGTAATATTGACGTCGCGACTGTGTGGTATGTGATATCGCCATTGTAGTATCATACCATTGTAGTATCGGCATAATGTTATCGTACTATTGACGTCGCGACTGTATGGTATGTGGTATCGCCATGGCAGTATCGTACCATTGTAGTATCGGCCTAATGTTATCACACCATTGTAGTATCGGCATAATGTTATCGTACTGTTGACGTCGCGACTGTGTGGTATGTGGTATCGTCATGGCAGTATGATACCTTTGTAGTATCGGCATAGTGTTATCGTACTATTGACGTCGTGACTGTGTGGTATGTGGTATCGCCATGGCAGTATCATACCATTGTAGTATCGGCATAATGTGATCGTACTATTGACGTCGCGACTGTGTGGTATGTGGTATCGCCATGTCAGTATCATATCATGTATTATCGGCATAGTGTTATCGTACTATTGACGTCGCGACTGTGTGGTATGTGGTATTGCGCAATATTATGTACATACGGGTACATAGTACAATGTATAGTACTGTAGTTAGTCTAAAAACCTAATCTTCTAACGTAGTCGTGTAGACTGTATAAAGATATGTTACCATTTTGCCATTTCTGCACATTCAGAAGTATTGTGGCGTGTGCTCCCTTTAAAGCGGCAGTGTCTTAGATGGCACCTCCGTATATATTGTATGAATACAACTTGCCGTTGGTAAGTGAAAAGCATGCATTTAATTGCATAGCAGATTTTCATGGCGTAAACAACATCGATCTTTGGGAAATGCCATGCTAACTTTAACTTGACCATATTGCGTCATCCATCCGGAAAGCCCACTAACAATTACGTAATTCCTTTTACCGATTCATGTTCATTGACAACCATTTGCTGAATATATGCGACACGGAGACACACTCGCTAGAAACTATTTTCAACAGATTTATTACCAGATATTGTCAGCATTGCACCCTGATATATAACCACCATAAACACCGTCAGATGTAAAGGACCCGTCATACCCCTGATCATCATTTGTTTCAAACAGAATTGCTTTGTAAATATTATGGCATACATGTATGACATATATCATACAAATTGTCTCATGGCAACGTATACACCATATTTCATACACAAGAGCAATTTTTATTTCCAAACCCTACAATGGCCATGCTACTCTGTGTAAATCATTCGGTCACTCCACTCACCGGTTGCTGTGGCCTAGTGGATAAATCACCGGCCTCGCAACCGGAGATCGAACGTTCGAGCCACCGCTCGTACTGATGTAGCCAGTTGGTGAGCCGCCAGCTAGTTGTATCCCCCGGAATCCGTCGGGGGATACTATGGATTTGACAGCGCGCCGCGTCCGCGTCCGCGTCCGCGTCCGCCGCAGACACTTCTTGTCCGGAGCATAACTCGAACACCCTTTGGAATATTTTCATGAAACTTCACACATGCATAGACCACGACCCGAAGGTGTGTCGCGCACAAGAATGACAACTCTTGCATAGCTAATTTTTGAGTTATCTCCCTTTTTTGTTTCTCACACTGATTTCGTGTCCGGAGCATAACTCCACCACCCTTTGGAATATTTTCATGAAACTTCACACATGCATAGACCAAGACCCGAAGGTGTGTCGCGCACAAGAATGACAACTCTTGCATAGCTAATTTTTTAGTTATCTCCCTTTTTCGTTTCGCGCACTTGTTAACCATAACTCGACCACCCTTTGGAATATTTTTATGAAACTTAACACATTCAATTAGACCACGAACCGAAGGTGTGTCGTGCACAAGAATGACACTCTTTGCATAGCTAATTTTTTTAGTTATCTCCCTTTTTTGTTTTCGCGCACTGATTGCACTATTTCCTGTCCGGAGCATAACTCGACACCCTTTTGAATATTTTCATGAAACATCACACATGCTAGACCACGACCCGGAGGTGTGTCGCGCACAAGAATGACAACTCTTGCGTAGCTAATTTTTGAGTTATCTCCCTTTTTTGTTTTGCGCACTCTACAAACTGGACAATAATGCATGAAGACCCGTTTTCTTGTCTGCTCTGTACACATTTTCTCGTGCGCTCTGTACACCTTACATGTAGAGAGAACAATAGAGACTGGGAGAACCATGTGCTAGCATGGGCTTGCATGTGCAAATGTCCACTGCTGACCAGGTAATTTATACAGGTAAATGACTACATTGGGTACTGTGTTGAAAATATTTTGACATTATGTGGACCTATGCAGATATATGTAGATAAATATAGGACTATTAAAAAAAAAACCTGGGCTCCAGTAGCAAGCATTATTTATAAACTTTTTTTTTCCATTTTTTTTTTTTCCATTTTTTTTTTCTTCTTTTTTTTTTTCCATTTTTTTTTCTTTTTTTTTTTTTCATTTTTCATTTTTCTTTTTTTCATTTTTTTTTTCAAATTATTTTTCAATTTTTGTCTAGTAGCATAAGGTCGTAAGTGCTATATACAGACTATTCACCTGTGCATGTGCTAGCATGTGCAACTGACCACTGACCACTTACCAGGTAATTTATACAGGTAAATTATTATATTACATTTCCGTAAACTGTGTTGAAATTATTGTGGCAATATGTGGACCTGTATATATATGATATGTAGATAAATATAGGACTATTAAAAAACATTCTGGGCTCCAGTAGGGAGCATTATTCTTTTATTTTTATAAAATTTAATTTGTTTTTTCCATTTTTTTTTTTACATTCTTTTTCAATTTTTTAATTGACCACTAACTTATTACAGGTAATTTATACAGGTACATTATTACATTTCCATAACTATTGACAAAAATTCTGGTCTCCAGTGGTGAGCATTATTATTATTTTTTTTTTTTGTATATTACATTTCCGTAAACTGTGTTGAAAATATTGTGGCATTATGTGGACCTGTGCAGATATATGTAGATAAATATAGGACTATTAAAAAAAATTCTTGGCTCCAGTAGCAAGCATCATTATTTTTAATTTTTAAAAAAAATAAATTCATTTTTTTTTTCAAATACTTTTTTTATTTTTTGTCTAGTAGCATAAGGTCGTAAGTGCTATATACAGAATATTATCATATAATAAAACAATTATTGACTAGTGAGCCATAGAATATAATCTGATATTCTATGGCTCACTAGTCAATAATTGTATAATATATTCGGGCCAGTGAAAATTGCTTTCGGGCCCAGGCTCGAGGTCAAGGCGGGACAAGGCGAGGCATCTGATTCCGCGGAATTCTTGTTTACTTATCTCCCTTTGTTGTTTCGTGCTCTGATTTTGTATCCAGAGCATAACTCGAACACCCTTTGGAATATTTTTATGCCCCACCACGATAGTGGAGGGGGCATTTAGTGTTACCCTCGTCCGTCCGTCCGTCCGTCCGTCCGCACACACGAATGGGTACTTCTTGTAAGCGTACGGGGATATTATTGGGTAGGGTTAGGATAGTGTTGGGTACTCTTGTTGGGTATTTTTATACAGTAAAAACCCAAAAAGTATTCATTCGTAGGAACGTGCGTCCCGTCCTCCCGTCCGTCCGTCCGTCACAAGACTTTAACACTCGGGTAAATGTCTCATAATTTCTTCATCCTTCGACCGATCTGCTTCATATTTCATATACACATTGCTCTGATGGTTCACTACCGCCCTGTGCCAAATCCACGTTCGTCCTGCCCCCGGCAAGCCCAGGGTCAAGGTTACATACTTGGTGCTTCAAAAACTTTAACGCTCGGGTAAATATCTTATAATTTCTGTTTTCTTTCACGGATCAGCTTCATATTTCATATACGCATTGCTCTAATGGTCCTCTACCGCCCTGTGCCAAATCCACGTTCGTTCTGCCCCCGCCAAGCCCAGGGTCAAGGTCACATACTTGGTGCTTCAAAAACTTTAACGCTCGGGTAAATATCTTATAATTTCTTTGTCTTTCAGGATCAGCTTCATATTTCCATATACGCATTGCTCTAATGGTCCTCTACCGCCCTGTGCCAAATCCACGTTCGTTCTGCCCCCGCCAAGCCCAGGGTCAAGGTCACATACTTAGTGCTACAAAAACTTTAACGATCGGGTAAATGTCTTATAATTTCTGTTTTCTTTCACGGATCAGCTTCATATTTCATATATGCATTGCTCTAATGGTCCTCTACCGCCCTGTGTCAAATCCACGTTTGTCCTGCCCCCGCCAAGCCCAGGGTCAAGGTCACATACTTGGTGCTTCAAAAACTTTAACTCTCAGGTAAAAGAAAATTTTGACTTGGAATTTGGCCTCATTTATTATCAAAGCGATATGTGGGACATCCGTGTTCTATGAACACATTTTCTAGTTTATTAAACTTCACACATGCATAGAAGACGACCCAAAGGTGTGTCGCACGTAAGAATGACAACTCTTGCGTCGTTAATTTCTTAGTTATCTCCCTTTGTTGTTTCGTGCACTGATTTCGTGTCTGGAGCATAACTCGAACACCCTTTGGAATATTTTCATGAAACTTCACACATGCATAGACCACAACCCTAAAGGTGTGTCACGCAAGAATGACAACTCTTGCATCACTAATTTTTTAGTTATCTCCCTTTGTTTTTTCCGTCACTGATTTTGTCACCGGAGCATAACTCTAACACCCTTTTTTCAAACTACTTGTGTAACTGGGGAGGGGGATACACATGCGCTTGTCGACAAGCGTCCATTTCTAGTTAAATTGAATGGTATCAATTGCCTTCCTGCCTGGAGCTGGACATAAAGGATAGGAATTGGGAAGGACTGCTAGTTCGATTGAGTGTTGATCGACTCACAAGTCCATACAATCAACATTCCTTATTGCATTAAATGCTGTATACAGGGCATATCCTCTGTGCACATATCCATATTCCGAGTTACCTGTGACAAACGCAACAAGAGGTGAAACTGGCCGATTGCCTTTCCATGCTGCAATGGCTCCGATGGCAAGTCAATGCGCAGTATAGTAGAACATGTTCAGATATACATATGCGGATGATTACTCACATTTACGGAGCTATTACATTGGTAAGAAATGATGATGTTCTATTAAGCCAGTCCTTAACCCACGATGTAAGTGCATGCTAAGCATTTTAACAATGTGAGAATTAAATGTCATCGCTGACATATATATATGGGTTATAAGAAGACCAACAGTTATTGATGCAATTGCTATATTAGCTTTATTGTGAATACGAGATCCAACGGCCTTACATGGATTTACATAGGTCTAAACACAACACAGTGAAACTGTTTACATCAGCTAGTAGTAGATGCGCACAGTGAACAAACATATATTATAAGGCCTATAAAAAAGATCGAGACATGTGGTGCGGACAACGGCCCAGAAAGAAAACTAGGTAGGGAGGATATGCTCTTTATAAATACTACTAGATAGCTCTATGTGCAAAAATGGTGAAATAGGTTCACTATTTGGTAGTTATTTATTTCACGTGACTGTCGTGTGAATAGCCAACTTTAAAGTTCGAAAGTGAACATTTTGTTATTTTTTTAAACGGCCAAAAAGGTCTACGGTCGGCTGCATATTCATAGGTAGGGTCACCACAATACTTTTTAGGGCTAATGAACAAATGATAATTGGTATAATTACACAAGCATGAACGTTTATTTGTATTGCGGGAAGTCTCATGTCCCATAGGATTGACTGGCATATTGCTTTGGGATTTATGTCCGTTCAATAATAAAATAAAACCATATGATGCAAACATAATTTTTTAACATTGAGACAAACTCAGCCAATCGGCAAAACTCAACGGGCAATAACTATGATACCGGTCATGAGACATAAGTGGTTAAGAATCCTCCCGAGATATCGTTAATATAAGCATGTTGAACATGTTTGGTGGAAATCAGAACAATCAAAGGGCAATAACTCTGAGACAGGTCATGTGACATACGAGGTCTAATGACCGGGATATCGTCAATATAAGCATGTTGACAAAGTTCGATGGTTATCGGACTTCCAGTTTTAGATTTATCCTTGTCAGAAGGATAGTGCGAATCCGGACAGACAAGGCGGTAACAAAATTTTTCCAGGAAAACTGCTCCGGGATCATACAAAACAGACAGCTATGCACCTGTATGGGTGCGGACATATACATAGCAATGCAAGTACAATAAAAACACTTTCAGCTCTGAACACAGTGTCCTGATCCGCTGCAGGTACCCCAAGTATATTGGATACGTGGCCTCTGGTGCGAATCCCAGTAAGAGAAAATGTTCAGATATAACTTTTTAAGGGTGTATTCGTCATTAGGCCTACCCACACATCCTCCCATGTCACAGAGACACAACAGGAATCCATTCACGCTACTTAGCATTTTCTGATAACCATGATTGGTGAACTTAATAACAGGTCAATAAAGCCGTAAATCCAATGTGCATTGTATTATTGTAGATTATTTAATATCAGATTATTTAATAAACAAGAGCTGTAGGAGAACAGCATAGCTCGACTACGAGGGTTGTCGATGTACACATAGCTTGACAAACAAGGTGGCCGTGGTCTGCATAAAAATCTTAACCAAGGTTGACTAAAAACCTTAACCAAGGGAAATTAAGTAAGTAATTCAAGGTTAAATGTAGGTCAATGTGGCCGCGGCCTGCATAAAAACCTTAACCAAGGTTGACTAAAAACCTTAACGAAGGGAAATTAAGTAAGGACTTCAAGGTTAAATGTAGGTTAATCTCAGATATAGGTCAGGGGTTATTGATGTACATCACTAGGAGATGAAGTTTTCCAAGTATGGTTGCTGTAGGCCCAGGAATATTCCATATACAAGCTTGACTAAAAACCTTAACCAAGGGGAAATAAGAAAGTAATCCAAGGATAAAAGTAGGTCAAGGTCAAATATAGGTCAGGGATTATTGATGTACATCACTAGGAGATGAAGTTGTCCAAGTATGGTTGGTGTAGGGCCAGGAGTATTGCATCTACAAGCTTGATTAAAAACCTTAACCAAGGATAATTAAGTAAGTAATTTAAGAGGAAATATAGGTCAAGGTCAAATATAGATCAGGGGTTATTGATGTACATCGCTATGAGAAAAGGTTGTCCAAGTATGGTGTTAGTATGCACAATAGTATTCCATGTACAAGCTTGACTAAAAACCTTAACCAATGGGAATTAACTAAGTAATTCAAAGTTAAATGTAGGTCAAGGTCAAATATAGGTCAGTGGTTGTTGATGTACTACATCACTAGGAGATGAAGTCGTCCAAGTATGGTGGATGTAGGACCAGGAATATTCCATATACAAGCTAGACTAAAAACCTTAAACAAGGGGAATTAACTAAGTAATTGAAGTGGAAATGTAGGTCAATGTCAAATATAGATCAGGGGTTATTGATGTACATCCCTATGAGAAAAGGTTGTCCAAGTATGGTGTCTGTATGCACACTAGTATTCCATGTACAAGCTTGACTAAAAACCTTAAGCAAGGTTGACTAAAAACCTTAACCAAGGGGAATTTACTATGTAATTCAAGGTTAAATGTAGGTCAAGGTCAAATATAGGTCAGGGGTTGTTGATGTACATCACTAGGAGATGAAGTTGTCCAAGTATGGTGGGTGTAGGGCCAGGAATATTCCATATACAAGCTTGACTAAAAACCTTAACCAAGGGGAATTAACTAAGTAATTCAAGAGGAAATGTAGGTCAATGTCAAATATAGATCAGGGGTTATTGATGTACATCCCTATGAGAAAAGGTTGTCCAAGTATGGTGTCTGTATGCACAATAGTATTCCATGTACAAGCTTGACTAAAAACCTTAACCAAGGTTGACTATAAACCTTAACCAATGGGAATTAACTAAGTAATTCAAGAGGAAATGTAGGTCAAGGTCAAATATAGATCAGGGGTTATTGATGTAGATCACTAGGAGATGAAGTTGTGCAAGTATGGTGGGTGTAGGGCCAGTAGTATTCCATATACAAGGTTGACTAAAAACCTTAACCAAGGCGTGACGGTGACGCCGACGCCGACGTCGACGCCGACGCCGACGCCGACGCCGGGGTGGTACAACATAAGCTCTACTTATTCTTCGAATAGTCGAGCTAAAAATGGAACTTGACGGTGGGAAACCTATATTCTCCTACTACATTAATGTACATGCTTTAGAGTTAGCTGGCGGTTTAGATTTGTCGTCATCGCTACTCCGTTTCGGAACTCTGTCAGTTTGGCTAGTATGCATATTGTTTATTGGTTTAACTTTAGATGGCGACTTTCCTTGTGAATGTGTTGTTTTTGCATCTCGTATTTCTGCAGCTCGATTGCCCTGCGGTGAACTGTTAGTCCTTCCTTCAGACACCGTTACACCTTTACCAAATGTAGTTGCCACAGTTGGTTCCTTATCCGTATTTCCAGTGGTTGTGGGCTTGGTATTTGGTTTTGATACGGCTGGTGCTGCTTTCGTATTAGTCTTTGCGGCATTTTTAGCGACAGTATCCTTCTTGCTGTCTGGGATGTTCTTCACTACAGTATTTCCAGGTGTTTTCGAAACTGACTTCATGATAGCCGTCGTTGCTGCCTTGTTGGCCCCTTTTACGTTTTTCTGAGCTGATGTTCCAACTGGTATGAATTTATTTGTTCCACGTGTTACGTTGTGCGTATTTGACGTGCTGGGACCAATCTCCGGTATGTAAGTTTGCAATTTATCACAGAGTTCGTTAACCGATGGTCCTGTCCATGTAATCTGCACATCGGGATCGCGATAACAGTTGATGTACAGCAGTTGTGTAAACACCATGCTCATTGGGCCGTCAGGTGGCCAAGTCATCGTCTCCAGTAACAACGGAATGATTGGTTTCTTCAAGGCGTCGGCCAGACTGACCTCCCTACGGCAGTTGGCGGATAAAGCATACTTCGGAGTAACACACGTCACAACGGCGTTACAGCCGCGCATTCCTCTGTCGATCTTGTCATAGAGTGAATCACCGCCGCCCATCTGATAAATGTCCATCCAGACCGTGTAGCCAAGACCTGTGAGGCGCTGATAGAGGACTTTGACCTGTGGCTGTTTCCCCCATTGGTAGGAAAGGAACACCATTGGTTGTTTCTTCTGATCCACCTGAGGGAAGTAGAAATATGTGTTACGAGATACAGTCAATGGGTCCATCTTATTGACTGAACACGGCTACCAGAGAAAATGTACATTGTAACTGCGAATTATATTACACACCATTACTTGCTTAACATTTACGTAAATACATGTATGTATCAACAATACAACGTTCAGTGTCGTTAAGCGATGTTAGACAATATGTATACTATTTTCAAACTGTTTTTCACTAAAACTACATTCCCTAAATCATTCATTGCGTAGTATTGTGTATTCTTACCTGAGCTTTTGGCTGAGCTTTCGATGAGCTGCCTTTCGCTTTATTTTTATCTATCACAATGTCGTCTATCATTGGTCTCCACCAGTCTTTGTACGCTGCAAATGCAATTTATTCTCACCTTATATCTTGTAAAGTGGCATATCAGGCGTTTTTGAAAAATATACTATAACAAATAAAAACGTGTTTTCATCATGGCCCTGTGTAAAGTGGCTTAATTGAATATGTTTGACGATACTAGGCCCGCTGTGTTGTGTTTTAACTGATATCGGTACATAAGTATCAGATTTTATATCTTGTTGAACTGGAAATCCGATATTTATATACCTATATGGGTGAACATAGAAACAATCCAGCGGTCCTAGAATTGTCATATATCTTCAAATATACCAATTTACACAGGGCCATGATAAAAACACGTTTTAATTTGTTACATTATTTTTTTCTTCAACAAATCCTGATATGCCTCTTTAATCATTTAATATAAATATTATTCAACATCTGATAATGTATGCATATAAACATGTTTCACAATACCAACACAGTTTTTGATTTGTAAACTGGTGTCCGGTTAGTATTGTCAGCAAATCAGGTATACACAAAATGTTACGTACTTGTACTCGTACGTACTATTGACAGTGGTTAGTGCATATAACTATTGTCGGACATAGAAGTAGTAAGCTAAAATAGAAGTTCCCAGCTGAGACAACGGATGAGTACAGAAAGGTCGTGTTATAACGATGAAATATTGCTATGTTTTACGTCCGCCATTGTTTACGTATGGTAAGTTTACTATAGTATACAACGACATCTTGCTTCTGGCCATAGCAAAGCATAGTTGCACTCTTAGAAGTGTTTACTCCGATAAATGATAAAAACAATATTATTTTACTTTCATTATTCTAACACAGTTACATGTCAAATTATTAAAAAGTATAATCACATGAATTTAAATTACACGGTCACGTGATGGGTGATGGACCTTCTGCGTCAAAATCAGTGACGTCAAAATAACAATATGATGGGACATGAACAAATGTGAGTATTTTCTCACAATATTTTGTTGTTGATTTTTAATGTTGTCTTTAATCCCGTATCGATGCAAAATGTCAACTGTTAATACATTAATGCCCGGATTTGGCTACATGTGGTCTATTAAAATGCGCAGAATCGTGTACATTATATGTAATTTTTCTCTAAGAGCAAAGATGACATAATACAATGATTGTTTTACACAACATATGATACCAGGTGTATGACTGTTAGAAACTCCTGGTACCTTTCTTGATCAACTTTGGATCGGGCACAACATATAAATTCAGTTGCATCAATAGTTCCTGGAACTTCGGTATCGGCCAGTATCGCTGGTCCTTTGTCTCCTCGTCGTCCCGTTGGAAGAAACGGATGAACAAATATTCGCTGAATATCGGCCCCATTGAACCTTTGGGCGGCCATGCCATTTTCTCCATCAGAAGAGGTATTATAGGTTTTCCAAGGTTGACGGACAAGTTCACCTAAACACAGAATGTGGTATTATTATTATAAAGAGTTTCTGTTACAACTTTGGATATACAAACACACTGGAACATGTATCAATTTGAAATCCACTTCCTAAAAATTCGCAATGTATCGTATTGAGGTGTTTACGCACTGTACTTGTACATTAACTCAATTCTCATATGAAATATACTAGATAATGGTCACAATATTGACAAATTGAATGATATGGCACTTTTACAGATGACGAACGTAATCGACAAAAAGAATATATGTAAACAGTGATCACGGCATATTACAGATCATTTGAAATGGTTTAATAACAAAGTAGTAACATTCTGTTTTCAAATATGAGTATAACAGTGGAATATGATATTTCGATCATGAACAAGCCTAGATATGGTCTGATACATCGGATACTTGTCTGATAAATACGCTAGCTGAATAATAGAACATGTGAGGTAACCGCCAACACATCGCCATACCGACCTCTATGTCACAGTTCGGTGACTGCGCGTATTTATCCGTGGAACAACAAATGATTTGAACTATCACAAACAGGTATCGACACAAAGACGATTATCACACTGGAATATGACATATATGATCTGGAACAAGCCGCGATATAGTCTCCTACACCAGTTGACGCACCTCTCTGTTACAGTTCGGTGATTGTGCGTACTTGTCCGTGGTGCAACAAATGACGACCTTGGCGGCCCGTATGCCGTTGTCTATCTTGGCGAACAGCTTGTCGCCCCCGCCCATCTGGCCGATGTCCATCCAGCACTCGTAGCCGGCCATGTTAAGGTGGCGCTGCAGGAGCCTCACCTCGTCCTGCACGCCCCACTGGTAGCTGAGAAAGATGGGCGGCGGGCTGGCGTACTTGAAATCCTCGTCCTCTACCACGCCCTCTGAAATGTGACAAGTGTAGACCATGACTACAGGCCACCGATGATTCAGTTTCTAATATAAATCGCAAGATCAGCAATGTGGTGAAACACGCATATTTTCTTAAACCGAAGACTGTGGTCATACGAAGGTACGGGTAACCATTCATTAGACGTATCCGGCACAGATTGAGCCGTAGAGACTTAGCGATGCTCAGACTCAACCAATGAAATTTCGAGGGTTTAGAGCAAATACGCATATATAATACTGCTTTAGCACAGGCCCACAAAGGCCAGATTAACGCAGCTACTAGTATACAAATTTCGTATTGAATGGCACGGTTGTGTAACGGTACATATTTGTAGTAGGCCCTGGTCAGTACGCATAAGTAAACAGCCGCATCATACGGAGCTTTCTATTGATGGAGGCGTCGGTGTACAAGCCATTGATCGACATGGAAGCACGTTCATAGAGCTTGTTATATTATAAACCATGTCCGTCATACACAGATAGTCAAAAGCCATTACAAATGCCAATCTGCTGCGAACATAAAATATGGCTATATGTCATAAATATGCTGGATGTTCCACTGTCATTGACGCACGTACTCATAGATTACACGTGAATTAGAATATTGAACGACACTCGTAGACATATAAATGTAAGTAGCTTCTGTTCGGCATATGTTGCTTGCAGTGGGTTATTGTCGCTGCTGAAAATGCTTGATGATGTGCATTTATGGAATAATTGACGGCCACATTTTATTTGTATTTCAGAATATCTGTCTATCAATCTCAGATTATTTGCATTCATATAGACAGTGTGGCACTATATTGTCTGAGCTGAATCCACACTTGTGACATTGAAAGTGACGCGGATCCGAGAAGTATCTGCCAATTAAATGCACTGAAGATCTGCACTCATTTATACGATGACGGTTTTGCGGAATAACGTCCATAGGTTAAACGCTGACAGTGAGTCGAGATCATTGCAGAATTCACACAGTACATGGGAGCCGTCTGTTCGTTCTCGCCATTTCATCGCTTCGTATCCCATCACATGTTAGTTAACTGATTGTTCCCATGCATATTTGTTGGGGGAAAATACCACGTTACATGAACGTTTCGAGAGCAGTATACTAAGAAATTTTAATTTGTTGAGAATACGAACAATATCCAGAATGAAGATTATCGAATTAACTAGTCAAACGATTGAAAAGGACACTTTTTACTAATTTTTATTTACAGATAATATGCAGAGTTGACCTATAGAATGCAGTTTATTTTTTATCGATACTCCATCCTAGTGTAGGTGATCGAATCGGACTGTTGGCAATGTCACTTATTGTTCTGCGAGGTAAATATTGTATGTATTTTGTACAAGAGCGGTGAGAGCGTTCTCGTAGAATCACGTCCTGCTGAGTCAGTTCAATCCACATTTCACATCCATATAACGCTCTCGGATTAACCTGCCGTTCATAAATTTTCATCGACGTCCGTGTTGATGCACACTGCTGTTAATAAGGCCAATGTCCCTTTCACTTTACAATACCATCAGTCAAATTAATGACATTTCCAATTTCCATTGGACAGGTTATCCCCAGATGTGTATATTGTAAACGTTCCTCAACGAACTTTTCCCGTGGTTCCCAATTCTTTTCCCGATTTCAATAATCCTGTTTCGATTCAGTAAAAACAATAACGGCACTTTTGCTTTCATTATAGTTATACCGCCATTTCCGAGAGCATTCAAAACACATATTCATAATGTCATTCAGAGCTTGCGTTGAGAAGGATGAGACACATGTCGTCTGCTACCGCTGTACTGGTACAGTTGCGTACATAGCATTGCATATGATGTTGAAAGGTTGTAAAAGACAGCGCCACAGTGCCGTTTGGAGGGTTAAAGGGTACTTGGTGCTACAGCACTCTTTTTTCAACATAGCCATCCCCACAAAATGTCGTAGAAATGGATGGTCTCCTAGAACTGCGAAACGAGTGCCGATTGGCTATTTCTATAATTGACGTTACGTCACACGAGTTGTTCTGTAAAAGTGACAGCCAAAGTGGTTTAGAAAGTACAGGCCAATTTTCGTATATTTATGCACAATTACAGTGGGGTCAGCGTGTAAGTGCACACACGAACGAACACGACATGTTGGAACCAACCTATCGTGTTCGTTCGTGTGTGCACTTACCAACATGTCGTGTTCGTTGGTGTGTGCACTTACACGCTGACCCTACTGTAGTAGTTTCAGACTACATGTACATTCTGCATACAGGGTGTGTTTACAATATTTAATGCTATTTCGCACACAGTAACGATAACAATGCAGTTTATACATGTATTCAAACAGTAATCATTGCTTAAATATTGGATTCCATTTGGGGTAAAGCTCGACTCACAGGTTGTTATGATACATGAATGTACTTACATGTATATCACACTGTAATACTCATGTTTAATTTGTTTTCTCGCACCGCAAAGGACAGTGTAGTGTGGCGAGAGGCAAATTGTCCTTAATGCTAATAAATTGAATTGACTTGAAAATACACTTTAACTTTGGAAGGGTGCCATTTAGTTTATATTCAACAATTCAAGTGTGGTATTCAATTATTATTTTACATAATTACATTTTACATGCATAACATAGTTCATGCCTTAAATGGGACCATTAAAACTCGTGTTACGTGTAAATAAGACTCCGCGCACTGCAATATGGTCGCATTAAGTGGTTACCTGCGGTCTTCATGGCATTCTCGACAATGGCGGCGCCGTCAACTCGGTTCATCTCCTGTAAGGCGGTCAGCACGGCGTGAGAAGCATCGCTCGTCTTGTGCGTGGCGTACCACTCACTGAGTAACGCCATGCACGGGTCATTCTGCTGAGCCCAGCCCCGGATGTCCGTGTTGCTGTAACCAAGGCGACTAGCCAGCAACCTCCAATCAGTGTCCGTCTTTGGATTCATCAGTTTTGTCAGGTCACGCGACCATTTCGGTGCATTTGTCATTGTCTAAAAGTACACAATTAAGTATAACTTAACATGTAACGTATGCGATGCTACCGGCTTGAAGCACAGTTGGCAAAAAGGAGCATACGTTTTATCACTGTCACAAGATGAAAACATACATGGCAGTATTCAACAATCGACAGAGAATTGAAAACTAATGACACTAGTTTAAAACAAAAGTACTATGTTGATAGTTTTCATTTTGTTGGTAATATATGTATTAACGTAAACTATTACTAATCGTTAACAGTTGTTATTTATGATGACTTGGAAACTGTCTGATTAATAGACACTCGTTGGCAATTAACTTTTAATATATATACGGCATATGTGCTGGACCATTGATGATATTTACATGTAGTTACCTTATTATCAATTTCTTCCACTTTGTTTTTCGTCTCTTCGATATTATCCTCTGCCTCATCAACACGTTCTTTTATGTGCGCTATGTTTTTCTTTACTCCCTTTATTTGCTTGTGGTGTTCAACTACGCGTCCACCAATGGTCTGAACTGTACCAATAGTTGAATCCACCTTTGTATCGAGCTCCGAGATGTCTTCTTGTTGTTGTTTAACGTCTTCGAATACATCTTCTATGCTGTTGTGCGAAATATAAAGATCAATATCTGACCTATTACCAGTGTGAAGACAAGTATAAAGGTGCAATGTGCATGCAAGTGACAGAGGAACATAGTTGCATGTACAGATGTGATAATTGAATTTACAAAATCATTTTAACATAAACATTTTTTCTTGTTTTTACAGCTGTGTATTGTTCTGATACATGTATATATACATTATAAACACTATATTTATACCACTTACTTCTTAAGACATGACATATAGGATCTTGATCAATGTTTTCAATTCATTTTACAACCTGTTACATTCAATGTTCACATTCTAAACATCAGTTATATGTTTTTACAGATGCAAGAGTTGTGTCAGGTGCTAATATATAGTGATCTCTTACATTTCAACCAGTAGTTTATACATATATAACGGTGAATTACATCGATCTGTTCTGTAGATCAGCAATGGTTTACATACTCTCGCATTTCCCATGTATTGAGAAACTACGTCAATAACGCCACAATGACGTGCTTCCTTCGACCAATCAATTCATGTTTTCACACAAACACTCCATATCACAAGACGGACACCTTCATTACGGCCCGTCTACAGACATTTAAATAGCACAACTATTGGCCATACTTTACGCTTATTTATCTTTACTGTACGGACAGGGGCGAATGCGAAACAAGTCACCTTACCTACTGTCTGTTCCAGGTTTTGCTGCCGACGAACCAATGGCTATTAAGCATATTAAATTAAACACAAATATTTAATTATCAGTACTTTTTCATCAATAACAAACAAATCACCCTCCAGGGAGCTGGGGGTGGAGTCAACAAAAACGAAAACGTTTGGAATTTGACTCCGAAACCTGCTTACATAGAAACTAAGAAAACAGAGGCTATATTTTGAAAATCGGTCCACAAATAACAAACAAATCTGTTTTAGCCCCATGTTAAATTCCCATAGGAAATCGTTTTTTCGCAATAAAATCAATATTTGATGGATATTCATCAAATAAGTTTTTTGGGGAGGGTGAATTTTTTGTTATTGATTAAAAAGTACTTACATTTAAATAATTGTTAGATTTAATGTGTGTAATAGCCAACAGTTCGTCGGCAGCAAAACCTGGAATAGACAGTAAATACATCTTGTGGCCAAATATTATTAAAATTGAAAAACATATTAAAGAGCTATAGTGAAAAGAAAATGGATTACAGAAACATAGTGAAAAACAAAGCGTGTGTAAACGTACGTACTAACGTATATGAACCATCGCTATGTCCGCTCCCCTATCAGTGAGAGAATAATACATATACGAATGAAATCGCTACGAGACACACGCTGGGTGATAGGTACATGTACAGCTGGGATGAAGAGCATCTAACGTGTGTGTTGATTAATACGATATATTATGTAATAAGTGCATTACATTAATGCAATATCCTCGATTCGACCATAGTAACTGATGCAGCGGCAAATGTAGTATGCATCAAGCACACAACAGCCTGTGTTAATCTTACCCAGATAGCCAACGTTTCTGAACAGATATTGGTAATGCCAACTCGCTATCAAGCGATTTGATTGTATGTGCCTATAGCACAGCTCAGACAAAGTCAATCAATGTGCTTTATTTCAAACACAATATTCAAGTACTCTGAAATAAAGACATTGACATTGCCAACATTAGCACAGATGCTAATGTACCTGATCCCATCAATCACGAGGATCATCTGATGGCAAACGTCCTTGATCTCTGGATTGGTAGTAATCTGCTTAGTCTTCTCCAACTTCGACCTATGTTTCTTCATATAATCAACGTGTTTTGGCATTAAGGTCCGCACGGCATTCAGCACAGCAAGAGCAGTATCTTGGTCCCTATAACTTGCATACTTCATCAAATAGTCAATTGCCCTTTGTCCCGAGCTCTACAATAGACGTTTAATCGTGATTTTACAGTTTTCCATTAATGGATTTCTGAACGCCGTCTGTCAATAAGGAATTGAGTTGCTGCAAATATTTGCTGAGCCTATTACGGGATTCGTACATTATACGTGGCGCACGAAATATCGTTCTGTATCTGCATTATCATACATTGAGTTCCTTTACATATGAATGCATCGGTGCAAGTACATGTCATTCGTGCATGATGTGTAAACTACGTATGCAGTCCTGGTGCTTGCTTGACAGATTGACTGATACATACATGTTTGTTGAACGGATACATTATGATGCAAACATGATGTAAAGAGTGGAAAATGTCAGTAAATTAATTATCTGAGCCAGCACACGATGGTGTGTTGGATGACGACGGTTGTTTGTGCACACAATGTTACAATATACGTGATTTCAGTATTTGAGTTGTGTCAAAATGATGTTATAATGATGTAACATTATATTTATAGAGCAAGTGTAAACCAGACATTATGTTTTTTAAACCTCGATATTGCCATTGACATGCTGGACGTAGATGTTGGTGTAGGTGTTCTATATTCCATTCGTTTACTATATTTATTGTTTGCCCTTGTTTCTCGACCATGCGTTTCGTCTCAATTATTCGCATATTGCGACTCTTTCGCCAATACCGATTACATTACTCATTAAATGTTTCAATAAGTACAGACTATTTATGGGCGATAACGGTCTTTACTTATAACAAAATGTTAACGGAAACAAATACCAATGCTTGTAATTCCAGACACAATTTTGATTAAACAAGTGTAATCATATTGTCTTTGCAAACAAAACACTCGAAAGAATCGATACACACAATGTGGTTTTTAACATTCATATGGGCAGAAACTGTCAGGAATCCGGACCATATTTCAAAGTGAAAAAGTTTACGCGGGGTGCAGTGCCAGTGGTATCGTACCTCATTTAACTCTCCTATTGATGCCAGTACGCCTGCTCTGACAACGAAAGACGCTGGCTTGAACACGGTGTCATCAACGAATGTTGGAAACTCAGGTGCCACGATTTTCGCGTTGACATTGGCAACATTCTGAATGATCATTAGAACTGATGTGCTTAACTCTGCATTCTTTCCGCACTGTTTTAGTAGCCTGGTAATGTGATCCGTCGTGAAAACCTGTAATAGAGAAATACAATTAGTACCCGTTACAGGAATTAGTTGTACGTATTCACAAAGGAATATTATGATATTACCGTTAATAAAACATCATTCACATGTACATGAACATATAGTTCTGGAATGTGTAGACCGATTTTCGAAAATCTAACATGTGTTTCCCTAGTTGCACCGAAACTTTTTAGCTAGGTTTTGTAATCACTTTCCAAACATTTTCGTTTTCCATCCGTCCTTCGCCACTCTGTCGCTCTGTTTTGCTCCATGAGCAATTCCCATTGTAAAATAGATATTCTTTTTCAGAAATACAAATATTTTCAATACAAATACTTCAAAGTGCACATAGCTAGGTAATGGCCCTTACTTCTTTTGTATTAGGAATGCCAGTTGCATGTACATGAACTCATCTCTGGGTGTTTCTTGCTAATGTAACAGGTGCTGCACTCCTCGCTTGCGTAAAATGTTTCACGTAGAAAAATACACTGATTTCCTGACGAGATGCCATTCAAATCTACATTGATCTATCGTTTAACACATTTTCTTGCGCCGGTTACTAGACGAACATGTGTTTATGCAGTATCTTCTGCATGTAGCTGAATGGGAATTCGCCAGGAATCCGGCACCTATTTCGACTTGAACATTTTATTCCGGCGCAGAGTACAGCAGTTAGTTTTATAATACATAAATTTCGCTACATACACGGGCTTCACTCACCTCCGGGTGTTTCTTGCTAATTGTATACAAAAGCGATATGATCAGATACGTAGTTCGCTCTACGCCAGTGTCCAGCATGCCGAACAGATTCTTAAGGTGACTGTGTACAGCTTTTGGATTTAGAGGATAAAGCGTGTTCACCGCACCTGAAAATGGTTACATATAACACACATCTATTAAACTATTACATTAATCATAAAAGAGGTATTGTTTGAAAATGTTAAAATAAAACTAATTAGTACATACACTGCAGTTCATCTGGATGTAGAGTGTTTGTATATGATGGCATTGCGGTCTTTAGGGTTGATAGGATTACATTTTATTTCTTCTGAAATAAAACACTATTGACGTGGCGATTGCGAAAAGGCATTATGGTATGTAAACCAGATGCACACGTTTAACTGTATGTTTCACTTGCTTTCCCCGCTTTGCATAGATGTAAAGCTCCAAATATATTAACATGGTTTGAAATAAATAAAAATAAAAATTGCATACTTCATAAACAGATTGTAGCAATGGTCTGAAAAGGCCAACGTATAGCTACATGTGAGGATCAAAGACAAATGTGTTTTATATAAAGAAATGGGGCTCATGGGTGTTGCGACCACTTTAGATCCAGATCAGCCTGTGCACCCGCATATTCTGATCAGGGGGCCGTTTCACTAAACTAACGCGTCATCAATGTAACACAATGTAATAAACACTCTAGATCACTATTACGTTCCATGAGTGTGCTATATAGCAAGTCCCATAAACATCATTTCTGCAATCACAGCCACATTTACTATTGCAAATTGACGCATACCCCATAATAGGTCGTTGCACGGGTCCAACTTGATGAATATCTGTGTGATCGTCGAGAGGGAGTCCTTCAGGATTTCTGGCGCGGTATGGACGATGGCGTGTATAGAGCTGAAGATGGACTGCATCACTTCTTCGTTCTTCTCCTTTGCTGCAATCGAGGCCCATTTCATAAGGTCGGGAATAATCGGCGCCAGCAACTTGCGGGATTTTTCTTTTTCATGCTGGCGGAGAGAATTTGACCAGATGAGCATGTGTGTACGGATGCCGCCGCCTGCACCCCGACAAAAGTCATTAATGGGACACGCCATGTGATTCTGTACATAAGAACATGATTGTGCGATTTTGCAGGAAACATATCTACAGAAACTGTTATATTTCCCGTATATGACGACGAAAGATTACTAAATTTCCATATCAAATGCGGAATTGAATATCACATGTCCTACACAAAGTTTTTCAACTTCGGACGTAATGTACGGAAGCTATCGTAACTATTGTATATACTGTTTCATGAACAAATATCGCAATGTTCCTAGGTACACAATCACATGGCGTGTCTTTGCATTGACGTTTGACATGCAGACCGCATGTGTAGGCTATAGAATGAACATATGGATGGGAAGTATGAACACAATAAAATAACATAACTTACAAGAACATTGAGCAATTTTAACAGAAAGCTTAGTGAATTACCTTGATCTTGGGATGAAGGTAGTGCATGGCTGTTGCATAAAAGGTAACATGAAGGGAAACATGATTTACAGTGCGGTCAGCGTGTAAGTGCACACACGAATGAACACGACAGGTTGGCACTTACACGCTGACCCCACTGTAGAATGTTTTCGAAATAATACGTTTACAAGAGAGCGCAGAGGCAATCATGTTCACTTCTGTCACTGACCTCTTCTATTTTAACACCAAATATGACTGTGACTGGTCTTGCGACCAGTGTAGATCCAGATCAGCCTGTGCATCCGCAGATTCCGATCAGGTTCTACACTCTTCGCAATTCCATCAATGATACACGCGTCATACTTCAGGTAAGCAATATATGTATACATGTATATATATAGGCTACAAGAGTGTTCCATTTGGTCAGGTGCTACGTTGATCACAAATCCCATACGCCCAAGTTCTCCAGTCACCTACATAAATACACTCACCACGCGGACCAAGGAAGAGATGAGGTCACAGTAAACAAGGAAGTGGACGGATTTGCGGTCTGGCTCCCCCTCCTGATACAACTGGTCCTCTATGGAGTCTCCTTCGCCACACGTCTTCACAATGGACAACAGCAGCTTGGTATGTTCTGATGTTACAACGTTCCTCTTCCTGAAACGTTTCAGCGGGTGGTGTTGGGTGGAACACACAACATACTGTGGCAATATTATATGAATGAATGGCCTTTTTGTGGAATTTATCGGGGTATAAACTTGGAAAAGTCGCTGGAATACTGGACGAAGGCCGGAAGGCCTCGTCCAGTATTCCCGCGACTTTTCCAAGTTTATATCCCCGATAAATTCCATAAAAAGGCCATTAATTCCTTATAATTCCAACATTTGAAATAAATTCATGAAGAAAATGTGTTTATTTTGACAGACGGCAGCCATTTGTTTACATTGACAGCACCGATGGCGCACCTGTAGAAAGTAGATCGGAGTGGGAGTTTACTGGGATATCAATTTTGGACGGAGACTTGCTACGGGCCAATCAAATTTTAGGGAATTGTGTAACTATTTTTGTGCTGGAATTATTTGTTAGTGCTGTACAATGTGACATACAGTTGAATGTACATACACGTTGACATATTCAGCAATAACAAGTACTGAAACTTCCAGAAGCGCCTCCAATTCAAAGTACGTATTCTGTTATATTGTCGTTATTACGTAACGGACTTTAATGCAATATGGCGCATCAAACGCGTCTTGTTATACATGTATTGCATTTGATGGTCTCGGTACTTTTGCCAAAACATCTGTCGTTTTTGCGAAGAATCGATTTCCGTGATTACTGTTAATACGGACACGGAAATCGATCCTCGCAAAAACGACATAAGTATGTGCCGATGTCCAGAGACCACCAAATTCAGGTCATGAAGAAGCCCTTGCTGCGCCATATTTGATCAAAATCCATTTCATATTAAGGAAACTACTATCAAATAATGTTTACTTTGGAGTGGACGCGCTTTCAACATTTTCAGACATTGTTCTTGTTGTGGTAACAACGTGATCATGCACATTGCTATTGACAAGACTAACGCAGGTGGTGGTGGAACTTACTCAAAGTAGTTTGTCATGACGTTCGAGAGTACATATTGCGTCGTGCGCATCTGGTAGTTGTTCTCCCAGGGTAAATCTCTATTCTTCAACAGTTTGTTAATTCTTCGTAAAATATCTGTCACAATTTCCTCGCTCACAGTCTAAAATATAATCATATTGAATAATATTTCAGTAGTGGGTTATTGGTCACTGATGTATTGTTCAATATATCGTATTAACCCTTTCACTCCTAAGTAACTATAGCCTATTTCACCAACATTGCAAAGTATACTTTTCTAGCAAAGTATACTTTGAGGGAGAAATTTTCAATTTTAGGATAAATTTATTAATTTTTATTATACTGAATTTATTACATTATCACAGCAAAACTGGCTGTGATAATGTGATAAATTCAGTATAATAAGTCTGCATACTTTTAATCATCAAATATATGCAGTTCTTAGTTCTATATGAAATAATTCATTTTGGGAAAAATAAATGATTACTCCCTCAAAGTATACTTTGATAGGTAAGTATACTTTGCAAGTTTGATGAAATCGGCTACAGGAATGGATAGTGATATGTTAATTTTCCGACCAATCAAATCATCATAAAATTATTTTCAGACTAGACTATTTATAAAAATGGGGTGTTTTTTCGTCTCTAAAAACTATGAAAATTAGTTGCAAAAAAGTGCAGATCCTGATGAGACGGCTCGTCACGAGCCGGGTCATCTGGATCTACAATTTTTGTCAATACCACTATACATGCATGTGGTGTTGAAATGGTTATTACGGAAAGCCTAAAATATAAAACACGTTCATTTCGACTCCTCCATAAATACTGTTCTTGACTAGTTTGCACTTACTAGGCTATAGTTATAAGCATACATATACTCAGGGATTCCGCTGGCGATCGCAACTTTCGCAATTGGCGATAAAAATAAACAATTGACGATAAAAAATTACAATTTTCGAGAAAAAAATAAAAAACAATTTTTTTTATTTTTTTTAATTATTTTATTTCATTATTTATTTTCCCCAGCGGAATCCCTGTATGCTCATTTAATTCCAATAAAACACAGTACAGTGTATTACTGTAACATATTGGACATGGCCATGTAATGTTTCCAATTCTTGAGAGTATAGTAATGCATTTTATTAAATTGTTCAGTGGTCTCAATGACACCAACATACACGACACGCGGCTCAACAAGGAACTCACGTCTCGACTTTATAAACACTGTGTATTCCATTATCATGCTCAAAATCACGAAGTTTGATAGGTCGAGGCTGAGCTGTGCTCAGTCTCGACCAATCAATCTACGTGATTTTGAATACGAATTTTGGAGAACGTTCTAAGACGGTTTTATAAAATTACGAGACAAAAGTTAAGAGATCCATAATAATCGCTGAAGACGACTACAAGTGCTTATTTATTTAATTTTATCATTTCTGTAATGGACTGTGCCAATAGTGCCACAGGCTACGAATCAACCGCCTCATGACACCGGCTTAACTCGGCTAAATGTATTAAACAACATTGACCATGACGAAGAAATAAAATACAACTCACTGATAGGTCCAAAAACTTTTCATCCGTGCATGCGTCTGCTATCTCCGCCCGCTCAATAGAGGGACTCTCTAGACAGTTAAATATGCACGCTACCAGCGCTGTCTGTATTTGTGGAATCACTCTCGCTTTACTATAACAGAAAGAGGACGACCTGCTAAATATAAGGTTCGACAATGTCCAGCCGTGGGTAAATGTTTGCCGTGGCACTCGGAGCTGTTTGAATCCCAAGGTCATAGACCGCGGGTTCAAACAGTTCCCGAGTGCCACGTCAAACATTTATCCACGGCTGGACATAGTCGAACGTTATTGTTACATTTCCGTCAGAAATATCATGCAATTTGAGCATATACCATGCAGTACTTTCTGTACTTTGAAAATCTGCTCCGTTCAAACAACTGATTTGCACATACATATTCCGGGGCCGCAGTACACGTCGCGTGATGTAACCGCATCAATTAAAAAAGTTCAGTGCAACCGTTGTGAACTGGTCTGGTGACGTAATGGCGCGTTCTAGTAACATAATGAGACACATTCATTACGTAGGTGTTGGCTTGGCCCCGAAATGAGCATTGTCTACAGCCATGGTCAAACAGCACGCGCTGTACGTTTGAACACGGTTGTGAGCGGTGTCGAGCAACGACAGTCATGTAACAATGAGTGTTTACTGTCTAGAATATATGCATGACACTGTTACATGTACTTCGATTCCAGCATTAATCACAGAACTACACTACCACCTGCTCTAATCTTGACATTTGAGTAGCTGAACTCAGGCTCAGGGAATCAAATTGCTAGAATACGAGTTGGCATTGGCAATACATTTTCAGAAATGTTTATTGTCTTGGCAGGCAGTTACGCAGGCAGTTGTGCAATACCACGTTGACTAAAGTGTCTTTCAATGTATTCAGTTTGGATATTCATGATTACGTCATGAGACGGTGTCTTTCAATGTATTCAGTTTGGATATTCATGATAACGTCATGAGACAGTGTCTTTCAATGTATTCAGTTTGGCTATTCATGATTACGTCATGAGACAGTGTCTTTCAATGTATTCAGTTTGGATATTCATGATTACGTCATGAGACAGTGTCTTTCAATGTATTCAGTTTGGATATTCATGATTACGTCATGAGACAGTGTGCTCATGTATTCAGTTTGGTATTCATGATACGTCATGAGACAGGTCTTTCAATGATTCAGTTTGATATTCATGATTACGTGAATGAGACAGTGTGTCTTTCAATGTATTCAGTTTGGCATATATTCATGATACGTCATTTGGAGACATAGTGTCTTTCAATGTATTTCGTTCAGTTTTGGATATTCATGATACGTCATGAGACAGTGTCTTTCAATGATTCGTTTGGTATTCAATGATTCTCATAGACATTCAGTGATTATTTGGATATTCATGATTTCGTCAATTGAGACAGTTGTTCTTTCAATTGTATTTAAGTTTGGGATTATTTCATGTTTAACGTCATGAGGGGGGGCAGTGTCTTTCCAATGTATTCAGTTTGGATATTATGATTAACGTCATGAGACAGGGTTTTCCCTTTAATGTATTCCCAGTTTGGATATTTCATGATTACGGTAATTGGGACATGTTTTCAATTGTATTCCAGTTTGGGTTTATTCCATGATTAAGTCATGAGAAGGGTTTTTTTATTTCAATTTGGTTATTAATTTTGGATTAATTCATGGATTTAGTCATGAGGACAGTGTCTTTCAAGGTATTCAGTTTGGATATTCATGATTACGTCATGAGACAGTGTCTTTCAATGTATTCAGTTTGGATATTCATGATTACGTCATGAGACAGTGTCTTTCAATGTATTCAGTTTGGATATTCATGATTACGTCATGAGACAGTGTCTTTCAAGGTATTCAGTTTGGATATTCATGATAACGTCATGAGACAGTGTCTTTCAATGTATTCAGTTTGGATATTCATGATAACGTCATGAGACAGTGTCTTTCAATGAAATTCATTTGGATATTTCATGATTACGTCTGAGACAGTGTCTTTCAATGTATTCAGTTTGGATTCATGATTACGCATGAGACAGTGTCTTTCAATGTATTCAGTTTGGATACATGATACGTCATGAGACAGTGTTCTTCACGTATCAGTTTGGATATTCATGATACGTCATGAGACATGTCGTTCTCATGTATACAGTTTGGATATTCATGATACGTCATGAGACAGTGTCTTTCAAGTATTCATTTGGATATTCATGATTACGTCAGAGACAGTCTTTCAATGTCTTCATTGTATCATGGATATACATGATAACGTCATGAGAGAGAGAGAGTGTCTTTCAATGTATTCAGTTTGGATATTCATGATAACGTCATGAGACAGTGTCTTTCAATGTATTCAGTTTGGATATTCATGATTACGTCATGAGAGAGAGAGTGTCTTTCAATGTATTCAGTTTGGATATTCATGATAACGTCATGAGAGAGAGAGTGTCTTTCAATGTATTCAGTTTGGATATTCATGATAACGTCATGAGAGAGAGAGAGTGTCTTTCAAGGTATTCAGTTTGATGATTATTTTGTCATTGAGACATGTCTTCAATGTATTCAGTTTTGTTATGATATCCATGATACGATCATGAGACAGTGTCTCAATGTATTCAGTTTGGATATCATGATAACGTCAAGAGAGAGATTAGAGAGTCTTTCAAGTATTCAGTTTGGATATTCAGATTACGTCATGAGAGAGTGTCTTTCAATTGATTCAGTTTGGATATTCAGATAACGTCATGACGTGTCTTCATGTACTCAAGAGACAGTGGTCTTCAATGTATTCAGTTTGGATATTCATATTACGTCATAGAGAGAGAGTGTCCCTTTTCAATATATTCATTTGGTTTATACATGATAACGTCCCATGAGACAGTGGTCTTTCACAATTAATTCAGTTTTGGATATTCATGAATAACGTCATGAACAGTGACCCCTTTCAATGATTCATTTTTGGATATTCAAGAATTACTCCAAAGAACAGTGACTTTCAAATGATTCAGTTTGGATATTCATGAATAACGTCATGAGAGAGAGAAGTGTCCTTTCAAGGTATTTCCAGTTTGGATATTCAGATAACGTCATGAGACAGTGTCTTTCCAGGTATTCATTTGGGATATTCATGAATTAACACCATGAGACAGTGTCTTTCAATGTAATTCAGGTTTAATTTCATGATTACGTCCATGAGACAGGTCTTTTTCAAGGTATTCATTTGGATATTCAGATAACGTCATGAACATTGTCCTTCAAGGTATTCAGTTTGGATATTCATGATAACGTCCATGAGAACATGTCTTTCAAATGTATTCGTTTGGATATTCATGATAACGTCAGGAAGGGACAAGTGTCCTTTCAAGGGATTCATTTGGATAATTCAATTATTACGTCATGAGACAGTGTCTTTCATGTATTTCAATTTGGATTATTCATGATAACGTCATTGAGACAGTGTCTTTCAAGGTATTCATTTTGGATTATTCATGATACGTCAATGAGAACATGTTCTTTCAATGTAATTCATTTGGATTATTCATGAATACGTCATTGACAGTGGCTTTCAATGTATTCAGTTGGATATTCATGATTACGTCTAGATGAGAGAGTGTCTTTCAAACAATGGTGATTAACGCGAGCAGTGACTTTGGATATTCAGTGATATTCAGATAACGTCATGAGACAGTGTCTCTTTCAATGTATTCAGTTTGTATATACATGATATTCATGTATCATGATCATCGACAGTCAATGAGTCATTTGGTCTAATGTATTACAGTGATATTTCTTCATGATACGTCATGAGAGAGAGGAGTGTCTTTCAATGTATTCAGTTTGGATATTCATGATAACGTCATGAGACAGTGTCTTTCAATGTATTCAGTTTGGATATTCATGATACGTCATGACGTGACTTTCTGATGTCAGTTTGGATATTCATGATACGTCATGAGAGAGAGTGTATCATGAATATTCATTTTGATCAGATAACGTCATGAGACAGTGTCTTTCAATTCATTTGGTATTCATGATATGCATTTCTGATTATTTGGTTCATGAAGGATGAGAGTGTCTCAATGTACAGTTTGGATATTCATGATAACGTCATGAGACAGTGTCTTTCAATGTATTCATTATGATATCAGATAGGTCTTTGAGAGAGACAGTGTCTTTCATATTCATTTGGTATTCACGTATGAGAGTCTTTCAATGTATTCAGTTTGGATCAGATAACCTGAGAGCAGAGAGTGTCTTTCAGGTATTCAGTTTGGATATTCATGATACGTCATGAGAGAGTGTCTCAATGTATCAGAGGATATTCATGATAACGTCATGAGACAGTGTCTTTACAATGTATTTCAAGTGGATATTCAGTGATACGTTCATGAACGCATGACAGTGTCTTTCAAGTGTATACAGTTTGATATTCATGATTACGTCATGAGACAGTGTCTTTCAATGTATTCAGTTTGGATATTCATGATAACGTCATGAGAGAGAGAGAGTGTCTTTCAAGGTATTCAGTTTGGATATTCATGATAACGTCATGGGACAGTGTCTTTCAATGTATTCAGTTTGGATATTCATGATAACGTCATGAGAGAGAGGGTGTCTTTCAAGGTATTCAGTTTGGATATTCATGATAACGTCATGAGAGAGAGGGTGTCTTTCAAGGTATTCAGTTTGGATATTCATGATAACGTCATGGGACAGTGTCTTTCAATGTATTCAGTTTGGATATTCATGATAACGTCATGGGACAGTGTCTTTCAATGTATTCAGTTTGGATATTCATGATAACGTCATGAGACAGTGTCTTTCAATGTATTCAGTTTGCATATTCATGAGAACCAGGCGCGGATCCAGGATTTCGGGTTAGGGGGTGGGGCGTAACTATTTTGCAATACTTGACTATATTATCGAACGAGCTATGCTCTTTCGATAATATAGTCAAGTATTGCAAAATAGTCGACCGAGCGGAGATCGGGATAGCGCTAGGGAGATCCGGGGGTATTCACCCCCGGAATTATTTTGAAATCTACATCGCATTTCCTGCGTTCTGGCGCGTTCCGCCCCTCCTGAATCCACCCATGAGAACGTCATGATACAAGAATGCGCATGAGAATTGTCGTGTACACGTTTGTTTGCATCTAGGAATCAGTTTGAAGTAGAATTAGGTTATAATGGCATTTTTACGATATATCTGAGATATATAAACATTTAAATGTCAATGATACTGAATGGAGGCCAGTCGGTTTGATGCCCAGATAAATTTAAAACAATCGATTGTATAAATAATGTCCAGAGTATTCCTTTAAGTCTAACCTCAAGAATTTGAGCAGTTTCTCGATGAAGCTTTTGTACTCATTGATGGTCCAGGGTAAATCTTTACAGGCGCCAACTTTGTCATCTTCCATCCGTTCTACAGGCTGGTTCCCAACGGCATCAATCAGCGCTATGGCGTCGGGAACCAGATTCTACCGGACAGAAAATCAGGGTGAAGAAACAAACGGCTATGGGTACTTGTATTGTGTAAAGAACAGTGGTAACCATTACTACGTTAAATTAAATGTTGTCGTTTGCTGGAAATATTTATTTTCAATATTTCTCGATAACAACCTGTTTTGACAGCGCATGAGAATCGTCTCCACTGGAGACGATTCTCATGTGCTGCCAAAACAGGTTTTTTGTTAAGAATTAAGGCCAAAAATTAAAAACAGCTGACGAAAATGTTCGTCTCCCGCGTATTGAGAGTTAAATAGACACTACGGTACAACGGAAGCAAAAACTATCAGCTCTTGTAACTAGAGCTATCACACGAGTGATCATAATGCCCTGATAAACATCACTTTGGCCATGAACAAATTTAATATCTGCAATATATTTATCGTGGACATAACTGCGTGGGTATTGAACACATAGTTTCATCATGGCAAACATGTGTAGCAAGTTATTTCAAAATCTGTTCATCTGACTAGAATGAGCGGAAACGAAATTTCCAACAGACCTACCGACCGAGCGAGCGACTTCGTTGGTAGGGATATAAATAACATGTAAAATGCCAAGCATATATCTATACATGTATGAGTATGGCAACCAGAGAATACCAGTCCCGTGTCTTTTGATATTAAGTTCAATAGGCAAGGCTAGGAAAGGGGTCCGAAACTGTCAGAGGAATCGATGGAATATATGTATAACACATTTGATTCAAAGATAATTGATTCGTAAATGTGATGGACTATATGTGTTACACACATGTGTTATACATATATTCCGTCACATTTACGAAGCAATTATCTTTGAATCAAAGGATGAATATGTATACATATGTAGAACTAGGGGTGGAGCATTTCACTAAAATTCGTACGAGTAAAATGTTCGTTAGTAGGATCGTCTGGAAATTTCAATTGATGTATTTATGTACATTTATTGAGCATAGGCTGCATGTTCAATAAATGAAAATTTAATACTTGTTTACAATGAAACCTTTTTAATTTGAAAGTGAAATGTGAAAAGACTATCATAATTTTGCACTTACGAACGTATTAGTCATACGAAGTTTGGTGAAACGGCCCCCGTGTCCTTAACCCATAGACTGCTACTCACAACAATTGTCGTCTGCTGTTGCTTTTATATCTTGCCTTATTTCTCAATAAAAACATGTTTTGACAGCACTTCAGAACCATTTCCAATGGAAATGATTCTGAAGTGCTGTCAAATCATGTTGAAAATTATTCTAAAGCGCTGTCAAAGCATGTTTTTCATGATAAAAATGGAAAATAGAAAATAGACAGCAGAGGACAAACAAATAAGATAGCGGTCTAAGGGTTAAGATCATCTGCAGGTGAGCCCTGTCTCATTATCGAACACACGCATACCTTCCAAACAAAGACTGTTCCCTTGTACCGGGAATTGTCGATGGCGTGCGCAGCTTTGCTAATCAAATCCTGTTTCCCGGAGAGCAGCATTCCCTTTACTGTCTGCAAAATTGATTTCGCCTTACTTGCTGGGCTGAAAGAATACAATTAATAAAAGTAAAAAGAAATCAGTAATAGTCATTCGACCGTGACCTTGAGCATAGACGCCGCATGGGTTCAAATGAAGATATGGATGCCAACAAATAAATATATGAAGTTTGAAACCGATCCGACTTGCGGTAGCATATACAGTGTATAGTAGGTATTTGGAAACATCAATGTAAATTTCGGACAGACAAAAAGACGGGCAGACGAATAGACGGACCGGCAGCCATTGCACATTTGAAAACACAATAGGACGTAGCATCTTGCATTTGTCACAATATGATATAGTCAAGCGCGCCTCTTGATATTACATGATGCTTGGAACGCACTAAGTATATGACATTGACTTTGAGTTTAGCGGGGCCCGAGGATTTTGGATTTGTCAGAGCATGATAGAGAACCATCAGAGGAATGAATGTGTGAAATATGAAGCATTTACATGTCCGTGTAGGTGAACAGAAATGTGCATAATAAATTTACTATGATCATCGTATGTGACGTACGTACGGGACATGACGTACGGACGTCGGTAACGTTATTTATTATATACCTACCCTTGAAATACATAGTTATACGATGTAAATAAAAGTCGTATGTTCTCATCGATGAAATAAACAACTTCCGGTGAAAATACGACTACTTCCGCTATCTATATTCATAACGCGCACCTGCAGTGCCGGACTGCAAATAGGCTGCAAATACACATTCATTACCGTATACAGTCTAAAAAAACTACTAATTTCCATGGAGCGGTATATACTAAATAGAATATTCATATTTTTGCAACGAATATGACATATATGTTCATCTCGTGGTGTGAAATGTCCATATTTCACGAGTGCCTAATGGCACTCGTGAAATATGGACATTTCACACCACTATATAATCCGCTCGCCCTTACCATTCGGTGGCGGCGCATACTTACTCCAGTTTAACTTTGTCCACAACCCCTTCTTGTGCCTTTTTAATCATGTGCTCCATTTCGTGGTACACTTCCCCACAGGACAACACATCCGTCATCATTTTCTGACAACTTTCGAACATGGAATCCGATGGCGCCTGATTGAATAAAATATATACAACTGTGGCTGTGGCTGTTACTGGAGAAATGGGGCTTATGGGATGTGTGACTAGTGTAAATATGGCTCTTGATTCACTAGTAGCTCATGCAGCCTGATAACGATCTATATTGGTGTCACAAGCATGACGAATGCTTTTTTATGAAGTCGCGAACAATGAAGGTCCCGATCAGACTGTGCGGATGCACAGGCTGATCTCGATCTACACTGGTCGCAAAATAGAATATATTTCTACATAATATGCACCTATAATTAGTTTAGTTGTTTAAATGGACTGGAAGTAAACACATTTGCAGGGATTCCGCTGGGGAAAATAAAAAAATCGCTACTTCAAAAAAACCCAAAACAATCGAATATTTAAAAATAAATATTCGACAATCGTAATTTTTTATGCCAACTTTTTATTTTTATCGCCATTTGCGAAAGTAGCGATCGCCAGCGGAATCCCTGCATTTGGCATGTACACATATGGGAAGCACGTTACCCCATATTACTTATTGCTGTGACTTTACAACGATTACGCGCGTTAACTTCCGTTGACACCGATGAAGCCACAAGGGTGGTCATTAAATTAATATACCCGGCATAAACCCACTTGTCCCACACCCAACAACACCACACCATCTCACAAACTGCCCCGGCTGAGGATCGAATCCAGGGCCACACTGGTGAGAACCGCGCTCGTTACCGATTGCGCTAATCAGACAACCTACACAGTTTAATATCAGGTTTCATATCTGACACGTGGCACGTATACTTATGTTGTCAGTCAACTGCTCATACGGCCTTGTGTTGTTTGTTGTTATCATGCCGACGGTTACCATGCCGACGGTAAATAAATCGGTTACATTACATTGTACTACATTGTTCTGTATTGTAGTTTACCTTTGACGAATCTCGCATCACCTCAAACAGCTTGTAATCGAATATGTCGAATAAGCGACGGCCATATTGTCTCGCCCTGGGGTGCTTACTGATATGTGAGATTGTCTTCATAAGGTGGTCAAACACGGTGTCCAATACGTCGTTCTTGTCAGCACTGTGTAATTGATTGAATGATTGAATTAAACCGTCTCGGCGAGACACTTTTGATGCGAAATGAGAAAAATGCAGAAAAATATTTACATTTTTTTTTTATACATGAAATACAGTGGGGTCAGCGTTCCAACCTGTCGTGTTCGTTCGTGTGTGCACTTACACGCTGATCCCATTGTACGTCCCCTGCGGGGCTCTGTACAATCAGGTATAAACTTCCATTAGTGGGATGGCCAGGCTGGTTGATCCAATCAAGTGAAAATATCCCAAGGTGAAATTATACTAATAGAGAATACCAGTCTAGTGTCTTTTGATATTAAGTTTATCAGACAAGGCTAGGAAACACGTAGGAATTCCGAGGCTTGTCGAGGAATTCCTACCGTTTCCGAGCCGAGCCTGATACACTTGATATCAAAATACACTAGCCTGGTATTCTATTTATCAGGTAACGTTTTATGCTCGAAACTGACATTAGATGGCGTCGTATTCTATGGACAGAACGCGGACTTGTTTACGTTGCGTCATTACACTGACGTCATTCGGTAACGTCACGTGACGTCATCCGACCAATGGAACGTCAGTTTTCACTTCGTTGTAACCCGGATGTTTATATCCGAGCATTGCCTGATACAACAATATGTTATCAGTCGGTACGTATTCGGTCAATGCTGGGCAGGTTACCTGATAAAATATAATATAGTGCACCCAATCGACCTTTTGGAAATTGAATCACACTGAGGAAACATCAGGGAGTCAAAACTCAATACACTTATTTAATGAATAATTACCGCTCAAGTATTATCCTCTATTTATTAAACACGCTTACTGACACTGATATCGTGGAACTCGGCCGAGTTTCTAACGAAATCAGTCAACGCGTTTAATAAACACCAATATGTTGCTGTGACTGGACAAAATGTGGCTTATGAATTTTACTGGGGACATTTTACTGCATCTACACTGGGGACAAATCACATAAGCCCCATTTCTCCAGTCACAGCCACCTAATAATTCCAGCACAACAATATTTACACAATTCCGTAACATTTGATTGGCCCGTAGCAAGTATCTGTCCAAAATTTATATCACAGTAAACTCCCACGCCGAACTACTTTCCGTAACCGTAATCTTTTTTTTTTGTATTTGTTTTCGAAAATTGTAATTTGTTATCGCTTCGTCCAGTATTCCCGCGACTTTTCCAAATTTATACCCCAATAAATCCCACAAAAAGGCCATTAATTCCTATATTAAATAATCACTCATATAAGATATTCTGTATACACTACCGCTAGTTAATCTTGCCAATACTTGTCAATGTCTTTAATCTATACTACTTGAATACTGTCCTTATAATCAAGCAACTTGATTGGCTGAGCCTGAGCTATAGCAGATAATCAAATTGTTTGATGCCAATTAGCATTGCCAATAGATGTTCAGAAACGTTGATAATATTGGCAATATAATTCCAGCACAACAATATTTACACAATTCCCTAACATTTGATTGGCCCGTAGCAAGTCTCTGTCCAAAATGTATATCCCAGTAAACTCCCACGCCGAACTACTTTCCGTAACCGTGAGACACAGTTAAAATAATTATTATGAAAACGGAAAATAAACACATTTTCTTGATGAATTATTTCAAATGCTGGAATTATAAGGAATGAATGGCCTTTTTGTGGAATTTATCGGGGATATAAACTTGGAAAAGTCGCGGGAATACTGGACGAGGCCTTCCGGCCTTCGTCCAGTATTCCCGCGACTTTTCCAAGTTTATACCCCGATAAATTCCACAAAAGGCCATTCATTCCTATAATTAACGCAGGCAGTCGTGTAATACGTACGTGAGTGCGTTGATAATGAGCGCCAAGGTACGGGCGGCCATATTGGTCACTGCCGTATTCTCCCCCGTGGCGTCACTGCAGGCCATGTCTTTAATGAGCGTTATGTGCTTTTTGAATATGTCCACGTTTGTCAAATGCTGGAAGAGAATTGTGATGGCATGTCGTACAGAACACTCAAGACCAAGGGATCACTGATGTTTGTTAGCCCGTTCTGGAACGGACCCTCCAATGTTATTTTTCAGACAATGACATGGGGGACGTATAATTCTTTTTCTTATTAATTCTTTCTCACGAAATAACAATTCGTTCCCTGAATTTAACAATTTGTTCTCAAAACTTAACAATTCGTTCACTCAAGTTTAAAAATTCTTTCACACGAATTGTTAATTCGTGGGAACGAATTGTTATATCGTGTGAACGAATTGTTAATTCGAGGGAACGAATGTTAAATTGAGGGAACGAATTGTCATTTTCGTGGCAACGAATTGTTTTTTCGAGGGAACGAATTGTCATTTCGAGGGAACAAATTGTTAATTCGTGGGAACGAATTGCTATATCGTGTGAACGAATTGTCAATTCGAGGTAACGAATTGTTAATTCAAGGGAAAATCGAGGGAACGAATTGTTAATTCGAGGGAACGAATTGTTAAATTGAGGGAACGAATTGTCATTTCGAGGGAGCGAATTGTTAATTCGAGGGAACGAATTGTCATTTCGTGGAAACAAATTGTTAATTCGAAGGAACGAATTGTTATATCGTGGGAATGAATTGTTAATTCGATGGAACGAATTGTTAAATTGAGGGAACGAATTGTTATTTCCTGGGAACGAATTGTTAATTCGAGGGAACGAATTGTTAAATTGAGGAACGAATTAATGAAAAAAAATCCATGTCCCCTGCGGGGCTCCGTACATGTGTACATATTAATAATTCCAGCACAAAAATATTCACGCAATTCCTTAACATTTGATTGGTCCGTAGCAAGTCTCTGTCCAAAATTTATATCCCAGTAAACTCCCACGCCGAACTATTTTCCGTAACCGTGAGGCGCAGTTAAAATAATTCTTAAGAAAACGGAAAATAAGCACATTTTCTTGATGAATTTATTTAAAATGCTGGAATTATAAGGAATGAATGGCCTTTTTGTGGAATTTATCGGGGATATAAACTTGGAAAAGTCGCGGGAATACTGGACGAGGCCTTCCGGCCTTCGTCCAGTATTCCCGCGACTTTTCCAAGTTTATACCCCGATAAATTCCACAAAAAGGCCATTCATTCCTATAACAAGTACCATAAAAGTATGACAAATACAGTGCACATATGCCGTACCATTCTCTCATTAATTATAAGAGATGATATACTAGCATTCTATAAATAGCATCACAATAAAAATCAATGATTGGTTGTATCAATACAGTTGCCGTTCTCATCGTGTTCATCCTGGTTAATCTAATATGTGAAAACGCCGCTGATATTGTATACTATTTTTCAACAAACACTATTTACATATTAAATCTAAATCCAAGTAGCCATCACTAATCATTGTATTAAAACAATTTACAGAATGTTCATGAAAAATAATAAAACCAGATATCATCCCGATCAGGTCGTAGATGAACTGATTAGCAATGACTACGTAGGCTTACATGTATAACATATACAGATTATTGATCTATGAAACTATTACATTAATTACATATATTAAAATTGCTATATTTATATGAAATAACATTTAACATGCAAGGTGCGTGATGTTTGCGTGCGTGCGTGCGTGCGTGCATGTCGGTTTGTATGTCTGTCCGTGTCGATCGGTCTTCGTCCGTGCGTGCCTGTGCGTCGTATTTCCCGCCATTTGCAGACCACACCCTGACGAAATTGCGCCTGGTATATAAAGAAATGCCCGACCCAAGAAATGTGGGACTTACTATTATATGTACACAGCGACTGAATAAAATGTGGGGCTTACTACTAGCATGCTGGCACAAAGTCGGCGATTGGCCATGACCTGTTTTCATGTGGAGGAAAACCGCAGTGCCCGGAGAAAACTCGCAGAAAACTTGCACGGATATACAAAGCCGTTCGGACACAGGTCGTGTAGCTCAATACAAGTACCGAGATATTGGTCCAGCTGATCGGGCATTGAATACACACAATGTAAAAGCTGCCTACATGTAGATTTGGGAATAATTGCCAAACCATCTGCATCAGCGCGTGTAGTGTCTGTATATCGGCCAAAGGACCTACCAAATATGGATTCTTCTCTTCAAAATTATCTCCAATACACATGATGAGAAATTTTAGTTCGTCCGCCAGATCTTCCGGTAACCTTGGCAACTGAGAGTGGAAGCTGAAGTACACCTCTAGAAACTCCACTCGGACACTAGCCAGTTGCTTCTTTCTGAAACGATTGATTGGCTGTTTGATTGACTTGTTTGTTAATTGAGTTGTTAATTGAATTGATTTTAGCCATACAACCGGATTTGTTCCTGGTTCCACAAACGAACGAACGATTGTCTATCGTATGCACATCAGTTTGACATCGTGTTAGTTTTTACAATTAGAAAACGACGTTTTCGTTGGTTTAAATGAAAACACTTTCTAATTAAAAACAACGAGAACGATGTCAAAACGTTGCGTTAAAAGAAACGACATGCGTTTAAATAGTTGAAAGCCGGGTATTTAAACGAAAATATAGTTTTCATGTGCACAAAATAAAAATAAACGATAATCGTTTCTATGTATATCATTGTACTAAACGATCGTTTGTAGTGCGTTTTCCATTTGTTTTCGTTGGTTTTGCTTGGGAACCCTCAACAATTCGTCTCGGTACATACATGTCTCATTTATGCTTTTCAAAAAGTACATCGTGTGCGTGAGGAAACGTCGATGATGTAAGTCTAACATCAAACATAAATTCACCATTTCCCATAGGATTTTAATTCTGAGACCGAATATATCAGAAGATATAAAACATTTTGTCAACTTTTGAATTTATTTTTAAAAAATATTGTAAATGTTGCAGCTTTATATATCGTAGCTTCTGTACATACAAGTAATGGGAGTATCATATATTGTCTGTAAGGCGAACTTACTTAAACCAATCATGGACACATTTAAAGCTACACCTCAGCTTATATGCGAACTTTTGGCGATCTGCCTCATCCACCTTTGGGCATTGCAGGCTGATGTCCATCGCCTTTAGAACTATGGCTATTTTGCTGGCCGGCAATGTCTACAGCGAAAATGGGTTTAATAGTGATACAGTAGTAGTATACATGTACATGTAGTGGGAGCTGTATCTGCATTCTTTATCTGTAAGCGATACTGAGAGAATGACGGTATAGGTCGATAGAAATGCTAAAAAGAATATTAAATAGGTCAGAAGAACCTCTCTAAACCGGACACTCGTAAATATATGTCAGGTGATTGTTATGCGTGTTCCCAAGTGTTTCCTTTCATAATATGTGGCGATGACTGGAAAATGGGGCTTATGGGTTTTGCGACCAGTGTATATCCAGATCATCCGCACTGTCTGATCAAGATATGCAATGTTCACAAATTCCATCAATGAAACACCAGTCATGCTTGTAACGAACTATATATATCGTTATTTGGCTAGCGGTGTGTGCTACATATATTTGATTAGGAGATATAGAGGATATATATTCATATTTTTGCAACGAATATGACATATATGTTCATCGAGTGGTGTGAAATGTCCATATACCTAACGGCACTCGTGAAATATGGACATTTCACACCACGAGATGAACATATATGTAATATTCGTTGCAACAATATGAATATTCTATTTATTATATACCGCTCCATGGAAATTAGCAGTTTTTTAGACTGTATACGGTAATGAATGTGTATTTGCAGCCTATTTGCGCTGTTTTCTTTCATGTGCGCATTATTTTATTTACATCGTGTAACTGTATTTATGGGTAGGTATATAATAAATAGTAGTATATAAGAGTCAAAATGATACCACCACCATCTGGAAGCCACCGGCTACACGCGGTGCCCCCCATCAGGTGGTGGTATCATTGTTGACTCTTATATACTACTCAGATTTTCCTCCATTTTTATGAGAATATTTATGAGAATGGGAGTAATTTTAATTTTTCAAAACACGAAGGGGGGAGTAGGCATAATTATAATTTTTCAAAACACAAAGGGGGGAGTAAGCATAATTTTTTTAAAAACACACCTACTGTTCGGCGGGTATGTATGAGAACATATTTTTCATCAACCGCGAGACCATATATTTATGACATGAGAAGATACACCCTATTAGAGATAAGAATCCCTATGTTATACTCAGTATATTACAGCAATCTGTCATACATTTATTACAAATAAACTTACACCCTATTGAAGATAAAAATCTATTGGTTATACTCAGTATAATGTCTACCATAAAGCAAATGAGAGAGCAAGCTAAGAGTTGGGGAATTTCCCTAAGAGGTTTGAGACTCAAGAAAGATATAGCAGATAGGATAAGTGACGCGCGAGCCATCGTCTACGAGGAGAGGCAGCGACGTGCGGTTTCGACCGGACGACTGCCCGCTGACCCTGAAAAACGCTCCGAGAAATTGGAGAACGAGACGACGGCCAGTCTGCGCGCCACTGCTTACGCGCAGCGTGTAAAAGAAGATCCCAGCGCGCGTAGAAAACCACTATTCAAGGCGTACTACAATAAGATATTTATCAAGGGTTGGTTGGGAGACCTCCTAAGAGTAGGAGAGATATCGCCAGAGCTTTGGTGGAGGAGGGTCCCAGGATTCTCGCCGAAGAAGCCGAAGTTAGGGAAACTGTTGATAGGGGTAGGAGGAAGATAGTATGGACTTTCGAGAGGGGGGTAGATGGGGAGATCGCTAATCGCATAATGAATAAAATTCGTCCAGAGATGACCACGGCGTGTTATCTGAGGTATTCGTGCTCGTATCGTATTAGGAACATAGAGACCGACGCTACTATGATCTATCACAAACAATCAAAGGGCAGTCCGTGGATAAACGAGATCGCCAAAGCCGAGAGTTGGATATCCGATAGAGAGAAAGGTCGAATGGACATCGACAAAGTTGATAGACCAAACACAAAATGGACCTTCGTTCGTTGGATATCGGTCGAGGTGAAGATGATCATCGACGCTCAACAACTTCTCATGGGAGCGGGAAAACTCCCAGACTGGTTAAGACAGAAAAAGGGAATGTATTCCGTCGACACGTACGACGACTACTTGTGTCTGTTTAGGTGCATAGCCATCCACCGTGGAGGGAGACCAGACCGCTGTTGTGAGAATGCACGAACTCTAGCTAACGAATATCTCGGTCACGATAACGGACCGGATAGTAAGGGAATTCCCTTGAAAGATATTAAGAAGGTCGAAGAGCACTTCAAGATGGGCATTCGTGTTTACGAGCCCACCGACGAGGGAGTGTGGTATCTCATGAAGGTTCCGGCAAATTACGATGTGGTTGGGGAGAAGACAATGACGATAGGAATGTTTGGAGTCACTCTTTCCTCATAACGAACCTCCGCAAGATGACGAACGAGTACGGGTGCTCCGGATGCCAACAACGGTTCACAAAGTCGTGTAACATGCACAGGCACGCGACCACCTGCATGGGTGGGAAGACCGTGGTGACATGTCCAGGTAAGATCGTAGAGAGACCACAGTCTGCATACGAGAAGGCGTTCTATCCAAGGGGTCAGCGAGCGAGAGATCGATTCAATGGTTGAGCAGAGAAGAAGAGAGATTGGGAAAGCACATACATCACGCGAGATGCGGTCACGGTGGAGAGATGGTGGGTGGCCGGCGATCCTGTCGATGGATATTGTCACGAGACCAAGACCGTGTTTCAGTTTCACGGATGCTACTGGCACGGGTGTCCGATTCATCACGGTAAGACAGCGCTGTATATGAGGTACAGGAAGACGAAAATTCGAGACGCCAAGATAAGGGAGGCGGGTTACGAGCTGGTGGTGATGTGGGAGTGCGAGTGGTTGAATGATAATTTTGATAAAATTAATACCTACTATCCACAATCACCGCGCGAGGAGGAGACGACTCTGTACCCTCACCAGATAGTCTATGACTTCGAGGCGTATCTCGACAAGTCAAAAAACCACTCAACCCACCAAAGACCTGACCTTCGAGGTCGAGCACGTTCCTATATCCGTGTCTTTGGGGGATACGATGCATGAAGGGATAACCCACATCTGCGAACGAGATCCTGACACGCTAGTCGAGAAGTTCGTGACCGAGCTACAGATGAGAGGCAAGGCAATCAGGGAGGGGGTTAGGAAGAAGTATCTGCCGGCCGATATAGATATGCTATCGAAGTCTCAGCAAGCAAAGATTGTCTCTTGGATTGACCAAGTCCCGGTGGTGGGGTTCAACTGTAGCAGATACGACCTGAACCTCATCAAGCAGTACTTTGTTGAGAAGTTGGCCGCCACCGTGACTAAGGTGATGGTCGGAAAGAGAGCCAGCACGACGATGTTTCTTGTTTAACCCCGGAGTTTAGATTTCTCGACATCATCCAGTATCTGGGACCCGGTACCACGTACGACCGGTGGGTTAAGGCGTACGACTGTAAAACGATAAAGTCTCACTTCCCGTACGAGTGGTTCGATAGCGCGGACAAGCTCGACCATCCGGGGCTGCCAGACTATCCGAGTGGTACTCGAAGTTGAAGGGTGAGTTCCTACTGTCGTTGTCCGAGTGGAAAGAGTGTAAGAAGGTATTCCAAGAAAATGGGATGAAGACGTTCAAGGAATGGTTGCAACACTACAACGACTTGGATGTCGGACCGTTCCTAGAGGCTCTAACTAAGATGACGGAGTTCTACAGAGGAAGAGGTGTGGATATACTCAAGGATGCTGTGTCTCTGCCCGGTGTTTCCCTTCAGTACCTACTTCGTGGGACGATCGATGGGAAGGCGGACACACCCGAGCTGTGGTCACCGAAATCTGAAACTTATGAGATGATGAAGCAGGGATTGGTCGGTGGTCCGTCCATAGTGTTCTCCAGATACGCAGAGGCTGGCAGGTCGACGATCAGGGGTCAGGTAGGTAGTCGGGAGGAGAAGATGTGCAAGGCGGTGATGGGGTACGACGCCAATGCACTGTATCTGTCTACCCTGTCGAAAGACATGCCGTGCGGGGAGGAGACGATATGGACGTGTGACGACCCGGAAAGACAGTCGTATATAGACTGTTTCGTGAGGAAGGTCAGGAGTGAAAAGTGGTTCGGATTTGCGGAGTTGGATATAGAGGTCCCGGAAACGTTGAGAGACAAGTTCTCGGAAATGTCACCGCTGTTCGTTAATCAAGAAATCGATGAGAACGATGTTCCGCAGCACATGAAGGACTACCTGGCCGGTACCGGGAGGAAAAGGGTCGAAGGACAGAGAAAGCTCGTGGGGGCAATGTCCGCCAAGAAGATGATCATATACTCCCCACTGCTAAAGTGGTATCTGGAGCACGGTCTGATCATCAAGGCGGTGCATAGGGTGATAGACTACACGCCCGGCAAACCGTTTCAGTGGTTCGTAGAAGAGGTCACCGCTGCCAGACGGACGGGGGACGTAGACAAGAGCAAGACGGTGTTGGCGGAGATATTCAAACTGGTTGGCAACGCGTGTTGTGGCAAGCTAATAGAGGCACAAGAGAGACACCTGAACACCACATATACGAAGGATGAGAAGACTGTCGACCGGGCACTGAGGTCGGCGTGGTTCGAAGACCTGGAGGAGATTGGGGAGGCTTACGAGATATCGAGCAGGAAGACTCGAGTGGTGATCAACAGACCGTTTCAGTGTGGCATAGCGGTCTACCAGTTGGCCAAGCTCCGAATGCTGGAGTTCTACTACGATTTCTTGGACAAGTACGTGGATCGCGCAGATTTCGAACTGATACAGATGGACACTGACAGCATGTACTTCGCGCTGTCGGAGAAGACGCTGGCGGCGGTGGTGAGAAAGAATATGAAGAGAAAGTTTAATAAGGAGAAGACCGAGTGGTTGGCGTGGGACGCGTGGAGCAACAGAACTCCGGGATTGTTCAAGCTGGAATTCCAGGGAGATAGAGCCATCGCTCTGTGTAGCAAGTGTTACTACGTGAGTGGTGATGGAAAATCTAAGCACTCGGCCAAGGGGATGTCGAAGAGATCTAACGATCTGACTTGGGGAAGGTATAAGAGTGCTCTCGAAGGGGGTAGGGATATGGCGGAGAACAGGGGATTCCGAATGATTAACGGGGTGATGAAGACGTACTGTCAACAAAAATTAGGACTCTCGGCGTACTACGACAAGAGGAGAGTGATGGAAGACGGGTTGCACACAGAGCCTATAGGATAGGTAAAAAAAAGAACTCTGAAAAAAGGATAGAATACTAAAGACTCTAACTATCCGGGGGTAACTGGGTGTCAGAAGGTAGCATAAGAAGTTCTTCGCGAACAAAACCGCGAGATGGACCATCAGCCAAATAATAGAGCACGGGCTCATCAGGTTTGGTAATAGATCGATCCAGATGATATACATTCATTGACCACACGGGATCAGTCGCGCGGCGGCTGCCACCTTCAAGCTCTCCCGGTTGATAGAGGTACCGGACGTCAATATCTGATGGAAGCCGCTGCTCCTCTAAACCAACGGGTCGCCCGCGCGAGACGGCAGAGGGCTTGCTCGTCACCCTTTTAAACTTGATAGCATCTACAGGCTTCTTACCTATCAATCTGGTCACCTCTCCGTTCAGTGCGGACCACGGCCGGGCAGTCTGGCCACCCACTCGGTCGATCGCGAATGAGGGTCTACAAGTTCTTTAGCGTATTGGTGTCCGAACAGTCTCTCAGCCAGGGTTCGATTGAAGCGTTCCACGATCCCCTGGTCCCGGTGGATGTTGACGCGGCCGCGTCTGATAGAAACTTTATGCTTAGACAATAGATGAGAGACCGCGCCCATGAACTCGCGGCCGGGATCGACCTGGAGAAGATTCGGCCATTTGAGAGGACTCCTCTTATATATTCGGGAAAGAGCCTCAGCCACTTCCTTAGACTCTTTAGTGGCCAACGGCTCAGCCCCCTTATAACGACTCGCTACGTCAACGATTGTCAGTGCGTACTTGTACGTCTTGCGACCGACGCGATCGTGAGGTAGAAACAGGAGGTCCGCTTGGTGAACTTGGTTCGGCACCGGCACGTCGAATTTCGGCCGCGGAATATTGTGAGGCGCGGGTAAATAGATCTGCCAGATGGCCTGCTTCTTGAGCCATTCCTTGACAGCGTTTTCTGAAACCTTGGTCGCCGCCGCGAGGTTCTTGATGGCCGTGAGTCCCTTCCAGTAGCCGCGTGGGCTATAGATGTATTCGACAGCTTGCGCGTTAGTTTGGTATCAAGTTTTGCGCCATGTTCATCGTATGCGAAGTATTCTAATATATCGGACAATCTCCAACATGCCCTCGCCAGTTCTGTCCGGTAACTGCGTCGTTAATAATAAACCTTTGTTGGAAGTTTCGCTGCAGCCCCAATCGCGTTTGGGTTGGAACAGGAGAGGGGAATCTAATTCAACATTGTTGGTGGAGGAATCTAACATCCGCTTTGCGAAAAGGGTGGCCGCTTTTTCGTCCTCGCGCCACGTCTCGAGAGAATCTCGGGCCAGACGAATCATGCTCTTTGCACCAGGTAAACGATGTTTTTGGGCAGTGTAGCCTACATCGATCATAGCGTCATAAAGTTCGTCAACTAACATCGTTCTATATATATATATATTTATAAAAAAAAAATTGTTTTAATTAATTAATTTAAAATCTCGATTGAATATAGTAGCCGGCGAGACCCACCACACCCATTCCCACGATGATGAACGCGATCTCGCGGTCCTTTTGGGGCTCTGACGGTACATAGAAATCTGAAAGTTGGGGCTCGGGATCCATTGGATCGAGACTTTTGTGCGGATATGCCAGCGCGTACTCGCGGTTGGCTTCTTCAACGTTCTGAAAAGTTTGCGCGGCGTGATTTTCGCGGCGAAGCTCTTCATTGACCCAGTCCAGATGGGCGGTTCGTTTTTTAGACCACGCTTACTTTGCGCTATTGAGTTGTTCTACAGCTAAATCATGACGCTTACGCTCCTCATCCACGTTCGAGCTTTTCATTTTAGAGAATATAAAGTTGCTACCGCTGAACGCCAATGCGTTTACAAGCGCACCACCTACTATTTACTGCGATTGAAGCCATTTATTTCCATATATTAACTGGTAGAATTCCAGCTTTAACTAGATAATCTCGGTCCAAACTGCGGCCGCTACATCTAAGGTCGCGAGCCCTACGTCTCTCACAGTAAAGTCCAATTTGGGAGCGGTTCCTCCTAGGGCCATCTTTGATAGTCGAGCATACCCGATACTGAAACCGATATCACCACGGCGTGATAAAGCGCATTCACTAACATTTTACCATCTTGTTCAGCCATTGTTATAATTATTGCATATAAAAGGGGTCGCGATCAATGTTTAAAATGGGGCGCATCCAAATTCAACATTGTTGATGATTGGTGTTTCGTAAAACTTTCTTTCTGAACACTGGCTGGTTGTTTTTTGGGGTATTTCCAAACGCACAGGGCACCAACAACTGCCAGACCACCACCAACAACCCAACTCCAATTCACGAATTTGGGTTCAATCGGATTCGCCCAACCTCGATTGGGTGTTGAGTGTGCTTCCAATCGTGAATTGGGGGTGTTGTTGTACTCAACTCTGTATTCAGATGTTTTGCTGTCTCCGTCCCCGATTGCAACCCCAATCTCGATTGGAGTTTAGCCTCTCGAAGCTCGGCGAGTATTTTATCTTTGTTTTAACTTTTTTTTTCGGATGGGCAAGCCGCCGCCCTCCCAGCTGCCTGTCTTTTAGGATTTTTTATATGCGGTATGTCATCCAGTGGTCGGAGTAACACTCTGGTTCGATTGTGTTAGAGCAATCTGGTTCAACTCCGTCACTCTCGTGGGTGTGTCTTGTGTCATCATTTTCAGGGCTTATAGTTCGTGGGCATATATGTCCAAATTGACAATGTTTACCCGTGGTCAACGCGGTTGTCAGCGAGCTAAGTACATTCCAAACTTGTGATAAATTGAGCAGCATGCTGTTCTAAGAGTGTGTCCTATAAAAGGGTCAGTCTCTAGATCATCAATCAACCCCGCAGTGTTTGGTATAGGGAGAAGTCTACTAACGGCGGTAGCGTACAAATGAATAGCCGCCGATCCAAGAGTTTTTGTCATCTCTGCTCCCAATTTGGATTCGTATCGCGCATACATTTTATCGATCTCCGCATCTGACATCTTATCCACCTGAAAAACTGAGAGACGCCTACCGAGATAATGCTCCGATTGTCCCCCAGCAACCAGCGCAGCTAGACGCTCGCGTCGCGCCGCATTTTCATTCGGAGTCGTTGCACTCAACCCAATACCAACTGCCGTTGGAGTTGGAGTTGGAGTTGGAGTTGATCCCGATTGCTCTGTCGGATCATTATTGTTGGCAGTCGGAGTTGAGGTTTCTTCTATTAGCTGATCGAGAAGTTCGTCGCAGTTCATTTTTCTTAAAATTAATTTAACTATTCTAACAACTCTCATCACTTTAACATATTGCCAAGCGCACCACCCGATACTTATGATCACCATTATGCTCGCAACAAAGCTAGCAGCGGAGCACCAAATTGTTAACATTGTTAACCATTGTTCAGCATTTGTTCAGTATTTGTTCAGCATTGTTCAGCAATTGCTAAGCATTGTTCAGCAATTGCTAAGCATTGTTCAGCAATTGCTAAGCATTGTTCAGCAATTGCTAAGCATTGCAATAGCTTATTACTTTGTAATTTTCCTAATTTTATAATTTTCTTAAAATTAATTATTAATTAATTATTAATTAATTGATAACTTTATAAGCAGTTGGTTGATCAGTCTTTAGCAGAAGCTTGGCGTGCTTAGTTTCGGAAAGCATCTGTCGAACCTTCAGGCGCTCCTCGCGCGTTGGGATAACGTCATTCTCTCGAAGACAGTCATCGAATGAGTCTCGGTCCTTGCAGTGAAAGAGGGCGACCCATTTCGTTTGCTCGCGCAGATCCTTGAGGACGGCGTTGTATTTTTGAGTGGAGATCCACCATACGCTTTGCCTCGCATGGCGGCCAGAAAATGCGAGCTCGGAGAGCATGTCCTTCTTTTTGGTCATCGCCGCCTTGGCCGAGCAATCGTCAATCACATATAGGGTGGGCTCACCCTGGAATCTTTGGTATAAACCACGCAACCAATCGTGAAGCCTATCACCCGGGTCAATAACGTATACCTCAGGGTCGGTCCATATCCACGGGCGCCGCTGATAAGTATCGTTGTGCCGCACAGTGGGACACGGGAAATCACAATGTGACGAAAGGCATCGCGGTAGGACTCCCTCGAGCAAGTCGAGGATGAAAACCGTTTTTTTTTTTTTCCACATCCTGTCTGCCCACATATTATGGGGGGGTGCAGAGTGAGCATCTCCAATCGTGAATTGGTATTGATTGTTAATTTTCTTAATTAATTCTTTAGAATTATCAAAATTATGTATTAATAAATCGTTAGATGATTTTTTTATTAATAAATCGTTAGATTTAGTAGATCGCTGATACGTATCGACCATCTTCGATGTTGAGTTGTGCGTCTGTAATTATATATAAGTACACGTTCAATGGCCCGGCTCCGTCCGCCTCTTTGGTTATCTGGATCGTCACACCCTCACTAGCGTTCTCAACTTGGCGTCCGCTACCGTGTATTTGGTCATCGTCGCTGGCTCGCATGTCTAGCCATAACGCGTATTTGGTATTCAGGAACTCCGCGAGGGAAACGGCCGAGAGATGCAGGTCTTTTGCAACTGCTGCAACCTCCGGAGAGCGCTTAGAGCCGGCAGCAAACTGCTTTCTTACTTCATCCCACTGCTGGTGCGCGCGAAGACCCGCGCTGTAGAGTTGATTGGGGACTCCCTCGATCGTCACCTCTACCTTCGTGATTTTGGCGTTATAGAATCTGTCGGTTTTTCTAGCACCGAACGCGAACCGAGCATCCTCGAACAGCATCAGTATACCTTTCATCGAGCGGGGCGGGTACGTTGACGTTAATATTTCACAATGTGTCGCCTTTGTCTTTCGTCATCTTGCGATGGCGAAGAATCTCGGTCGTAAAGTATGGCAACGCGCCCGGCATACTGGGTTCTGATCAATCGCGCGAGTTCGGGCATCGTGACCATGTCGTACTCCAAAGAAACATTATCGATCGTATACGTCGATAACATGTCGCTGGCTATGATAACTCGGCCGTAGTCGTTGAACGTTAGTTCGTATTCGAGGCGGTCAGCCAAAGCGCTCTGATAGTAGGGCATGTGACTCTCCAGCAACTCAAAGTCGAGCGGGATGTAGAAGCGGTTGCCGTAAGCGCCCGCGACCGCGTTGTCACTCGCGTTGTTATCTGCCTTGTTAGCAGCCCCGATTCTAAGTTTGGTTACGTTCTTATTTTTGCTGGTGTCAATACCTTGATAGACAGCGTTTTCAAGCTCGTGTGACGTCTTCCACAGGTCCTGATAGCAATGGTAGACGTCGCTGTCGTCGATCGACATCACCTCACTACCAGAAATCTTTATCATGGTCTTCTTGACGATGGCGCGACCCAGGTTCTGAACGACGGTTCGGTCCGCGTCCGTCGACGTTAGCGAAATAGTGAAAGCTAGGCGAACAGTACCCGGAACAATGACGTCGTTAGCTCCGAGGTTGGGGAAGCGGACTAAGAGCTGCTGGTTCTGGTCGATCGTCGATGGGTTGTTCGTAATAACGACACTCTGTCTCACGCCTTTTGCCCCGAGGGGCTCACGCAGTCTGCGGTATGGATTGAGTTTGCGACCGTATTGACTCGAAGACATAATTAATTTTTTCAAAATTATTGAAACTATTAAACCCGTATGGTTTTGTCTTTAATACATAATTAATTTTGTAAACACATTATTAAAGATGGCTGATTACGATGCTGACATGGATGAAATCGGCAGAGACGATTACGTCGATGATTATGATGATAATGATGATAACTTCGAGGATTCCATCACAACCTTCGACAAAACACCCCCTCCAATCCAATCGCAATTGGGGAAAATAGGTGGCGCTACCAGCAGCGTTGGTCAAAGTCAGGAATTACTTGAGGGAGCTGTAAACGACTACTACAACAATTTTTCAGACATCGGTCTGGTCCCGTCTGTCGGTCGCGACTACTCCAAATTCGAAAATTGGATCTGAACGGTAGATTGCGACTAAAAGCATCAGATAACCCGATCGTCAACATGAAGAACGGAAAACCCCTATCGCTAAACACCATTGCCGGAAACCGGGGCGGTGGCGATATCATAAAGAACGAACTAGGATTTCCAGATTGGACGCGTGTGGTAAAACAATTGTGCCGGCCCGCGCTGTAGAGGCCCTACAGTCTACCGACGAAACTATGGCGAAGACGGCCACCGCGATAGAAAAGGTCGAGCTCACCGAGGTCCCTCAAATAGCCACCGACGTTATTAACACGATGGAGACCACGTTCAGTGTCCAATCGCAATTGGGGAAAATACTCAACGATGACCCACCGTTACCTCTTCGAGAACTCCGTGGACTCGATAAGGCTCTACAAACGGTCCGGGGCGAACTGGTCCTTAACCTCTCCAAACTCACGGCGCTGGATGAACATATCGCGCTAGAAGAAAGAAAACTGGAGGAAGCCGGTGACGATAGAGAATCTACCGAGCGGATCGCCGAACGACTGCGGTCTTTGCGGGATGAAAGAGAAGCTCGCTTGGAGGCCGCCTCGGCTAACCGTGAGGCTCTCCGCACACAAATAAGTCGGATCCGTGAATCAATCTCGAGGGTCCTGCACGAGGAGACGACACTCGGTGAGCGTCTTCGCACTCTGTTCAGAGAGCAGGGCGTCACGATAGCAAGCATCCTCGTTGCTATCGGCATGACTATATCGACCATAGTTCTAGCTTTCACTGGTGGTGCGGCGCCACCACCCGCTCCAGCACCAGCACCAGCACCCGCTCCATCCGGTGGAGCCAAGGAGTGGATAAAAAAACAACTAAAAGCCCTCGCCAGTCTTCTAGCTAAATTAGCTGGAAAGGCGGCTGCCGCACTACCTGGACTGATCGGAAGTATCGTTTCTTACTTGCTATCTATATTATCAAAAAAAAAACGGCCGGATGGCTAGCCAAAAATACCTGGGCTTTAATCGTGACAATCGCCGGTCTCCTACTATTCTTCGCCAGAGAGTTCCTACAACCAAAGCGTAAATAATCCGATCGCCACGAGGGCGACGACGAGCCCTAATTTCTCCTCCTCGTGTGTTGTGCTTCCAATTTCAACATTGTTGATGATTGGTGTTTCTCCAATCGCGATTGGTCTGTTGATGGAACTCGATGGTGCATCTAATTTACGAATTGGGGGTACTGGGTTCGATTTACGAATTGGGGGAGGTGTATCCATTTTGTGTTTTATGAAATCGGTTCCACTGTTGAACCCGATCATGTTGGGGGTGCGCTTGATGATATCCGTGTTCACGTTACCGTTGTGGCCGATTTTTTGATTGGCGGTGGCGATTACGATATGATTATTGTAACCGTCAACCGGGTCGTCTCGTAGTATCATATTGCTCGGCGCCATATAAAGACCTATTCCAAATACATAGTCTACTGGGGTGCTGGCATTCTGTAAAACGTCTTGATAATTCTGGATCGCCTTCTCCAGGTCCACCCTAGCCGAGATGGCGTCCTCTACAAGTGCTAAAAATTGTTTTTGTGCATCAAACGCTGTTCCCATGCCCAGTATAGAACTGCGAGTTTGCTTCTGTGCGCCGAGGATGGCCCAGACGTACGTGCGAATAGATTCGTTGACGTGAGTAACCCCGGCCTGCGTGAACCCTATACCCTTATCTAACATAAATGTACCCCACGCGTCCTGAACCTCAGCAGCCTGCTGTATGTAATCGACGTGAGCCCGTTTCGGAGGTAACATTTTACAAGAAAACACACCACAGTGCCGACCTCCAGACACTTCTGGCCCGAAAGTCATCGTCGCGGGGTCAAAATTCCCGGCGTTCCGACTGACGATGTGGTCACCGGAGTGATCGTGTCTAAAATCAGTCTGTGTCCAATTCCCGGACTGGCCGTGAATGAGAACGTCCCCGAGGCCGGTGCTGGTAGGAAATGCTTTCTGTCTCCAGTCCGCGTCTTTTGAAACGTTAAATTCGTTACACAGTCTTTCAAAGGCCATACGGTCGTATGCGTTGGAAATGGGATCCCAGGCGTCGTCTTGAGGTAGTGAAATACCTAGTTCTTTGAGAATCCTCCTAATAGTATAATACGTGTGAAAGTTGTAGACACTTCGGAGCATGACATTCTTGGATGTCAGATGGTCTTTATGTGAAACTCCACACGGCTGTTGTTTGCGCACCATACAGCGAAATTTATTTGGTTCTGCCAAAACTGCATCGGTGTTGCTTTCCACCCGTTTACCACCTCCATCGTAGTAATCTTGGGCAGCCTATATTGTTCAAAGATGTTAGGGAAGTTGGTGGCAAAGCCACTGTCCGGTCTAACCGTTACGGTTGGGTGTACAAGGGGGTTAACAACGTCTTTTTGTGTGTATTTACCTCCGACCGCGTACTTTACATTAGAGTTAAAGCTAAATGCTTTGGTATCCATTGAAAGATATTATTATGTTTGCTACTATAACTAATGTTCAAAAAGGGAGTTGTGAACTTCAAAAATTAATTGACAACTGCTGTGGAAAACGCCGGGTAGGCCTTAGATCAATCACCTTCACGGTTGGATGGCAGAATGTGGGGAAGAGTGAAGGGTTTTACTATGTGAAGGATGGACAACAATTAGGTGTAAAGCTGCCTCACGGACTGTGGGGAATAAGACAGCTCAAAGATTTTGTCAACTCAGAGCTTGACGGTATAATCAACCTCACAGTATCGAATGCTACCGGGCTCACAACAATGATCATCAGCAGTGATGTAGTGGTCTCCCCAGGGTTGGGTATTCAACTCGGTTTTTAGAGAGACATACTCCTCAAACAAAGGAGTGTTCACCCCGGGTGAGTACGTCGGTGATAACCCGGTGGACTTCACCTTCACGAAAACTCTCAGGGTGCACCTGGATCGGGTGAACACATCGTACAACACGATAGACGGATCCCCCAGCACATTACTGAAAACTGTGCCCGCCAGCGATTGTTTCTATGGCGAGACTGTAACCTTAGACTTCCCACACCCAGAGATGAAAGTTTTGGAATCGGGACACATCCACGAGTTGAAGATTTATATTCTTGATGATAAAGGGCGAGAGTTGAATAACGATTACCCGATTTCGGTCGTCCTAGAAATTTCAAATTAATTATTTAGAATTAAACGCATGTTCGTAATATATATTATCAACATTATGAGTATATACGGACCAGGTAGTTCTTCCGATTGGGTGACAAATTCAAATAATTTGGAACCTGCAGAAGGGGGATTCATCCCGACAGAGGGCGACTTTTTAACTACCCAAAAAACAAAGGCCTTGATCAATAGAACTATATCGAGGGCCACGGACGAGATTCACAAGAGTCTACTATCACAACTTAGAGAATATGCCCTGGCTGTGAATACACAAAGTCGTGAAGAAACGCATACGGAACTAAACGAACTAGGTAAAAAAATAACCAAATTTAGAAAAGAGGCCCGGTTGGGAATTGATAAAGCCCGAGAAGACCGCCAGGCTGACATTACGGAGGTTTATGGGGTGTTGCGCTTAGAAGACTCTCTCAGCAAAGAAGCTACACTTGCTGAATTAGACGGGAAAATAATCGATTTTCGAAATGAGGCCACGTCGGGTATTGAGAAAGCACGAGAAGACCACCAGGCGGACCTTACGAAGGCTTATGAGGTGTTGCGCTCAGAGGACTCTCTCATCAGAGAAGCGGCACTTACTGAACTAGATAAAAAAATAACCAAATTTCGAAAAGAAACCCGGTCGGGTATTGATAAAGTCCGAGAAGACCACCAGTCGAACCTTGCAGAGGCCATTGCGGAGGCTTATGATGCGTTGCGCTTAGAGAATTCTCACAGCAAAGAAGCGACACTTACCGAACTAGATGGAAAAATAGCCGAATTTCTGAAAGAGACCAGGTCGGGGGTTGAGGGGGTCCGAGAAGACCACAAAGAGGCCATTGCGGAGGCTTATGGGGCGTTACGCTCAGAGGACTCTATCAACAGAGAAGCGGCACTTACTGACCTATACGAAAAAATAACCGAATTTAAAAAAGAGACCCGGTTTGATCTTGATGGAGTCCGAACGGGTATTGAGAAAGCCCTAGAAGACCACCAGGCGGATATTACGGAAGCTTATAGGGTGTTGCTCTTAGAGGACTCTATCAACAGAGAAGCGGACACTTACTGAACTAGATGAAAAAATAATCGAATTTCAATAAAAAGAGGCCCGGTCGGGTATTGATAAAGTCTTAGAAGGCCACCAGGCGGACCTTACGAAGGCTTATGAGGTGTTGCGCTCAGAGGACTCTATCAACAGAGAAGCGACACTTACTGAACTAGATGAAAAAATAACCGATAAACTGAAACATGATCGTATAGCCGCGACCAAAGCTCTTGAGGAGGCCTCTTATGAGATTCGTACTGAGGCATATAACGCAAACAATGCGCTTGCCGGAATAGTGAAAAACAATGAAAACACCAAAACGTGTCATAACAGTTTGGGCTGAGAAGCGGGGCCCATTGGTTGTGGGGCACTATGAATATTCGTTCGGTGCCAAAGCGAGTAATAAATATGGGGGATACACTATGACAGCTGCAGGTGAAGTTGTCAGAATGGCGGTCTGCTCGGTTAATGCTAATGGTAAACCTGTGGGCGCGGTCGCGATAAATATTGTAGTAGATGGGGAAGAACGGGGGGTTGGAGTCACTAAAATCTCTGGAGATAGTTCGACGGTGGTTTCGTTTGCCGGTGATGATCGAATTAGACTTTCCCAAGGTAGTGTTATTAACTTTATTACGAAAATCGGTGAACCAGAGAGTTCTTCCACTATTGTCTCATTGTTAATTGAACTTATTTTGTAAATACTAATATATTGAACTAAAATTTAAATATGAACGAATCACCGCTTCCAATTGTCAATACCACTCCACCAACACTGTATCCAACTCTCAATACCACTCCACCAACACTGTATCCAACTCTCAATACCACTCCACCAACTCTCAATACCACTCCACCAACACTGTATCCAACTCTCAATACCACTCCACCAACACTGTATCCAATTAACGAAAGAAGTTCAGATTTTAGGTTGAATAATATCGTCGCTATGCAGGATATTTTAGTTAGAGAATGTGCAAATAGAAAAAGACACGCTAACAAATATAGGCGCTCGGCAAACATAGCTGAAGCATCTAGTACGGTTCTGGCAAGTGTTTCTGTGTTGTGTGGGGCGGGGACTACTGCAATGCTATCTACAATTGTAATGGTTCCACTTGCAGGGGTTTTGAGTGGAATTACCGTTTTATCTGGAACACTTTGTATGGTAATTAGGGCGGTGGGTGGAAAACTCGAGAAAAAAAGTAGAAAACATGATAGAATATCCGTTCTCGCTAGGTCTAAGAAAAATAGCATCGACGTTATGGTGTCCAAAGCGTTGGCCGATAAGAAAATATCAAATTTAGAGTTTGAATCCGTGGTGGAAGAAATGGGGAGATATGAAGAATTAAAAAATGATATAAGGATCAAGGCGCGCGCCACCATGCCCAAAATTGAGTGTACTGATTGGGATAAATTTAGGGTAAAACTTGGAAATAAAGTCGGAGGAAATGTTACAGCACCAACTACAGACATTTGATTAGTAGTGGGTAAACGAATCGTTGGGGTTTATACATAATACGGTAACTCGGCGCAGACAGAATCGTAAAACTCTATATCCGTAAACGAATCGTTGTTTTTAACAGTCTTATAAAATTAGTTTCACCCTCTTCACCTAGTTGTTCTCCGATCCCTATTTTAGTCGCTTCATTTCACGAATATGTCTCTTGCTTAGCTTACATAATTTCCGGTATAATATTGTAAATGCAACGTTTTTATCGGAACGTAATAAATTACGCTGATATTTCATGTATTCAATTATATATAGTGCTTTCAATTTATAGTAATATTCATCAATAAGGTCATTATAAAATTCCAATTCCCATTCTATTTTATTATCCATTTTTGTGAGTATAACTTATAGTTTTCTTATCTTTAATAGGGTGTAAGTTGTGGTTAATTTTTAAAAAAAATTGAACATATCATATCTTTCTAACTGACTTTTCGATTTGAATTATTACTAAACGATAATACTTGCGAGCACGTAATCCCTTGTTAATCATTCGATGAGTAGCCTGAGTGCCACCGCATGGTGGACATAGTAATGACTCGGCTTTGGTCCCTACCCCACAATGCCGACAGGGGCGAGGCGAAACGGAACCTCTTCGCATCCATGCACGGTGATGTTTGCAATATTCGTAAATACCGGTACGAAAACATCTCTCGTGACTACCTGTCTTCAACCACGCACACTTAACTAGAACCATTATGTTATTATATACTGAGTATAAAACATAGGGATCTTATCTCTAATAGGGTGTATCTTCTCATGTCATAAATATATGGTCTCGCGGTTGATGAAAAATATGTTCTCATACATACCCGCCGAACAGTAGGTGTGTTTTTAAAAAAATTATGCTTACTCCCCCCTTTGTGTTTTGAAAAATTATAATTATGCCTACTCCCCCCTTCGTGTTTTGAAAAATTAAAATTACTCCCATTCTCATAAATATTCTCATAAAAATGGAGGAAAATCTGAGTAGTATATAAGAGTCAACAATGATACCACCACCTGATGGGGGGCACCGCGTGTAGCCGGTGGCTTCCAGATGGTGGTGGTATCATTTTGACTCTTATATACTACTTAAATAGAGGATATTCCATCGTACATTTTGAATAGTGGGAAGTAATACACGAGTGTGCGTCGGCTTCCGCGTAAGCAACGAGTGAGCGTAGCGAACGAGTTGCTTGCACGGACGCCGACGGGCACGAGTGTATTATTTCCGCTATTCAAACATGTGCGATGGAATATCCTATTTATTTCCACGGCAGATATATATGCACATTTAGTCTATTTTTGAGAGTATAATCAATAAATTGTGATGTGCGCATGACTAGTTACACAATTACGTGTTTTCGTTGTGTGACGTCAAATGTGACATCATGTAAACTTTTTGAAATCAAAATTACGCAGCTGTTTCTATGAACCAGATATATTTGACTGCATGTTTGGGATGTGTTCAATGACATTAACATTCTAGATTAGTCGAAACCCTCTCCAAGTTTTCTAATAACTTTATTTTGACTGTAATAAAAAGTAAACATTTTGCATGGCAGCGCGTGATTTCCAAGAAAACAGGCGCGTAATTACGGGTGTACTCTTCACGGTGTATTATTTGTAAGGAGTTGATTACGGGTTTTCTCTCACAGAGAAACCTGTGCAACTAACTCGCAGGAGTGTAATAAACACTGGTAACCATAAATCATAAACGCCAGTTATCCAGTCACAGCCACAACTCTGAAGAAATTTTCAATTTTAGGATAAATTTATTAATTTTTATTATACTGAATTTATTACATTATCACAGCCAATTTGGCTTTTACTTTTAATCATCAAATATATGCAGTTCTTAGTTCTATATGGGGGGGGGGGAGGGGGTGGTGCGAGACGGGTGCGTACGCACCCCCCTAAATTCGCCGAGGTCCGCTATTTTTCAAACAGTAATCTCAACAAATCTTGAAATGCATTAATATACAGGTAATTTGCATGAAAATGTCACAATTTACCACCGTTGAAATCCGAATTTAAATGACATAAAATGCAGGAGAGTGCATTTCAGGCCATTTAGGTTTAAAAAAATTCAGGGGGTGCGTCAGGGGCGAGCCCCATGTAGTGGCGCGAGTACGCTAGGGGGGTACCCCCCCCCCCCCCCTAGCGTACTCGCGCCACTACATGGGGCTCGCTCCTGACGCACCCCCCTGACGCACCCCCCAATAGAAAATTCTGCGTACGGGCCTGCATTATACATTGTTTATATACATGTATTATATACACTTATCACAATTACAGTCAGTCCCCAGTGAATCATAGAAACTGTAAATGTGTTTCATGTGATATTGGAAAGATAGAATATTTTAGTAATTTTTGTGGAACCCTTCTCTATTTCATGTATATTGAACTACACTGTTCGCGAGATAGCACTGTCGTTGTTGTTGCATTCTTGTGTGCAGCTAGATTATACACAAATGTGCATTGCCAAAGTTGTAAACGCTGCTAACCCATCTGACAGGAAAAATATACAGCAATCAAAAAAATCACATTACATGTAAGACGTATTCACGTACAGACAAGGTGTATGATCACGTGGTACTAACAACAACAACAACAAGTACCGATTCAAAGTACGTATTCTTTTATAGTCTCCTTATTACGTAACGGATTTTGATGAAATATGGCGCATCAAACGCGTCTTGCTGCATTTGGTGGTCTCTATATTTTTGCCCAAACTTCTGTCGTTTTTGCGAAGAGATTTCCGTTTCTCCGACACGGAAGTCGATTCTTCGCAAAAACGACATAAGTCTGTGCCAAACTCCCTAGACCACCAATTGCAGCTCATGAAGACGCGTTTGCTGCGCCATATTTCATCAAAATCCGTTGCATATTAAGGAAAACATCAAATAATACTTACTTTGGAGTCGGTGACGTTGTTGTTGTTGTAACCACGTGATCAAGCACCTAGACAGTGTAACCACAATCACACAGAACATGTGTATAATATTAACTCTGTATCGTGCATATCTTTCGTGAAATGTGTGCACTAAAAGTGGCCTCTGCAGTGTGCACTTCTATTATTATTATTTTAGAAAAAGGCAATCTATTTTGGGAACTTATCGCATACATGTTAATTGTTCCTAGTTTGAGACCCAAAGGACATTTTTGTTGAACTTATAAAAGTGACAATAATCTCCTCGATAAATTCTCCAAAACAATATGTTGCTTATACAAAAGTGAATGGAATGAGTTAAAAATCCTATTTTTTTTTTCATAGTGTTTCGAGATTCCATCAAAAGTTTCGTATTTGCGTAAATACCCAATTAAAATTGCCAAAAATCCAATTTAAATCAGAAGTAGCGAGTATCAAAAAGCAATAACAAATTTGTGGTACCTTTATCATGCTACAGAAAACAATAAACAGACCACAAATATAGCATGTTCTTATTTTCCATGAAAACACATCTTGGTATTTCATTAGAATTGTCTCCAAGGAGACAATTCTAATGAAATGCCAAGACATGTTTTCATTTCGAAGCAAGCTATTCAATAATTGCTGTCTGTTGATGTGTAAACAGTAGTGTGATTTTATTTTACCCAATTAAAATATTGAAATACCCAATTGCTTCAGATATGATGGAGTGAAAATACTCAATTACTAATTCCTTATCTGGAGCCCTGAACGTGTATTCATTTTACGATGTTTCGCGTCAAAAGCACTGACGTAACTATGCTGAACAGCGTAACGACGCTCAGAATAAATGGAATGTGAACAAATATAAATATTATTCGCAAAGTCTGTGCATTATCGCAATGCCGAAAGCTATTTTGTGAACAGTGCGCAAATACCAGAATTACAGCTGGACCTTCCAACCTAACGTATTGTCCAGTTGTGTCATGTAGTAAACAGGGATCTTACATGAGTGATGATTTAATATTGTGTTAATTAAATGTGGCAATGACTGGAGAAATGAGGCTGTTTTTGCGCCCAGTGCAGAACCAGATCAGACTGTGCGGATGTTCACCATTCCATCAATGAAACACCCGTCATGTTTCTAACAAGCAATATAGATTAGTATCAGGCTACGGGAGTGTAGTATTTGATCAGGAGCTACACTGGTCCCATAAACCCCATTTCTCCAGTCACTAGCCTGATAACGATCTACATTGTATATTGCTTGTTAAAAGCATGATTGATGTTTCGGTGATGGAATGGTGAACAGCGCAGATCCGGATCAGACGCTGGTCACAAAACTCATAAGCCCCAAGTCTCTATTCACAGCCACACATAAGAGTGTTTTCTGGGTGTCCGGTAAAGAGAGCTTCAACAATATTACCAGTATAATTATAAAGGATCTTAGATGAGTGATGATTTAATATAATATATACATGTATTAAAACTCAGAAGCCCCCAATTTCTCCAGTCACAGCCACAAATATGCTTTCTGCAACACTCACGTTTACATAAGTATGTATTACACTACTGTCTGTTTCGCGAAACCTGCCCAAATTTTACGGATATATATAAACAATGCATAAACAATATTATTTTCATTAATATCAACATTTAACAGTCAGCCTTCTTTTGATTTCGTGAAAGTTGGTCAAATATTGATTTTGTTACGAAAAAACAATTTCCCCATGTTAAATCCCCATAGACATCTTCAAAGATGTCATGGGGCTTTAACATTGGGAACTTTTCCTAATTTCAGAAATAGTGGACCGATTTTGAAAATTCAACTTTTGTTTTCTTAATGAGATAATTTCCAAGATATCTAGCCAGATTTCTGAGTCAATATCTCAATATTTTCGTGTTTTTTTTTGCTCCTCCCCCAGCTCTTCCACCTCATTTATACCCACGTTAAATTCCCATCGACATAATAGACATATCATTTTTTTTGTAATGAAATCAATATTTCACCACATTTCACGAAATAAAAAGAAGGTTCATTCTTAAATTGATCATATTGAATAGTATAGAAAAAATATTGTTTTTGCATTGTGTATATCGCCGTAAAATGTGGGCAGGTTTCGATAAACAGACAGTAGTTTATTATGATTCACCGTGTTATTACATTGCGTAATAACATTTAATGCAACGATAGTGGAGACTCCCTAAACCGAATAAAACGTGGACGTTTCAAACTTACCGGTATATATTGCTTCATTCTGGGAGTAGAGTCGTCCGACATCACGTCCATAATGGCCACGTGTGTCAAGTGCGGTCCAACCTTAACTAAAGTCATCCACGCGTCTAGAAGTAGTTCGCCGGCGGCCGCGGTAAATGCTGGGTCATCTTTTTCTATAACTAACTCACTGAAAGTATAACTACAGTGAAACCTCTCTAAACCGGACACCCTGTGGTGTCCCGTTTAGAGAGATTCCACTGGAAATCTGGGGCCCGTTTCACTAAACTTCGTACGACTAAAATGTTCGTAAGTGCAAATTTACGATCGTCTGGAAATCTCAATTGATGGATTTGCATTTATTGAGCATATTCTGCATATGCAGCATATGCTCAATAAATGTAAATCCAATAATTGCTTACAAGAAAACAATGGTAATGTGAAATTTACAGACTATCATAATTTTGCACTTACGGACATTTTAGTCGTACGAAGTTTAGTGAAACGGGCCCCAGATATATGACTATACCAAGGTATGCGGATGTGATTAGCGAACTTGAACAATGGTGGCAATACAACCCATGAAGCTAAGGATACAGAGACTGTCTGCGTGTCCGGTTTAGACGGGTTCTACTGTAGTATAGTTGCTATAGCCCGAAGTGCCGAATAAAACTAGAATGCTACAATGTAGCCTTACAATGCATAAACATTAACTTGTCTGCTGATTTTTTTTAATAATTGAGACGCGCCATGTGATTTTGTACTTTCGGACATCATCGTAATTTCATGAAATACGCTATCAAAATTTACAATATTTTCCGTAAATGGCGTCAACAGTTGATAACATTTTCGGAGTACATGTACAGTAGGGTCAGCGTGTAAGTGCACACACGAACGAATACGACAGGGTGGTTCCAACCTGTCGTGTTCGTTCGTGTGTGCACTTACACGCTGACACCACTGTACATGCACCTGCCTTTGTGAATGAATATAAGCATTCGTATGGCATTCACCGAGTGGCATGTGTATGTGAATGTCGGTCAATGCCTATGGGAATTATATAGAGAATACCACGCTACAGTGGGACCCCTCTCAACCAAACACCCTGGGGAACTCCCAGGGTGTCCGGTTTGGAGAGGTTCCACTGTAGTATCAGTAGGAATCCCGATGCTCGCCGACTTGTTTCCGTGACGTCATTCCACTGACGCCATTCGATATATGAAACGTAAGTTTTAAATTTGTCGCAACCCGGATATCCGGACAATGCCTGATACGACAATATGTTACGAGTCAATGCATACATGACCAATACAAGCTTGTTACCTGATAACATGTATGTCTTTGTCCATTATCAGGTAACCTGCCATGTATTGACAGAATACGTACTGACTGATAACATATTGCTGTATCAGACATTGACCTGATACATACATCCGGGTTACAACGAAGTGACAACTGACGTTCCATTGGTCGGATGACGTCACGTGCCGTTGCTGAATGACTTCATTGTAATGACGCAACATAAACAAGTCCGCAATCTGTCCATAGACAACGCGACGTCATCTGTGTTTATTTTCGAGCATAACACATTACCTGAGAAATTGCTAGCTCAATATTTCATGAAATTTCATCACATAAATGTTTTGGGGGAGGACGACTACCTTGTTATTTATGAAAAAGTACTTACATTTAAATATTTTTCAGAATTATTTTGTCCAAAGTTCGGCAGTAAAAACGTGACAGTAGTCTTGTATCGTTGTACATTGACACCTCTCTAAATCGGACACCCTGGGAGGTCCCCAGGGTGTCCGGTTTAGAGATGTTCCACTGTAAATCAGGCATATGCCCATTATGTTACGTTTGCAATCATGAATATACATTAACATCTGAAATAAATGGCAAATAAACCAATCATAAACAGGATCACAGCTATTGTCTTGGTGTTAGGGTTAGAGAAGACGTTCCATTATACATTACCTCAGAAGCCCCGTCAGGAAGCTGGCCATCTCCCTAGCCACAGTACATGCCCCCGACTCGCACTCCGGGTCTTGCTGCGAGCATGTTCCCGGAAAGTCTTTGATGGCAACCTTTTTCAGAAAGACCGGAAATGCCTTCTGAAAACACAACACGTTCAGCAAGCCATTCAACGATGTTGTCAATAACGGCACGCTATTATAATACTAATCGTTTATTCACTCAGGTCACATGACATGACAACATGAGGTATACAACATAACAGTATGATGGCAAAGTCTTTGATGGCAACCTTTTTCAGAAAGACCGGAAATGCCTTCTGAAAACACAACACGTTCAGCAAGCCATTCAACGATGTTGTCAATAACGGCACGCTATTATAATACTAATCGTTTATTCACTCAGGTCACATGACATGACAACATGAGGTATACAACATAACAGTATGATGACACAATGGCGATACATGTAACAATCAAAATGCATTATCTACCATACATTACAATTTCTTAATATAATTATAGATTATTTATGACAAGATAATGCATTACAATTGTGTACATTTCCAAGTTTATATCCCCGATCAATTCCACAAAAAGGCCATTCATTCCTTATAATTCCAGCATTTGAAATAAATTCATCAAGAAAATGTGTTTATTTTCCGTTTTCTTAAGAATTATTTTAACTGCGCCTCACGGTTGCAGAAAGTAGTTCGGCGTTGGTGACTACTTTTGCCAGTAGATCTACTTCTTGAGTTGACTGAATAGTCCATGAAAATGGAACTGTTTACAGTGTGAGGGTTAAATTAAATAAAAACTGTATCGCCGGAAAATAAAATTGTTAAAATTAAGTTCATGACATTTTCTGGATGCCAAATCAATTTCCATTACGACCCTCGATTTCCAATTGTGTGTGCTGTCTAGCCAATCCAGTCCGTGCGTCATTCAGACACGACTGACGTCATAAGTATAAGTACGTCAATAAGGCTACTACGTCATTTAAAATAAAAATGGTTGCTCCCAGTGATTCCAATCAGGTAAAGAAATAAACGAACAAAATTGTTGTTTGTGTTGTTGATTCTTATTCTGGACAGATTGCAATCGTTGCAGAACTTGCCCCGAATGAAAATGGATGGGTCTGGCTAATTTTGAGAGTATATTTCGTTATTACACTCTTGCAAATTATTTGCACGGGTTTCGCTGTGAGAGAAAACCCGTAATCAACTCCTTACAAATAATACACCGTGAGGAGGTCAAGCTTGTTTTCTTGGAAACCACGAACGAGCTACCATGCAAAATGTTTAATTTTTATTACAGTCAAAATAACGTTATTTGAATATTTGTAAAGGGTCTCGACTAATCTAGAATGTTAATGTGATTTAACACATTTAGTTCGGGGGCAATTGCTCAGAATCCGGCACCTCATGTTAATTTTTCTTTCATAGTGGTTTTGTATTCATCTGAGATCCAACTTTCCGAAATATCCGGGTGCAATTTTTATCAGACATTTCCAAGGTCATTTCAAGGTCGAGGTCAAAATCCTGGTATTTATGCCATAAAACCGAGGAATTAATCGATTTGAAGTATCGATCTCTTCGGTAATATGCATAATAATAATTACAGATCAACTGAAATCAAGAAATAAAAAAAACACAATCAAGGTCAAGGTCACAAAACTATATTTTCAAGGTCAACAAGTGAAAATGGGCATGAATTAATTTTTGTAATATTGTTTTTTTGTGCCATGGCATACATATATCACTGCTTATTACCATAACAAATATATATTTCACAGATATGTGGCATACTGGTCATTAGTTCACCAGTCGTGACAACAAGGGACTTACTTAGTTTCTTATTAGTTGATGTCATGATGGGCTAGTACACGAATACACACCGGTATACATCGTTCGTTTTGTTATATTTCTGAGGCAATCAGAACCCAGCGCTTCGTGGTACATGTATTTGTTTTGTTTGTGGTTAATTAAAGGTTCAGCTTTAAGAAATATGTGTGTGTCATTGTTTCCAAATAGGTTCAATGTCATTTCAAGGTCATTGAACATCAATATAATTATGATGCAATATATACACAATGTACTTTAAAACAGATTAAGTCATACAATTGTCAATAGTATTCATTATTATTGGACATATTGATATTATTAAATTTATATATGGAATAGAAAATGATTCGCTAATTGTCAAGGTCACAGAAAGGTCGAGATTGTTGATATTAACAATGCATACTTTTTGAAGTTTTGTCATAATTCCGCACATTTTTCTATAACACAATACAAAATTTGTATATGTATTTGTATTTATTTTTATTTTTGTCAAGTCGAATGACAGCTTAAAGATATTGGCAATTAAGAATAATGCAGTATTTTATTCTAACGCAAAATAAAACGACAAATAACTGATCTGGAATACCGACATTACCATGTTCAACTATGATAGTATTCAACTATGGCATGCTGTTGCTATTGTGTATTGCTTTAGAGTTATATTTACATGGGTTCAACGGTCTCCTCAATGTCTGTTATTTTCTATTTTTGATAATGTCTCAGTCTGGTCAATATCGTCGAAAACCTAAACATTATGACTGTGCACACCAAAGTGCCGACGGAATTCCTAATTTTAAACTACGAATATTTAAAATGATAACCTATAATTGTTAAACATATGTATAAAATCGAAACACAAGGTTCAAATGAAAAGCAAACAAGATGATAAGTTCAAAGTCAGTTGTACACAGGGAGTATTAAAGAATTGTTTGCAGTTCAAATAAAACGGTATCACGACTAACGGTGTCTGATTAGTAACATAGACTTTCAAGAAAAGAAGATACTATAATGTGAATTAAATGAATGTTTCATAAAATACAAGCGCACTGGAATTCCAATAATAACGAGATGTATGAGGAATATATGAAATTGTATAATACCAATGGTTACATACAATACAATCCATATACTGATGGCAACCATGATACCGACATGGAATGGAGAAATTCTAGTTGGTGCTTTAAATTAGTTGACCTGTCACATTGTGGCTATGCCAATAGTGTAACCCAGATACGTTGAATCACACTTGAATAGCTTGGCGTAAAGATGTACATGTACAGTGGAATATATTGATTGTAACATCACTTGCGTTTAGCAAGATGTCATAGATGGCAATACACCTCTATTTTCCACTGACTTGACCATATCGGTGCTGCAAGTTATCCTTACCACATCAACATTTGAAGCAGTATGCTATACTATTTATCATGTATTGGTGGACACAATTACTTCCATCCGTATTCACACCGAGATTACATGACCGCCATAATACACGTATATGACCGCGTCTAATTTTCCGCAAAGCAGGATGTGTGTGACATCCGAGAGAGGATGGATTCACTGTTGTACTCACACTCACTATAATAGGGGTTATATATAGGAAAGTCTTTTTTTCACGTACATTTTATTTAAGCTCACCAACTTAGAAACTTATAGAATAAAATAAAAACTTCCATATAATATATGACAATACAATGACACCTCATAATCATATAGACGACCACTTAACACTCACATAAATTTGACAAATGTTAGTAAATAAGAAATAGAGGCCCGTCAATGGTACAATATTCATAAATTTCCTAATGAGAATGGCATCACATTATGTATATTTCCTAATAAAAACTGACTTGGTAGCCAGCAGTCTGTTGTGCCATCCCGATATTAACTGCATTCGATTGTCTAAGATATACTGGCTCTTGAGCACCGTAGTAATAACAAACATACAAGCAATATGACAATGCAAGCACTATGACTTATAGTGGACATGAGTAGCACATGGCATATACGCATAAGCTTTATACATACGTTCAACGTTGCATATAGAATAGAAGCTCATACATATTAACTATACGACATAGGTTAATTGCCTCGTTGAATATTTGGATTACTGCTGCCCCCTACCATACTTAGTGTACACCCAAGGGTGTGTGTTCTATTTTTGTTCAGGTTTCCAGTGTCTACATGGTGTATACTTTCCAGTTTACACTTGCTTAAAACATGTGCTAATATTGCATGTAGAGAAACAACCCAGTCTGGTGACTTTTCAGATGAGGAAACTTTAGTTATTACAATGACTAAATTACTTAGAATAACGAGTCGCTGTTTCAACTCGCACACTGACTTCTGCATATACATGAGCTTATCATAAGATATGCACATATTTTTTTCTCGGAAATGAATGCTCTTTCTTATGCAGTGTATGTATCAGGTTAACACGAATATGAAGACTCAATTGATGGAAACGTGTGAAATGAATTGCAGATATCTTTGTAGCTACTTGCATTATGTTAGTACAAACCGATGAGAATTGCACCGACGAAAATTATTTCAGTTTATGCAGATGTCAGGAATATCATCTTCAAACGTGTCATTGTTACAGCACGTCATTCATACAGCACATTAGCAGGTCCATCAAACATGGTTAGACTTGCTTAGCCCAGATATTAGTCCCTGATATGGGATACCCATGAGCACTCTATGAACCCATTTAATGTATTTGGATACTAAGTCATGTGAGCGAATCCTTATAACCACAATGGCAATTCTTTCAAAGGATGTTCAAAAATGTGTGTACATGTTTCAATTAAGACAAATATCTACGTGTGTGGCTTTGTCACAGGTATATTCTGGGGATATCGTTTCATTGAGCAGACCATGTTGAAACAATTATAGCAATGTATTTTTTTTATATAAAGCAATATTAATAATGGCTGAATGTTGGATTATTTGGTACTCTTACGTAAAATAATGAAATTGTGCATCAAAACTAAGTTCTTAACATACTTTTGTTTTTATGTAAAGGCAGTTTGGTGGACATTTTGAAATTTAAATATAATATTTTATGCGAAACGGTATCAATATACTTCTTACTAGATACCATGAGGTGAAATGATAGGCATATATACATACATTTACGCTTCTACGTGTCAAATAAACTAGCCTATCTGAAAATGTATATTTCTGGTTGGCCATCTTGAAAATATAACTGCCATGCTTGGACAAAACTAATATTGTTTTACTAGCAGCATGTATAATATCTATCAGTTCGATCTTATGAGCAATTTATACTATTATCGGTTCAATGGGAACATCAGATTATCCTATACATATCACTATTCGGACACCAAACATGCATGAAGTTCAATGACCTTGAAATGACCTTGAACATTATTTAAATGGCACCCGGATTTTTTGGAAACCTTATACATTCAAGTTCATAAAAAACATAGGGTGCCAACAATTAATATATCTGGCTCATAGAAACAGCTGCGTAATTTGGATTTCAAAAAGTTTACATGACGTCACATTTGACGTCACACAACGTAACTTCAAAACTCGGGAAAACACGTCATTGTATAACTATTCATGCGTACATCACAATTCATTGATCATAATCTCCAAAAATAGACTAAATGTGCATATATACCCGCCGTGGAAGTGTAATAAATATGATAATCCATCGTACATCACTACATGTTTGAATAGCGGAAATAATACACTCGTGTCCTTCGGCGTCCGTGCAAGCAACTCGCTACGCCGACTCGTTGCTTTCGCAGAAGCCGACGCACACTCGTGTATTATTTCCCGCTATTCAAACTGTACGATGGAATATCCACTATGTAATTTCACATTATCGGAGACAAAATATAAAGTATCAACAGAATATTCATCTGTTGAACCTGCCTGAAGTATACATGTTTTAATGGTTAATTCGGGATGCATGGATTGAGTTGGACGCCATTCTACATAGGATTAAATCGTAAGGCCGCCATCTTGTTTTTTTCATTTCCATGATGCATGAACGATGAACAGAATATAAACACAATTGTTGTACCTTTTTTATAGGGTGAACTGTATTGTAATTTTGAAATTTGCGGCGTCTGTCAGAAAATGATAGGTCGGACAATCTGTTTAATGGCGAAGCGCTAACGGAGCCATTAAACATGTTTTCCGACCTATAATTTTCTGATATATGCCACAAATTTCAAAATTACAATGCGGTTAACCTATTTCTAATGCACTCCTTTACTGTTTTGCAAACTTTATCGAGTCTCGTTGGAAAATCTTACCGGATTGCAAGCTGGTTGAGCAGGTCATACTGGACGGATCACATTACTAATATTTTCTACTAACACAATTACAAGATATTAGCGATTGCATGAATTTATATACGTTTATGTTGCTGATTTCATTATTTTTCAATAATATAAGCAATAAATTCGTCGTTAGAATTATAATTGCCTTATGTACTACTTTGCGCTTTTAAGTTCACTCCAGTGCGATCTCTTAGCAACACTATTTCAATGGCGACCACCTGTCAAACTTCCCTGATGTTGATAGATATTGTGATAACTCGTCTAATCATTCGTGATATACTACCATTTGAGATGCAAGATTACACAGGATACATACTTTCTGTTTGTGTGAACGAGCTATTACTGCCAAAACATATGAAACGTGATCAACGGACAGATATTTGCAATATTTTTTCACCGCACGCTTCGGACCATGCAGCTTTCGTACCAGGTCACCAGGACGTTTCGGACCAGGACGTTTCAGATGCAAGCCAGCTGTTTCTTTGATAATAATACAGAATACCACTTGGGACATTTTATGTGAGTTACCCCATGTTTTGGTCGGTCATTATGTGGCAGAGTAAATTGACCGACCTCAAACTTAGTATTGGCGTAGGAATACATATTACAATAATTTGCGACCGTTCATCAACAATGATATACCTGTAATGTGTGACCATCAGCCAATCAGATTGCGTGATATTTATAGAGTGCATTAGAAAATATTATTCTGTACATATTTCGAGGAATAAAGTTCCTAAAGTCTAAAATAATTATTGATCAATTTACTATCATGACCGTTGATTAATGGATTGTACAAGCATACTTTATCGAACTATGTTCTGAGCGCCAATGAGTGTTTGATTCAATTAGTTTCTAACTTATCTGGCTTTTGATGGCTAAATTAAGTTGATTTAAATACTGTTTTACAATGTTGGCGGGATAAATAGAATAGTAGGTTAGTGCCGTGAATGGGAAAAACTATCTGGCTCGGCACGGAAACAAGATGGGCTCGGCAGAGCCTCGCCCATCCAGTTTCCTAAGCCTCGCCAGATATTTGTTTCCATTCTCGGCACTAACCTACTATTCTCTATATCACGATACTACGACGGCGATAACACGAAGCCACGATTACTATGCTACGATAGCACAATAACTCGATAGCACGATGACTGTGATATCGTGGTATCGTCATCGCAGTATCGTGCTCTCGTTGTATCGACCTGATAGTGACATTTTGATGGTATTAACGGAACATTGTACATGCTTAATAATTCGACTGTCTAGCCCGACAAAAAAATGTCACTCTCCCAAAATACAAATTGTATTTGATGAAAAAAAAGTTTATTTAGCATGGGGGCTAGCTCTTTTTAATAATTTTGTAATCTGTGGACCGATTTTCTAACTTTTGTTTATTCATATAGTTACATCGTTTCCAAGCTATCTAGTCAGGTTTTGGAGCCAATTTCCAGACATTTTCGACTCTCCTCGTCACTATTGGCCTTTTTGCCCCATATTTAATTCCCATAGGAAAATAGATTTTTCGCAATGAAATCAATATTTGATGGAATTTCATAAAATAAAAAAAAATGAAAAGGGTGCCTTTTTTGTTATTGATAAGAAAGTAAATACATTTAAATATTTGTTTTAGATTTAATGTGTTTAATAGCAAAAAGTTCATCGGAAAACGGGGAACAGACAGTGGTATTACCTTCAGCTCATCGAATGTGACGTCATCGCATACTTTGTCCTTGAATTCATTGATGGTTCTGAGTGGGTTATTATCCCAGTAGTCTTCCGATACATCGGCTCCCCGGATATCGAATTTCCGGATGAAATCACACAACTGTTGGCGCGCTACAATGGAATAGTCGTAACATAGTCGGTCGTTTCGCCTTTGATACCTATTCGCCCGGTGTTGTTTCGACCCGGGTCGTTTCGCCTCGGTCTGAATGTAGCGTATGTATGGCATGGGAGGTCGTTTCGCCCGTGGTGTAAATGTACACAGTAGACATGCATATTAATATATAGAAGTGAGATATTATAGGGAATATTTTTATATATAATACATGTACATAGTTTATATGTGTAAATATGTAAGATCGTAAACTTTGTAAGTTTTAAGTTTAGAATATCATTCACACTGACAGCCGATGTTGGAAAATCTTCAATGGATGTGTTCATATGTAATGATATTTGCGTTCAACTGCAAAGTACCCGAACATTTAAAAATAGTGATGGGCGTCATGTAGGAGAAACTCACAAACCTATTAACGAACACACGAGCCCTACGTGTTTCAGTGGCCTTGATAATGGCTAGAATGTCATGTCATGTTCATTGTGCTGTGCAATTAATGTGTTGCATATGGTTCACTACATGTATATCAAATATTAACACAATCCTTTAAGTAGTATTGAAGTTATGACATATAGAAGTAACACTTGAACCGGACAGACGGGCAGTCCAAAATATATACACCACCACCTGCGCTACCCTGACCGATATTATAGGAATGAATGGCATTTTTTTTGTGGAATTTATCGGGGTATATGACTTGGAAAAGTCGCGGGAATACTGGACGAAGCGATAAAAAATTACAATTTTCGGTTATTTTTTTTTCGAAAATTGTAATTTTTTAAGGCCTCGTCCAGTATTCCCGCGACTTTTCCAAGTTTATATCCCCGATAAATTCCACAAAAAGGCCATTCATTCCTTATAATTCCAACATTTGAAATAAATTCATCAAGAAAATGTGTTTATTTTCCGTTATTTTTAAGAATTATTTTAACTGCGCCTCACGGTTACGGAAAGTAGTTCGGCGTGGGAGTTTACTGGGATATACATTTTGGACAGAGACTTGCTACAGGCCAATCAAATGTTAGGGAATTGTGTAAATATGTTTGTGCTGGAATTATTTGAATTTATTTGTATTTAACAATTAGACTTGAATACGCAGCAGGCTCTTCGAGCCAGGGCGCAGAGCAACACAAACTAAAGGGCATCAGCATAACTAGTAGATGTTATCGCCCCTCGCCCTACCGCGCTCGCTAATCACTGTTATACGTTACGGCCTCTTTCTCCACTCCACCCGCCCAGCAGGATTGGCAAAATGAGCAGTAAAATCAGAGTGGCTGTAAACATTCCCCTAGACTACAGGAGTGACGAATGGGCGAGCCTATGCACACGCAGGGTTCAGTGGGCGTAACTTACCCATCACTTTTGACACTCTATTAACGCCTTCCTTGGTTACGCGCTGGGCCGCCTCTGTGTGTACAGCACTACTTTTATAGCCCTTTGCCGTCTATAAAAGTAAAGTGTTATTTATTATAGTGTTGAAAGGGCGTACCAGTTTTGACTTATGAAATACTCCCATCTATGAAGGCCCGTTTCACTATTCGTCATACGACTACACAGCTCCAGATAAGCTGCGTATTTGCTTAAATATCCAATTAAAATTGCCAAAGACCAAATTGAAATCAGAAGTAGCGAGTATCAAAAAACAATAACAATTTTGTGGTATCTTTATCATACTGTAGAAAACAATAAACAGACCACAAATATATCATATTTTCTTATTATCCATAAAAACATATATTGGTATTGTATTAGAATTGTCTCCAAGGAGACAATTATAATGAAATGCCAAGACATGTTTTCATTTCGAAGCAAACTATTCAATAATTGCTGTCTGTTGATGTGTAAACAGTAGTGTGGTTTTATTTTACACAATTAACATTTTGAAATACCCAATTGCTTCAAAAATGATGGAGTGAAAATACTCAATTACTAATTCCTTATCTGGAGCCCTGCGACTAAGAAGTTCGTAAGTGCAAGCTTGAACTTTAGTATAACATTTACAGTGACTGCAACTATTGGCAAATGTCTCGTTGATGCGAACACGTGTAATAATGAAGTGCACACGTCTATCGCAAATCGTAGAATTAGCTTACCACGTTAATGTAAAAAGTAAATTCATGAAACTATTCGTACGCAATTTTATTCGTACGACATTTAGTGAAACGGGTCTCAGTACTTCCCAATTCCTATCATATGTACCTCTGTATCGGTATTTGCAAACAATGTAGATCCAAATGTTCCGACTTGTGAGGATCTGCCTGCACTGTTCGCCATTCCGTTAATGAAACACCCGTCATGCTTCTAGCAAGCACTATAGATCATTATCAGGTTACAGGAGTGGACTATTTGATCAGAAGCTACACTGGTCACAAATCCAATAAGCCCCATTTCTCCAGTCACAACCACGTGTACATAACCGTGCATTGACAAGTCATATAGAATGATGAAGAACCTCACAATCAATATACATACACAGGAGACAAGCCATGTTAGTTTGCACCTAAGAAAATGGGCGATATCTCATGTAAGATATTTACAAATGTTACGGTATTTTCTATAAATGACGTCGACGGTTGAGGAAATATTCAATGAAAATGATCGGGGGGCCGTTTCACCAAACTTCGCACGACTAAAATAGTCTGTAAATTTCACATTAGCAATATTTTCTTGAAAACAAGTATTGGATTTACAGTTATTGAGCACGTAAAACACAGGAAAGTGCATTTCGAAGAGCTTGAAAGTAGGACAACCCCCTAGTTACGAACGGTAACTTGCAATTACTCCCGTACCGTCCGTAGCTAGCTACGGACGGTACGGGAGTAGATTGCAAGAGTCACCTTCGCAACTAGACCCCCCCCCCCCGTTCCCCAAATGCTGGATCCGCCTCTGAGTCTAAATATATATTTCAAAACAATAATTATAACCCTCTTATACAGAGCACAGATACAGAGCAGATGTAGATACAGAGCAGGATGGGTGCACATTATGGCAAATAGGTCCCACAATATTCCATACTAAAAATGAAACTAGCAGAGAGCGGCAAACTTTTGGAAAAAATGGTTTGTTTATATTGCAAAAATCGATAATGGTCGCCAACCAGAACAGAGTGTTATGTAGGTACACGTACATGTACATATACATAGTATATACATGCTTAACACATTCATGCGGGATACCCTTTCACATGTAGCTAAACAATATTATATTTTCTTAATTTCTCAATTAATTCAATCAGGACAAGTGAGTATCATCAACATGAAAATGGATAAAGGCTTACCTTAGTTTGTATGGCATCCTGGCATCCGTCACAACACCAGCGTCAGAACTATTATATAATGGTGGAGACCTTTAAGTTGTATTGCTTCACTGGTTTGCTTACATTTAAAGGTACATGCCCACTCAACATTTTGAGATGCAAATGAGGCATGATATTTTTTAATTAGTTATACTAATTAAATACGTTACCTGAAACATTAATATTTTCGACAGATCATAAAGTATGATCATTGCACTTCAAAAAATAAATACATACAATAGATAGTAATGTCCGTTAACATTTTAATGAAACCCGGTTATCATCCCTGAATTTACGTCCGATATAAAATGTAGAATAATGTCAATCAATACGTGGGGTAATGGTGAACGAATTTTTATTTTGCCAGACAATGTCATATCTACAGAGGAGACACAACTTTCTGTCTCTCTATATTATAACCTGGCATGTGGGACACCAGCTTTAACTGCGGTACCTTGTAATGTATATAAATAGACCACTATTCAAATAGGCCAATCGCTGAGAAAGAGACCTTACGACGTGTGCGACCAGCGTAGGCCCAGATCAGATTGCGCGTTCGCGCAATCTGATCTGGGCCTACGCTTGTCGCTATTCCGTCAATCAAACATTTTCTGTGCACCTAACTCCAATTACACATGATGGTTACGATACACACTGGTCACATATGTCATAAGGTCCATTTTCTCATGCGACAGCCAATGTAAAACATATTTCGATGAATATAATAATTTTCAATAACTTCAACGCACCCGTATATTGATCAGTAGAAAACCAGCAGGGCGTGACAAATAAACTATTCCTCTATGTGATCTATTTCCAGATAACCCCTTATTTGTGTATGTCAGTCATATTGAATTAACTCCCTGATTCAATGACGTCGGTATCGCAAGGCAGTTGCGCTCATTATCAATCAATCAATCAATCAATCAATCAATCAATCAATCAATCAATCAATCAATCAATCAATCAATCAATCAATCAATCAATCAATCAATCAATCAATCAATCAACCAACCAATCAATTAATTAATCAACCAAGCAATTCAATCCATAACACACAGCTCGTTGTGATTGGAAGGGGAAATATAATAGAATGGAAAATAATATTTTCATTAGCACTCATAAACAGCATATGTCATTACTCAGATTGTGATGGGGGTGAGGGTGAGGGTACACACAACGTTCTCTTCACTTGGTTCATCATTTTGACAATACGTGTGTGGATGTGACTGGGGAGATGGGGCTTTTGGGTTTTGCGACCAGTGTAGATCCAGATCAGCCTGTGCATCCGCACAGTCTGATCAGGATCTGCACTGTTCGACATTCCATAAATGAAACACCCGTCATACTTCTAACAACCAATATATATTGTTATCTGGTTGCAGGAGTGTGCTATTTGACCAGGAGTTTCACTGGCCATAAATTCCATAATGCCCCATTTCTCTAGTCATTAGTTTTACATACTGCACAATGTTTATCATTGTCAGAATTATCTTCCCTGTTTATCAGTAAACAGTATAATAAAACACAACCTCCTTAAATTTGATCAAAACAAACAGTGAGATTGGTTCATATGTAAGAAAACCACACATTGTATATATGGATCGGCAACACAGTTCCTTTAAGAATTGAGGTTATTCAAATACAGTTCAATAGCATTTACATGTAACCGAATACCCAGCCCATTATGTATTTCAAAAAGTATACGATCGCTTCACCATGAACAAATAGCGATTATAGATTGTTGAACCAGTGCATTTTCTAATATGATAACCCGCTTGAATAACTATAAATCTATAGGCCGAACCTACGGAGCCCCACGAAATAACAATTCGTTCCCTCGAAATGACAATTCGTTCCCTCGAATTAACAATTCGTTCCCACGAAATGTCAATTCGTTCCCTCAATTTAACAATTCGTTCCCTCAATTTAACAATTCGTTCCCACGAAATAACAATTAGTTCCCACGGGAACGAATTGTTATATCGTGGGAACGAATTGTTATATCGTGGGAACGAATTGTCATTTCGTGGGAACGAATTGTTAATTCGAGGGAACGAATTTTTATATCGTGGGAACGAATTGTTAATTCGATGGAACGAATTGTTATTTCGTGGGAACGAATTAATAAAAAAAAATACATGTCCCGTGAAGGCTCTGTACAAAGCAGTATACACCCGGAATGTTCTAGTACGACCACATTGGTGAACGGTGTAGACCTTGATCAGAACATTCGCAATGGCAATAAACACTTGATTTCCAGTATACAAATACAAAATGGACGCCGGCTATGATAATTTCTGTCCTATCGGGATTTGTCCGAAATCGATTTCGATGCTCAGTGATAACTTCTGTGAATGACGTCCAAAGATGACATCATTTTCATGCAACGTGCGGAATTGAATAACACATGAGTTGTGAAATTCTGTCAACGTGTGCCTTCATCTACGGAAGATATTTCTGATTTCTAAAATCGATATCGGCGGCTAAACGGCGATTTAGCAATTAAAGAAATGTCTTCATCCCTTCGGTGTGAATTATCTCGAAAACTGTCATATGTCTTTTTATATTGTATTTTTCGAAAACTGTGAAAGTGTTTTTCTCGAGGGCTGTCACGTATCTTCTCAAATTGTTGTTCTCAAAAACTGTCACGTATTTTCTTAAATTGTATTTCTCGAAAAACTACCTCGAGTCTTCTCAAATTGTATTTCTCGAAACTCTTTTCAATACAACTTGTATTTCTCGAAAACTGCCTATCGTTTTTTCAACTTCTATTTCTCGACAACTGCCTCGTGTCTTTTCAAATTGTATTTCTCGAAAACTGCCTCGTGTCTTCTCAAATTATATTTCTCGAAAACTGCCTCAAGTCATCTCAAATTGTATTTCTCGAAAACTGCCTCGTATCTTTTCAAATTGTATTTCTCGAAAACTGCCTCGTGTCTTCTCAAATTATATTTCTCGAAAACTGCCTCAAGTCATCTCAAATTGTATTTCTCGAAAATTGCCTCGTGTCTTTTCAAATTGTATTATTCGAAAACTACCTCGAGTCTTCTCAAATTATATTTCTCGAAAACTGACTCCAGTCTTTCAAATTGTATTTCTCGAATACTGCCTCGTGTCTTCTCAAATTATATTTCTCGAAAACTGCATCGAGTCTTCTCAAATTGTATTTCTCGAAAACTGCTTCGAGACTTCTCAAATTATATTTCGAAAACTGCCTCGAGTCTTCTCAAATTGTATTTCTCGAAAAGTGCCTCGTGTCTTCTCAAATTGTATTTCTCGAAAACTACCTCGAGTCTTCTCAAATTATATTTCTCGAAAACTGCCTCGAGTCTTTTCAAATTGTATTTCTCGAATACTGCCTCGTGTCTTTTCAACTTGTATTTCTAGAAAACTGCCTCGTGTCTTCTCAAAATGTATTTCTAACAAACTGTCTCGTGTCTTCTCAAATTGCACTCCTCGAAATCTTGCACTCCCAAAACCGCCGAGTGTCTACTCAAATTGCACTTCAACTAGAAAACGTGTCTTATGTTTTATCAAATTGCAATGCTCGAAGACTGACCATTGTCTTCTCAAATTACACTTCTGGGAAACTATCAAATTTTATACCGTCAACACAGTGTACACTGTATGTGCCGTGAAACACGGTGCCGTGAAACATTTTGTATATCCTGTCAATACGACCTAATCACTGCGTATGCATATTTGCGGTGACTGGATTATTTTTTTGCATTTTAAAGCCATTTGTATTGTATCAACAGGATAAATAGAATAGTAGGTTAGTGCCGTGAATGGGAAAAATATCTGGCGCGGCACGGAAACGGGATGTGCTCGGCAGAGCCTCGCGCATCCCGTTTCCTAAGCCTTGCCAGATATGTTTTCCCATTCACGCCACTAACCTACTATTTTATATATGTCTTCGCAAGCTGTACACAGCGCAATAAAGGCGTGAATGGATCAGCTAATGCTACATGTAACGCCAAACTCACCATTTTATTTGATAGTTGTTAGTGTTTTATTCCAATATATACTATCATAGACTGGGATACGCAGGGAAGATGATTTGTTAATGCATCACCCTGTACTAATTTACCGGGTTGGGGGTGGGGGGGGGCGGCTTTGCGAAACTTACCTTTTTGTTCTTTCGAAATGATAATACAGTGAAACCTCTCTAAATCAGACACCCTGGGAGGTTCCCAGGGTGTCCGGCTTAGATAGGTTTCACTGTAAATCAGGCATTTGATCATTCTGAGCCATAGTTGTGTGCAATGCGATCAAGAACAGACATTATCACCGGAGATAAATGGCCAGGAAACTCATGTTACTAATCTGTTTCTTTAAATGATTTGGGCATATCTGGGATGCAGTGCCTTTAATACGCATTGAATCGTCATGCTATATACGTGATATATACTGTGACTGAAGAAAAGAGGCTTATGAGTTTTGCGACCAGTGTAGATCCAGATCATTATGCACATCGGCACAGTCTGTCAGGAGCTGCAATGTACGTCAGTCCATCAATGAAACACCCCGTCCTGCTTCTAACAAGCAATATAGATCGTTATCAGGCTACAGGACGAGGAGGCCGTTTCACTAAACTTCGTACGACTAAAATGTTCGTAAGTGCAAAATTATGATAGTCTGTAAATTTCACATCAGCAATGTTTTCTTCTAAACAATTATTGGATTTACATTTATTGAGCATAGGCTGCATATGCATATACATGTAAATCCATCAATTGATATTTCCAGACGATCCTAAATTTGCACTTACCAACATTTTAGTCGTAAGAAGATTAGTGAAACGGCACCCTGGAGCTACGCTGCCATAAATCACAGAAGCACCAGTCACAGCCACATATACGACCCGTCTCGACCCACGTATACTGGTAATAATCGATATAGGTGTGTATTGGAGTTATTGAAGCTTATAAGTTCAAATATGAATTTCAATAGTGCCAATCTATTTATACTCGCTGCAAGGTTGTCGCCATTATATAATATTCCTGTATAAATGCTGACTTGCTTATATGGGTGCTGGATATAATACATGTAAGCACGTGTCATGAAAGGACTTGTGTACCCGTGTTGGTATTTCGCAATTTAAGTCAATCGGCGATATATATACTATGAACTTAAATTTCAAATGTATCCTAACACGTGTATTGGGAGTTACGGTATGTATACCATTGAATTGTTCATCGGAAGGCATATGACGTAATTATGTAGTTTTGTTTACCTGTTTACAATGTAAAACATTAAAAACAACTTCAGCTAAATGTGTTTTTTTATTAATATTCGCCAGCGTATATCAGCAGATAAACACTACGGCCAGTGCTAATCTGGCCAATATTTGTCAATTTCTTTATTTCAACATGCATGTATTTGAATGCTATGCTTGAACTGAAGCAACTTGATTGGCTGAGCCTGGGCTGAGTTGAATAATTACGATATTTATTAAACTCGTTTACTGATTTCATAAACTAGCCGATTTTTGTTATGAAATCGGTAAACGAGTTTAATAAATATCATATTAAATCGTCACGCATGTAAGATTCACTATGTGTTTATCAGGTAACGAGTATAACGGGCATACTGACTGAATACTGCTGTATCCTTAATTGACTACACGCGGACAACCGGGTCACACCGGGTTTCAACCTACGTTTGCTCTACAGTTCGTTGATCTAACGATGTCACATGACGTTACCCAAATGACGTCAGTGTAATGATACAACGTAGATAAGTATTGTAAGGGGGCATAACACGATCTTTTAAAAAAAAATTCATGTATATTCAATTAAACCAATACACATGGCCGTGATGAAAACACGTTTTATTTTGTTATATTATTTATTTTCTCAAACAATCCTGGTATACCCCTTTAAACGTAAACCACATTACATTTGCCCATCGTGTGGTAAAAATGAATCCTTTGAACCAGAAAGCCCGCTATAGCGGTTTATGCATATAGTGCGATCCTGATGAGCCGGCTCGTAACGAACCGTCTCATCAGGATCTGCACTTTTTGGAAGTAGTTTTCATATCTTTGAGAACAAAATATACCCCCTTTTCATAAATGGACTTGTCTGAAAATTATTTTGTGACGGTTGAATTGGTTGCAGAATTTACATCTAAAATCCATTCCAGTTGCTTAGGGGTGAAAGGTACATGCCCACTCAGTAGACACAAAATTTCTTTATATCAGAGACATCATCTAAGACATTTACTAAATGATTATATCTGTATAGCGGGCACTTGTAATGTTTAGAACTGGTGGAATAGTGACATTATTCTACACTTATTTAATTCCTATACAGAACATTTTGTGCCAACTGAGTCACGGTGTGTATGTATACCTTTAATATTGGTACTGTCTGCACACGTGAACGATCACGACAACTAACTCCTGCTTTATTGACATTTCGAACAGCTTAAGACAACGATTGATATGTTTGCATTGTCTGTAACCATTGTTGACATTACAACACACCGTTCAATACTTGTATTGTATTTAGAAAGCGTGTTACATCATGAAAAATACTCATAGAAATCTCAATCAATGTGCATATACATGGGCGTCACCAACATTTTAGTACGGAGTCCAGCAGGGGACGTAGAATTCTTTTTTTTTATTAATTCGTTCCCACGAAATAACAATTCGTTCCCTCAAGTTAACAATTTGTTCCCACGAATTAACAATTCGTTCCCACGAATTAACAATTCGTTCCCTCAATTTAACAATTCGTTCCCACTGGAACGAATTGTTAATTCGTGGGAACTAATAGTTAATTCCTGGTAACGAATTGTTATATCGTGGGAACGAATTGTTAATTCGAGGGAACGAATTGTTAAATTGAGGGAACGAAACTGTCATTTAGTGGGAACGAATTGTTAATTAGAGGGAACGAAGTGTCATTTCGTGGGAACGAAGTGTTAATTCAAGTGAGCGAATTGTTATATTTCATAATGTTGTATTGTATTTACCTCACGTTGTCATAACATTTAATTGGTTATTTACCTTGACGCCATGTAATTATATTGATGCAGAACATATACCATAACTCCTTGGTTAAAGATAACACGTGGAATAAAGCTATATACTACATGTTACCCAGTGATTTACCGTGATTCTGGAGGGATTTATTTCCTTGAAGGAAATGTTTCTTCCTAGACGTCCGCGAGACGTAATTGACGTCACATTGTGACGTCATTTCCGGCGAATAAACAATTCATACGCGCCAGAATTGTCAATTTTGACAACGTTATTCGCTGATTTAAGGACAAATTTCACATTTTTCGAAGAGCATGTAATATGCAATGTACTGCTCCGCACTCGTTTCTTTATCGGATTTCCAGATGTATCAGGAAATAAATGCGGTATTTCGAAATGGTAGTTGAATAAACTCGGAATAAAGCAAAAGTTTATTTCATACTCTGGTAATAAACTTTGTGATTTGCCTGTGTAAGAATTTCAAAAGTAGACCAAAACTATTTAAATTTAGTAATAACCGCAATTTTAATAAACCGAAAATCATATATCTGTTGCAAATGAGAATGAAAAAAAAACAACAGTTGTTAATGTTTAAAACAATGTTATTTCGATTCAGAATGACAAAACCGGACGTTCCATGGGTATATGTAATACATGAGGTATTAACTTCGCATGCATGTCAATGTCGGCAATGCCTGATTGGCGCCAGTAGACACGCATAGCAACGCTGACCCTAGCCAAATGCCTGATTGACGCCAGCAGACACGCACAGCTAGTCAGCGTTGCTGTGCGTGTCTGATGGCGCCAATCAGGCAGGCATTGACAGGCAGGAAAAACTAACTAGCAATGCTTAGGAAACTGGATGGACGAGGCTCCTACTATTCTATGTATCCCGTCAACACTACACCTAGCTTTAAAATGCAAAACAATAACCCCAGCCGCATCCTCAAAATCGGAGAATCGACTAGTCTGACAACCGCACATATTCATACGCAGTGATTATGTCGTATTGGCAGGATATCCAAAATATTTCACGGCACATACACACTGTTTTGGCGGGATAAATATTATTTCGCGTTTGCAAACTTGAAAATACAAGCCACATTTGCTAACGCGAAACATATAGTTTACGCACTCGTGGGATAACTGTTATGTTTTCTAAACACTATGGGTATATTCTTCCATATTCTTTATGACATTTTCATCATTTCAGTTTCCGGAATTGAATAATGCTGCACGCGTCAGCCAGGCGATCCATATGTACATCGACCTGAATCACAGATTATAGCACATGTGCATACTGTATTGAAATATTATTCAACATGTGTAAGTATCAAGGTGCATGATCACGCGGTTACAACAGCAACAACAATGACTGAAAGTGTTCAAAGCGCGCCCACTCCAAAGTATATACATGTACTTATTATATGATATTTTCCTTAATATGCAACTGATTTTGATGAAATATGACACAGCAAACGCGTCTCCATGAGCTGTATTTGGTGGACACGGACATAGATTCTTCTCAAAACGACAGAAGTTTGGCTAAAGTGCCGAGACCACCAAATGCAGCTTAACAAGACTCGTTTGATGCGCCATATTTCATAAAAATCCGTTAGATAATAAGGACAAAATGAAAGAATACGTAATTTGAATAGGAGGGCTTCTGGAAGTTTCAGTACGTGTTGTTGCCGTTGTAACCACGTGATCATACACATTGAGTAAGAGCAAGTCTCTGTCCAAAATTTATATCCCAGTAAACTCACATGCCGAACTACTTTCCGTAACCGTGAGGCGCAGTTAAAATAATTCTTAAGAAAACGGAAAATAAACACATTTTCTTGATTCATTTATTTCAAATGCTGGAATTATAAGGAATGAATGGCCGTTTTGTTGAATTTATCGGGGATATAAACTTGGAAAAGTCGTGGGAATACTGGACGAGGCCTTCCGGCCTTCGTCCAGTATTCCCGCGAATTTTCCAAGTTAATACCCCGATAAATTCCACAAAAAGGCCATTCATTCCTATAATAGCATTCCATACGCTATGTATCAACGTTATGCTGTGTTTTTATGCTGGTGCAATTAAATGATAGGGAACGTTAGCGACCGCAACATTTAGCTCCTTAAACATCCAATTTGTGAACAATAACATATTTATAATTAGCCAGTTTAATAATGCAGTCTCCCATATGTAACTTATTGGAGCTATATCTTGCAATATGTGAAATAAGTGGAGTGCGAACTTATATATGATGGTACAAAATCACATGGCGTGTCTCATTTCTATATGAAACACAGACTACGAAAGACATAATTCCAACACTTACTGATTGGTGCAAAGATCGTGGCAAATATTTACAAAATCCCATGGCGTGTATCATATATGTCTGTCTGTCCACCATCCGCTTACACAACCGACTGCGTTAATCTTACCCAGCGTATCAGGTATAAAATCCCATGGCGTGTATCATTATGTGCTTTGCTCAAATTCCAGCGTGTACGCGAGAAAAATTCGATGTAGGTCCATCATCAAACTTAAAGTGATCACCATTTCCCATAGGAGTTTAATTCTGAGACCGACTATATCAGAAGCCTATTTCATCAACATTGCAAAGTATACTTTACTAGCAAAGTATACTTTGAGGGAGTAATCATTTATTTTTCCTGAAATGCATTATTTCATATAGAACTAACAAATGCATATATTTCATGATTAAAAGTATGCAGAATCATTATACTGGATTTATTACATTATCACAGCCAAATTGGCTGTGATAATGTAATAAATTCAGTATAATAAAAATTAATATATTTATCCTAAAATTTGAAATTTCTCCCTCAAAGTATACTTTGCTAGATAAGTATACTTTGCAATGTTGGTGAAATAGGCTACTGAAGATATAGAACACTTACTAGGCGTTCGTGCACGATATTCCGCTTCACAAATTAACGCTTTCAACACCACAGGCCTGTATAGTGGTATCGGCAAAATGTGTGGATCCAGATGAGCCGGCTCGTGACAAGCCGTCTCATCAGGATCTGCACTTTTTGCAAGTACTTTTCATATGTTTAAGAACAAAAACACCCCCCTTTTTCATAAATGGACGAGTCTCACAATCATTGTGTGACGGTTGGATTGGTTTCAAAATTAACATATAAAAATCCATTCCAGTTACTTAGGGATGAAAGTGTTAAAACCTTCTTAATGGCAAGCCAAATGCACAATGATTCCCAACCCGGGTTTGGGGAATTATTATGCAATTTGCGATTAACTACCAGTCCTGATCGCGATGGTTTGAATGTAGGATTTTATGCGCGAAGTGCACACTAATTACGAAAACCCGGGTTTAACAAAAAACTACCGATTACAATCGCAATTGTTAATTTTTCTTCAAATCTGGGTTTGAGGAGCTCAACTCGCTGTTTGGTTTGAGTAATTATTGTGCATTTGGCTTGTCACACAAGTCGTGCATTGAGCGGCCATGCCCGATGCGGCTTTGTATCAAGTACCCATGGTATGCCCTTATTTTCCAGCTCGTCCACAGTTAGGAGACTTCATTCGGAACCTCGATTACCGGGGCGCCAAAATGAACAACGAGTATAGCGACGGTCTACAAAATCCGAAAAGACAGATCAGCGACTTCGCTGACAAAATCCGTGATGAAGTCACTTTCGAAGAGTTGAAGGTACCGTCAAAGGCACTCAGATATTCAATGTTGTGTGTTCGCACTGCGAATTGCCTATCAACCAGTCGTGTCATTTCATTTGATCAAATTGCAAAATGTTTCCGTTATGTTCTAGTTGAAACTAGATATTGACGCTTGTCCACAAGCGCACGTGTATCTCTTACCCCGCCTACCCACAGTCAACAAGGAACGGACACAGCGTTGTGTCATGGTTTATGCAAGTCAAATGTCACGAAATAATATTTCAATATTTAACGAAATAAAAAGACGGCTCATTCTTCATGTGATCAAAAAACGTTTTGTTTTTGCGTTGTTTATATGGCCGTAAAATGTTTTTCAATTTTCACCGATATCGGTACATAAGTATCAGATTGTCTACAACACAGCGGTCCTAGTATCGTCATACATCTTCAATTAAACCACTTTAGACAGGGCCATGGTGAAAAGACGTTTTTATTTTTATAGTACTTTTTCAAAGATTCTTGATATGCCCCTTTCAGAGAAGCAACTCGCTCGTTAAAATTTTGGAACTCTGCTATATACTTACATTCACTGCTGTCTCTATTTTCAGGGAGCATTCCTTGAGTTTGAGAAGAAGATAGCGGTTAAAGGGTACCCTGGAAAATATTCGGCAGATCCCCAATATTATACGGGAACTCATTTCCTGGCGAAGGATACAGCGGCCATCTTGGGCACAATGCTCAAGTAAGAAAACAGTAGAAGCTCGTTAACCGTTTCACCCCTATATACATATGGCTGTGACTGGAGAAATGTGGATTATGTGATTTATGATCAGTGTAGCTTCTGATCAAATAACACACTCCTTTATCCTGATAGCGATCTATTTTGCGGTTTTCAAGCATGGCAGTTGTTTCATTGATGTAATTGCGAATAGTGTAGATCCTGATCAGACTGTGCGGATGCACAGGCTGATCTGGATCTACACTGGTCGTAAAAACCTGTATGCCCCATTTCTCCAATCACAGCCACATATCTGCTATTGACTACTCCATGCTATTTTTTTGGAATATTCCATTAATAAAAAATTGAGTATTTTTCCAAATCCTGAAAATCTTCGCCAATACGTGTCCTGAAACTTTGATAATCTTGGCTGGATGAACGTGGACGGTTGTGTATGACACGTGGGTGCATGCTACTGCTGTCTGTTCCATGGTTTGCTGCCGACGAACTTTTGGCTATTAAACCCATTAAATCTAAAAAATATTTAAATGTAAGTACTTTTTCATCAATAAAAAAAAGTCTCCCTCCCGAAATTTTGTTATTTGATGAATATTGATTTTATTGCGAAAAAACTATTTTCCTATGGGAATTTAACATGGGAGGTAAACATATATTTTTTTTAATAATTTTTTATTTGTGAACCGATTTTCAAGATATAACTTTTGTTTTCTTAGTTACAGCATTTTCAAGCTATCTCGCCAGGTTTCGGAGTCAATTGGCAATTTTTTTCGTTTTTTTTATCCTTCAGGATCAAAAAACGAAAAGTTTTGGAAATTGACTCCCCATGTTAAATTCCCATAAGAAAATCGGTTTTTCGCAGTAAAATAAATATTTGATGGTGACTTTTTTGTTATTGATGAAAAAGTACTTTTAGATTATATCTAATGTTTAATATCTTTTAGATTTAATGTGTATAATGGCCAAATGTTCGTCGGCAGCAAAACGTGGAACAGACAGTAATACATGTGTATACTTGCAGACGAGTAGTTGGAAAGGCGGACAAGGCGGATAAAGCCCGAGTGACGGCGGCCGCCGGTGAAATACTCCTCCATACCTGGCTGGCGGTGGTGCGCGTGGGACCCCACTCCACTCACCTGGTTGTCATGGATAAGATGGCGGACGATTCCGAACCGAGGTTCAAGGATTATATCCCGGTAAGCCTGTGAATGTTAATTAATGTTAAGGTAGGTGTCTCCTTCTCGTAAGTAGAGAAACTCTAATCAAGAATCACCAACCATTAAACCTGTAGCCTATTTCATCAACATTGCAAAGTATACTTTAGTACCAAAGTATACTTTGAGAGAGAAATTTTCAATTTTATGATAAATTTAATAATTTTTATTATACTGAATTTATTACATTATCACAGCCAATTTGGCTGTGATAATGTAATAAATTCAGTATAATAATTCTGCATACTTTTAATCATGAAATATATGCATTTGTTAGTTCTATATGAAATAATGCATTTCAGGAAAAATAAATGATTACTCCCTCAAATGTACTTTGCTAGTAAAGTATACTTTGCAATGTTGATGAAATAGGCTTACAGCACTCCCTGATCCCAAGTTGTAATATTGGGAGACACGTTTTTGTGTTAATTGGCATTATTATTCTTGTTTCATGAAACATGAACTGCCACTCAAATTTCATAATGTTCACCCAACTAATGTTTGGCCTACGTTTTGCTGCCGACGAATATTTGGCTATTAAACACACAAACAAAATAAGACGATAATTAAATGTAAGTACTGTTACATAATAACAATTTTCCTATGGGTATTTAACATGGGGGAGCGGAAGCGGAGGAGCTGGCGGAGGAGTAGAAAAACGAGATATTTTGGAAATTCATTCCGAAACCTGGCTAGATAGTTTGGAAATGAAATAACTGAGAAAACAAAAGTTTTTTTTGAAAATCGGTCCAGAATTTCCAAAATTATTTTTAAAAATCTATGTTCAGCCCCTATGTTCAATTCTCATTTCGCAATAAAATACTGCATTACTGCATTACCATGGAACGTCTCTAAACTTGACATCCTGGATGCCTCCCATTGTGTCCTTTTTAGAGAGGTGCCACTGTATGATCGTCCTTTTTGCGACTGGTCTGTATATGTCTTACAATGGAACTTCTCTAAACCGGACACCCTGGATACCTTCCAGGGTGTCCAGTTTAGAGAGGTGCCATTGTATGACCGTGGTTCATCTTTACAGACATTGCCACCGAGCGAAATAGCGACGATTCTAAAGGCGATGAATGTCAACCTTCAGTGTCCCAAAGAGGATGAATTCAATATGAAGGAATTTGGGTTTCAGCTGAAATGCAAATTTTCTAGAGTATACGAAGCGTTCAAGTGAGTTACTACATTACTACATTAATACAGGCCCGTACGCAGGAATTAATTTAGGGGGATGCGCTATCGACGGCGATTAGTTTTACACATCCACGGACAGATCTCTGCAGATTAACCCTTTCACCCCTAAGTAACTGGAATTGATTTTGATATGTTAATTTTGCAACCAATCCAATCATCACAAAATGATTTTCAGACCAGTCCATTTATGAACATGGCGTGTTTTTGTTCTCATAATTATGCAAATTACTTGCAAAAAGTGCAGATCCTGATGAGACGGCTCGTCACGAGCCGGCTCATCTGGATCTACGCTTTTTGACAATACCACAATACAGGCCTGTGTGTGTGTTGAAAGGGCTAATGGGGGTGCGTACGCGCCCGTCACACCCCCTCTGCGTACTGGCATGTAATATACTACTATCAAGGTATGGAATGACGCGGTGTCCGAACGTTTCCGAATGACATTTGTCCATGTGACGTAATCTTTGATGTGCAAAGATTTGAGACAAGCCATATGGCCATAAATCTTATTTTTCATTAATACAACTGCGTTTTTTTCCTTTTAGCAGCATTACTTCCAAATGCAAAATACGTTTATCCGAAAGTTCTTTACAGAATGTTCTTACTAACTACATACTTATTGTTGCTAAATTTGATTTTGTCGCACTCGTAGTGCCAACAGCTGGAACATGGTCATCATTAAAAGGAAGAAACTGCAGTTGTGTTGATGAAAAATAAGAATTACCTAACAACTCGTGGGCGCCACCATTATGAAACAAAAACACAACAGTATACATGTACATGTACCACGTAATACTACGGAGCCCCGCAGGGGACGTATACTTCTTTTTTATTAATCAATGTAACAATTCGTTCCCTCAATTTAACAATTTGTTCCCACGAAATAATAATTCGTTCCCACAATATAACAATTCGTTCCCACGATATAAATATTCGTTGCCTGGAATTAACATTGTTATATCGTGGGAACGAATTGTTAATTCGAGGGAACGAATTGTTAAGTTGAGGGAACGAATTGTTACATTGATTAATGTCGTTCCCTCAATTTAACAGTTAATTCGAGGGAACAAATTGTCATTTCGTGGGAACGAATTGTTAATTCGTTGGAACGAATTGTTAATTCGTGGGAACGAATTGCTATATCGTGGGAACGAATTGTTAATTCGAGGGAGCAAAAAATCTAAAAAATCCATGTCCCCTGCGGGGCTCCGTATAGCTGAGACCCAGTACCTTTCACTTAAATACCCACTGACGTCATATCATCTATTTATATTTCAGGGCGGAACAGCTGGCGGCAGTTCAAACGGAATTCCTCGAGGTTTACCATAACCTCCACGTCCAACTGCCAGCATTACCAGAAGTGTACGCAGACGAGATAAAATATATCGTCATGAGCATTGGGGAAAAGTTTGAAGCAGATAATCCATATTTGGTATGTTCAATATACAATGTGCATGATCACGTGGTTACAACAACAACAACGTCGCCCACTCCAAAGTAAGTATTATTGGATATATTCCTTAATATGCAACGGATTTTGATGAAATATGGCGCAGCAAACGCGTCTTCATGAGCTGCATTTGGTGGTCCAGGATGTTTGGCACAGACTTCTGTCGTTTTTGCGAAGAATCGATTTCCGTGTCGGAGACACGGAAATCGATTCTTCGCAAAAACGACAGAAGTTTGGGCGAATATACAGAGTACAGAGACCACCAAATGCAGCTTAACAAGACGCGTTTGATGCGCCATATTTCATCAAAATCCGTTACGTAATAAGGACACTATAAAAGAATACGTACTTTGAATCGGTACTTGTTGTTGTTGTTAGTACCACGTGAGCATACACCTTGATATACGGATGACCTGTTATCACAGGCGATTAAAATGCATCTGTCGTACGCCGATCTGTATAATAAAACGTCACCTGGGGCTCGTTTCACTAAACTTTGTTTCACTGAAATTATCGTACAACGATACTTATAATTTTGCGTAAGCACATCAATGCGATTCACTAATATTACATACAATTTACTACATATCAGGGGCATCGGAACAGGTCCGGCAGGTCCAGCGACTGCCGAATCAATACTTTTGACATATTTGGAATTCATACATACATACATATATATATAAAACGGAATGTAAATATTTTTTCTGCAATTTTTCTCATTTCTCATCAGAAGTGTACGTTGTTACCACTCAGCTGAACCGTCTCGGCGAGACGGTTCAACGGAGTGGTAACAACATACACGTTGGGTGGGTAGCGGGGACACCCAGTAGATTCGCCGGACCAATCTTATGATGCTTCCGGCGCCCCTGCATGTACATGGAGGGATCATTTTGAAACAACTATTTCAAGATTTGCCAAAAATCGGCTGCTAATACTAACTGTGTTGCCAGTTTTAGTTTTGCACAAACGAACTTCTCAGTCTACTGTATGTTTCACTAAAGCTGCCAAAATGTTACGGATATAGAAACAATTCAAAAACAATATTTTTTCCGATAATATTAAATTAAAGGAAAATTTAAGAATTAACCTTTTTATTTCGTGAAATTTGGTCTAATATTGATTTTATTGTGAAAATAAAATAATTTCCCCATGTTAAATAAATCCCATGGACATCTTTAGAGTGCACATATGCGTTGTCTGTCTGTTTTACAGTAAAACCTTTCTATACCAGACATCATGGGGACCTCCCAGTATGTCCGGTTTATAGAGGTTCCACTTTATATGAATAAACTCCAGACCAGTTGAAATTCTCCATCGATTCGAAATGTCATGGTGTCTGGTTGGGAGGGATTCCATTGTAATTCAGGCACACGGGTACTCTAAGATGTAAATATGTGTTTTGCAATCAGAAACAGGCACGATTATTAGAGATACACTAGAGATATACGGTAAGTTAACTCGTCATAATTAAGCATACATACGTTTTCTGGGTGTCCAATTTCTGTACTGTACTGTACTGTATTGTACTGTACTGACTGTACTGTACTGTACTGTACTGTACTGTACTGTACTGTACTGTACTGTACTGTACTGTACTGTACTGTACTGTACTGTACTGTACTGTACTGTACTGTACTGTACTGTACTGTACTGTACTGTACTGTACTGTACTGTACTGTACTGTACTGTACTGTACTGTACTGTACTGTACTGTACTGTACTGTACTGTACTGTACTGTACTGTACTGTACTGTACTGTACTGTACTGTACTGTACTGTACTGTACTGTACTGTACTGTACTGTACTGTACTGACTGCTATACTGTACTGTAATGTCCTGTATTGCATTACATGCATTGCATAACATTGCATTGTATTTTATTTTCGTTGCAGCATTTGACCAATGTGGACACGTTCAAGAAGCATGTGACATGCATGAGAGACCTCGCCTGTAGCGACGCCATGGGTGAAGACACGGCTGTGGGCAACATAACGTGCCGTACACTGAATCGGATCCTCACTGGTATCATGTATGTACCGCGGCCTCATTATAGGAATGAATGGCCTTTTTGTGGAATTTATCGGGGATATAAACTTGGAAAAGTCGCGGGAATACTGGACGAGGCCTTCCGGCCTTCTTCCAGTATTCCCGCGACTTTTCCAAGTTTATACCCCGATAAATTCCACAATAAGGCCATTCATTCCTATAATAACGTACCACAACGTGGCAAACAACGTGGCACCACGTCGTACAACGTAGCATAAAGCAGCTCGTAACCTAGTGAAACGTATTACAACGTATCATAGCGTCACACAGCGTGGGATAACGTGACACGGAGAATGAGGCCATAACGTAGCACAACGTGTCATAACGTGTCAACAAACGCAACAACAGAATGTAGCAACCGGTGGGACGCGTTATGTTCATGTTCTGTCACATTTGTGCCAGGTTGTAGCCACGTTGTACTACGCTGTACCACGTTCTTGCCCCGTTGTTGCCACGTCGTAGTACGTTGTGGGGAAACGCTAGCGAATTTTGAACATGTCCAAAATTAAAAATTCCAGTTCACGTTTGATCACGTTTAGCCACGTTGTTCCACGTTTGCTCACGTTGTAGCCACGTTAGCTGAACGTAGCGACCAAGAGGTGATCAAACGTGGCAAACGTGAACAGGACATTTTAATTTAAATTGGTACCTTCACTATGTAAATGCGAAGTGGACGGATATACGGACGAACACTCGGACACACTGTATCTGAAGTGTGCACATATCGCTATTGCGAAAAGTACAAACATTCATCGAGTGCCGAACTACGGCATAACAATCGTAATTGATTGTAGTTTCAGAAAATATCTGTTTGAGGGTTGCCATTTCTATATAACGCATGCATATGTATTTGTCTTTCAGGGCGGACAAGGGTAATGTACTTGAAGATGTGTTTGACCACCTGATGAAGACAATTGTACAGATCAGCAAACACCAGAGGGCCAGGGAACATGGGGGAGATGTGTTCTACGCCTTCAGCAACAAGCTGTTTTCGGCTATGAAAGACTCGTCGACGGTAAGGGCGTGACGTTGTGTTTTAGATATGTTAATCTGCAGATTTCATATTACAGTGGAACTTCTCTAAACCGGACACCTGGAAAATATATAAATATATGTGATCTCATTTTGAGAGGTTTCTAGGTAACGCATTTCAGATAATAATGCATGTTCATGATTGCAAAATACATTAGTATGTCCCTGAATGGTCATATACCTGATTTACAGTGAAACCCTTGTATAATAAGGGTGAAACCCTTGTATAGTGAAACCCTTGTATAATATTATGCGACTGTGACTGGAGAAATGGGGATTATGTTTTGCCACCAGTGTAGATCCAGATCAGACTGTGCATCTGCACAGTCTGATCAGGATCTACACTGTTGGTCATTCCATCAACGAAGCACCCGTCATGCTTCTAGCCTTCTAGCAAGATATATAGATCGCTATCAGGCTACAGGAAAGTGATATTTGGTCAGGAGTGACACTGGTCATAAACCCGATAATCCCAATTTCTACAGTCACAGCGACGTTTATGTATGATTTCTTACATCAACCAAGGCGCCGGCAGACACGGTCTTCGAAAGCTGCCGAAGCATGATCTCTGAGGTGCTGGCGAGCGGTGAACCCACCGAAGAAATTGCCACATTGGTAGATAGAGCACAAGCTGGCGTTATGGCGAAAATTAAACACGAGTAAGTACATGTTTGTACAGAGCCCCGCAGGGGACGTAGAATTTTTTTTTTTATTAATTCGTTCCCACGAAATAACAATTAATTCCCTGAATTTAACAATTCGTTACCACGAATTAACAATTCGTTCCCACAAATTAACAGTCCGTTCCCTCAATTTAACAATTCGTTCCCACCAAATAACAATTCGTTCCCACGGGAAAGTATTGTTAATTCGTGGGAACGAATTGTTAATTCGAGGGAACGAATTGTTAAATTGAAGGAACGAATTATGATTTCGTAACCAATTATTAATTCGAGGGAACTAATTGTCATATCGTGGGAACGAATTGTTAATTCGAGGGAACGAATTGTTAAATTGAGGGAACGAATTGTTATTTCGTGGGAAGGAATTAATAAAAAAATCCATGTCCCCTGCGGGGCTCCGTATGTATGAACCATTGCAGTCATGACCGACATGGCAGAGAGGTTCCAAATTTACTTGGCGATTTACTTGTGGCCACTAAACATATTCATTTCGACAAATATGCAAACGTAGACACTTTTTCTCAAATTTAAAAAAAGTAACCTTCCCCATTTATGTTACATGTAGTTGACACCATCTAAGGTGTATGGTCACGTGGTACTAACAACAACAACAACAAGTACTGAAATTCCCAGAATCCATCTGATTCAAAGTACGTATTCTTGTATAGTGTCCTTATTACGTAACGAATTTTGATGAAATATGGCGTATCGAACGCGTCTTGTTAAGCTGCATTTGGTGGTCTCTGTATTTTCGCCCAAACTTCTGTCGTTTTTGCGAAGAATCGATTTCCGTGTCTCCGACACGGAAATCGATTCTTTGCAAAAACGACATAAGTCTGTGCCAAACTCCCTGGACTACCAAATGCAGCTCACGGAGACGCGTTTGCTGCGCCATATTTCATCAAAATCCGTTGCATATTAAGGAAAATATCAAATAATATTTATTTTGGAGTGGGCGACGTTGTTGTTGTTGTAACCTCGTGATCATGCACCTTGACATCTAGTTAAATATTAATTTTATAGGGAAATACAAGTTGTCTTTGGGATATTTACATAATGGCTCAAGTAGAATTTTGGAATTCGGGTCGAGTATAGAAAACAATTGGAAAATGACTCCGAAACCTGGCTATATAGCTTGGAATGATGCAAATAAGAAAACAAAAACTTTATTAAGTCGGTCCTTTTTACTATTAATATTTGAAGGAATTTCATCATATAAAAACATTGGGGATGGTGATTCTTTTGGCTATTAATGACACAGAATTTACGTTTAGATATGTACACCTTCCGTAAATTCATAATGGAAACACGTATTCGACGTATTGAGTTAATATCCCAAATGTATTGCATTAGCCCATTTTAATGACGTCAAACAAACTTTAACGAATCAACAACGTCACGCGTCTAATGTAATGTACTGGGATATAAACGCAATACGTTGAATTGGCGTTTCCATTATGAATTTATGAACAGTGTAATTATTGTATAATATTTCTTTGCAGACCCGGCAATAAAGCAAACTCGCTCTTGGTGATAGCAAAAGAACTGCTGCTGACTGGAAAGAAAGATTTAATTGAAAAAGCTGCGAGGACTATCGATAATGCTGAGTACAAGAAAGGGAAAGGAAAAGTCTTTGTCTGGAAGGTGATTAGCCATTGAACGTGTTAGCATAATATATAGAGAATAGTAGGTTAGTGCCGTGAATGGGAAAACATATCTGGCAAGGCTCAGGAAACGGGATGGGCGAGGCTCTGCCGAGGCTCTGCCGAGGCTCTGCCGAGGCTCTGTGCCGCGCCAGATATTTTTTCCCATTCACAGCACTAACCTACTATTCTATTTATCCCGTCAACACCTTCAAATGTCTGTAAAATGCAAAAATTATATTGACTGGATATCGAAAATGTTTCACGGCACCGTGTTTCACGGCACATACGCACTGTGTTGACGGGATAAATATATTATACTTGCACTTAGATATTATAAGTGCAAGTATAATATATAAAGAAAGTAATAACTCTAAGTTACAGGTTTCATGACTTATTTAATACTTATTAACGTAAACCTTAAACCCTATCGGTTTCGTTAGACTCTTCAGGGATATACCACATAGCAAACTCATGTAGTCTGATAAATATGTGAATAGCTTGTGATGAACATGACGGGTTCTTCCAAGATGGAATGGCCAGCAGTGTGTATTCTGATCACACTGCAGTGGCGGATTCATGGAGGGGGAGGTGCGGGCCCCGTTTCAGGATTTCAGGCTTATAAAACAAATGCAATTATGAAGCTGTCTGATTCTGTAAAAACAATAGCAAGTACTGTGTGATTTGATCAGATCAAGGTCAATATATTATAAAGAGCCCATTCAGAAGATATTACCACAAGGTGTCTTATCACATGACCTTTATGTACTGAAGAATTTGTCATTCACATTTCGATTGCCCCTCCCCCCCCCCGATTCGGCGTAATCCTGTATCCGCCATTGGACTGTGCGGATGCACAAGCTGGTCTGGATCTACACTGGTTGCAATAAGTACAATTTCTCAAGTCACAGCCACATAATTATGAACCAGGCTCTGGGAACGCAAGCCGCCAATATTATTTTCATATTTACGCCTCGCGAGTTCATATTTACCAGTGCCAGAATTAAGTTTTACCTCGTAAAATAGTTCTATGGTTTTGAAAAATAGGTACCACATAAGCTCGGATATGTCGGTAATGTTGACACCCTTTGGAAGATAGGCCCGGCAAAAAAATTGGCCAACGTGTCATATGTTAGATCGGAGACAGAATCACAGTCAAGCAGTAACTGGAACGCATCCAGGACACCTTCCTGACACAGATACAATTTGAACCAATTGACCTTTCAAACTCTCGCTAATCTCCCCGTATTGTCTTCGCCAGAGTAAGCATGTAGCGCTGCAAATGCCTTTTCCTTCCATTCACCAAGATGCGTCCATATAGGCCCAATGTAAACAACCCCGGTATTATGCAAATTGAGTATCACTGAACAAAAGGCTGTTACTTATTAACAGAACCATTAATTAATTTGGCATCGGTTTGATTGCTTGATGACCTCTTCAATTAAAATGTCATACAAGGATGTACATGTGTAGATAGATGGTGAACGGGACCGTTTCAATAATTTTCTTGTAGCTGCTGGTCAATACACATCTGCTTCTAGCCATAATTCGTCAACTCCAGTGTGTCCAATTGAAGATCCCAAGACTCGCAGAGTAGCCATAATTACGTGCAACTCCCCAAACCGTGTCAAAACCTGTTTCTTCATGTTGGAAGCAATGATATTCCCTATCTTTTCGTACCGGGTCGTATCACATGAAACCACAGTTGGATGATCTTCTCTAACAACTAATTGGTTCAGGGAATATGTTTGGGACGGGACTGTCATTATAGTTGTCCAGTAATGTATTAACTTCTAGCAAAAGAGACAAGGCCCCAATTATTGTCAATGATCGAGCTTCAGAACTAATAAAAAGTACGCTGCCCAATTACAACTAAGTGAAAACTGACGTTCCATTGGTATTTTGACGTCACGTGACGTTACCGAATGACGTCAGTGTGATGCCGCAACGTAAACAAGTCCTCGTTCTCTCCATAGATAACGACGTCATATGTGGTCATTTTTTTAGCATAAAACGTTACCTGATAAATAGAATACCTACCAGGCTACTGTCCTTTGCTATCAATAGTATCAGGCTCGTCTCGGAAACGGTAGGAATTCATCGGCAAGCCTCGGAATTCCTACCCGTTTCCTAGCCTTGCCTGATAAACTTGATATCAAAATACACTAGCCCGTTATTCTCTATTTCTCCTGGTTTTATGTCGGACAGCCAATCCTAATACAGGAACTTGTGGATGTTCGCGACCTCTACCATGTCTACCTCTCCGGAATACAGCTGAATCAATTGTGGGTTTATGTATTGCTTCAGTCCACCCAGCTGTAAATGGGTACCGGCTAATTACCGGGAACCTCGATTGTATTTGAATTGTATGTACATGTATATATGAAATAAATGCCTGCTCGAAATTACCCGTGAGTGTGTGCAGCAGTATAAAGAGATGGAGATATCAGTGTTAATACCATACATAATGATTTGAAATATCGTGAGCATAGTTCTGTCAACCACATGTGTCCGTGCTTCATTTTCAAATTCAGTGAGGGTGCCCACCATAACCCACCTGATCAGTGAATGAAGTTCAACAGCTCAGACTCGGCCAATGGAAAGATACTATACTGAGCAAATAATTTGCTTGTTTACTTGTAGAACCTGGTTCCAGAGGCAATAATGCTGATTGACGTCGTGGGCAGTCAACCAGAGAGCAAGATGCAAGATGAAAAAAATGGAGCGTGTAGATCCGTCAAATGGACCGTCGGTGCTTACACCAGTTTTCTGGAAAAACTATTGGATTTCTTGAGGTTAGATGTACGTGACGTACTCTGTGACGTCATTTTTACACTAGATATTCTTTAAAATCTCTTCCTAACAAACGGACGGATTGTGATGATATGTAGCGCACCAAATACGATGGCATACAGTGGGGTCAGCGTGTAAGTGCACACACAAACGAACACGACAGGTTGGAACCAACTGTATGAACTCGGTGCTGTGTATTTCTTTCTATCCTGTCAACACAGTGCGTATGTGCCGTGAAACACGGTGCTGTGAACACATTTTTGATATCCTGCAAATACGACCTAATCACTGCGTATTAATATGTGCGGTTGTTATACTAGTCGATTCTCCGATTTTGAGGATGCGACTTGGGGTTTTATTTTTGCATTTTAAAGCTATTTGTAATGTTGACGGGATAAATAGAATAGTAGGTTAGTGCCGTGAATGGGAAAAATATCTGGCGCGGCACGGAAACGGGATGTGCTCGGCAGAGCCTCGCCCATCCCGTTTCCTAAGCCTTGCCAGATATGTATTTCCCATTCACAGCACTAACCTACTATTCTCCTTATTAAATGGCATCAACAGCTAAAGTCATTTTAGACCGGGTTAATGGGGTTGAAACCTATCATTCACCTGTACGGATGGTGGCGAAAATCCAAAATCAAGGCTTAATATTTACATTTTCGTAATTTATCGAGGTATACACTTGTACAAATCGAACTATACTGAGTCTGATTGAAGGCTAGAAAGTCTTCAGCAAGTATTGTTTGACTTTTAGAGGTGTATATCTCAGATAAGTAACCCCGATACAACGTGATTGTACGGAGCCCACAGGGGACATGGATTGTTTTTATTTATTAGTTCCCACGAAATAACAATTCGTTCCCTCAATTTAACTATTCGTTCCTCGACGTAACAATTTGTTCCCACGAAATGACAATTCATTCCCTCAATTTAACAATTCGTTCCCACGAATGTTACGAATTGTTAAATTGAGGGAACGAATTGTTATTCGTGGGAACGAATTGTTATTTAATGGGAACGAATTAATAAAAAAGTATACGTCCCCTGGGGGCTCCGTAAGGCGAGCGTAATGAATACAATGTATTTTACAGCCCAGATTTGTTCATGGTTCCACAAACGAACGATTGCTTTTATATATCGTATTTATAATTAGAAAACTATGTTTTCGTTGGTTTGAACCTGTCATGTTTAAAACATCGTTTTCTAACTAAAACAATGAAAGCGATGTCAAAACGATGCACTGAAGGAAATGACAGACATTTAAATAGTTGATAGCCGGGTATTTAAACGAAAATTTCGTTTTATGTACAACAAAAATAAACGATACTCGTTTGTATTAATATCATTGTAGAACACGATCGTTTTCCACTCGTTGTGGTTTGTTTTGTTTGGGAAGATCATGGCGCATTTATATATGAAATTAGCCTGATACCACCGCGAGTCACAATCAGTAAAATAAATATTACTAAATGATTATATCTGTATAGCAGGCACTCGTAATTCTAAAACTGGTGGAATAGTGATACAATTATACACTTATTTTAATTCCTATAAAGAACATTTATTTTGCCCACTGAGTGGGCATGTACCTTTAATCTATACGATAATGTTGATTCATTATTGCTATTAACACTAAGATGTATTCAAGGTGCATGATCACGTGGTTACAACAACAACAACGTCGCCCACTCCAAAGTAAGTATTATTTGATATTGTCCTTAATATGCAACGGATTTTGATGGAATGTGGCCCATCAAACGCGTCTTCATGAGCTGCATTTGGTGGTCCAGGGAGTTCGGCACAGACTTATGTCTTTTTTGCGAAGAATCGATTTCCGTGTCGGAGACACGGAAATCGATTCTTCGCAAAAACGACAGAAGTGTGTGCCGAACTCCCTGGACCACCAAATGCAGCGTAACAAGACGCGTTTGATGCGCCATATTTCATCAAAATCCGTTACGTAATAAGGACACTATAAAATAATACGTACTTTGAATCGGTACTTGTTGTTGTTGTTAGTACCACGTGATCATACACCTTGGTATTGGACTGCACGGATTATGAATTACAGTGGAACCATTTTAAATGGATATCCTGGGGACATCCCAGAGTATCCGGTTTACAGCGGTTTCACTACGTATGTTTTTCTTTTCAGGAAAGGTAAAGTAATCCCACAGATTCAAACGGCGCTGGTCAGGTGCCTATTTAATTGTTTGGAATGTGGGAGTGTACTCCGGGCAGAAATTGCCGCGGCTTGTACGGATGAGAAACATCTCGACCTCTCAGTGAGTAAAATATTGTACTTAGTGTCTGTTTCACAAAACCTGCCCACATTTTACGGCTATATAAATAATGCAAACACAATATATTTTTTCTATAATATTAAATTAAAGCAACATTTGAGAATGAATGAGCCTACTTATTATTTCGTGAACTTTGGTCCAATATTGAATTAGAGTGAAGCTGTCTATGGGGATTTAAAATGGGGAACTTTTTATAATTTCAGAAATAGCAAACAGATTTTTTTCAAAATGTAACTTTTGTTTTCTTAGTTAGATCATTTCCAAGCTATCTAAGCTAGGTTTCAGAATCAATTTCCAAACTTTTTCGTTTTTCGATTCCTCCTCCATGTTCTCCACTTGTTTTTTCCCCATTTTAAATTCACTTAGAGATCTCATTTTTCGTACAGTAGCGCTTTTCTGCAGGTCAACTATACGTACTATACCAATACTATACGTATACTATACCAATACGATATGTTTTATATACGATATGCACATAATATAAACGTACGGTATGTTTGTACCGTACATACCAACCAATAGCGTATATATATACCATTCAAATCGTACGTTTATACGATTTTTATACATGTGTATAATTCTGGTACGTTTGTATCGTACAAACATACCAGATTATGGTATATTCATACCATATCCGTACGGATATATCGTATATACGAATGGATATCGTATGTTTGTATAATATTCGTATAGTACGTGTGTACTATACGATGATAAGGTACAAACATACCAATATTATATGAGCATACGATATGCTCATTAAATATACCAATACTATACGATTACGATATGTATACGATATTAGTATATACAAATAGGTAAGGAGCAGAAAAGCGCTTCTGTAATACAATCAATATTTGACCACATTTCACGAAATAAAAAGGAGGCTCATTCTGAAATGTTGATAACATTTAATATTATCGAAAAACATATTGTTTTTGCATTGTTAATATGGCCGTACAATTTGGGCAGGTTTCGTGAAACAGACAGTAATGTTCTATTGAGCACCACCACTCACTTTGGTATTCCCTATTCGTCGAACACAGTATGTTTACTCATAGTGTTCTTATATTAAATCAAGGATTTATGTCTAGATGTCTCTTATTATTATATATTGTAGTGGTATCAATTATTTATGTTTACAAAGGGCAATACAATATAAAATTTGTTTAAAGTAACACCACGTGGTCAACGTGATATATGAGTTATAAAATAGTTCGATACAATTTTGGCATGTTTTGTATCGAATATCAACATTATCAACAATGCTGCTGTTTACACGCCCTGAAATAACAATACTGCTTGATTGATTGGTTGATTTATTGATTGATTTGTTCATTAATTCATTGGTGTTTTACATCCGTTCAACAACAAGGTCATGTGATGCTGTGACTGGAGAAATGGAGCTTATGGGTTTTGCAACCAGTGTAGTTCCAGATCAGTCTATGCATCCGCACAGTGTGATCAGGATATGCACTGTTCGCCATTCCATCAATGAAACACCCTTCCTGCTTCTAACAAGCAATATATAATGTGCATGTAAGTGCATGGGGGGGGGGGGGGGTCACCGTGCATTCCGCACTAACAGTACCATGAAAACGTCCACCACAGTGTCCTGATCAGGTGCCAGGCACCATAACTACACCGGATCACTTAGCTCAAATGTGAATCCCAGTATGATTCACCGTTAAAAGATGAATCCATAAGGATGGATTCATCGTTAAGTTACACATACCTTAATATCCTCACAGTTGCTTCCAATAAAGTACGATATTTTATGTAAATGGCTTTTAAAGCTCACACAAACAGACTTTCCTTCCGCTTTCCGCATGTACGGTGAACTTCAATTACACAAGCGACTTCATCCCTTTATTCACCACCGCCTGCGCTAATCTTGCCAATATGTGTCCATTATTGACTTGCAAATAGTTTAATATTGTGCTTGAAATGAAACAGCTTGACTGGCTGAGCCTGAGCTGTCTTACAGCTGAGGCACAGCCAACCAAACCGCTTGATTGTGAGTTCAGATTGCCAATAGATGCTCAGAAACGTTGACATCTGGACAAGATTAACGCAGGCGGTTGTGTAATATGTTTCCGAGCCGAAAGCACTCATATGTGGCTGTGACTGGGGAAATGGGGCTTATGGGTTTTGCGACCAGTGTAGATCCAGATCAGCCTGTGCGTCCGCACAGTCTGGTCAGGATCTGCACTGTTCGCCATTCCATCAATTAAACACCCGACATGCATGAACAAGCAATCGTTATCAGGCTACAGGAGTGTGCTATTCGATCAGGAGCTGCACCGGTCACACATCCGATAAGCCCCATTTCTCCAGTCACAGACTCATATGCATGCAATAAGGTAGAACACGATATACACTGCCCCGTGTCCTTCTTCAGACAGTGAGCGATGACGTAGTGACGGACATTTTACGAAGGATTGGAAAACTGCTGCAGAAGAGAGACCTGCAATGGGAAGATATGCACCTGAGCCGGACAACAGAATATACCCTGAAACGTGTCCTTTCAAGCTATTTCGGGTAATATATACAAACTACTACTGTCTGTTCCACGTTTTGCTGCCGACGAACCTTTGGCCATTAAACACATTAAATCTAAAAAATATTTTAAAAGTAAGTACTTTTTCATCAATAACAAAAAAGTCACCCTCCCCAAAAGATTTTATTTGTGAAGTTCCATCAAATATTGATTTTATTGCGAAAAAACGCAGCGTTGGGCATAGTACAACGTCATGATTTGACAGAAATATGACGTCATGACGTAACGTCATTAGAAGTTAACGATATGCACGATGAACACGTACGTCGACCTGTGTGACAGCCAGAAAATTCGGGTTACACAACATTTGGTATTCCAGCAAATTTTTTTATTTATTGGTGTTTAACGTCCAGTCAACATCAAATGTCATTTTATGCCGTGTTAATTAATTGGGTCGAATCCCTTATTTTACCTTTTGTGATTGGGGGGGGGAGGGAGTTCAATAAAAAAACAGCACTGAATATTTACAGACAATATATATTCAGCCGTGAAATTAGAATAACCTGATATGGTGCCAGGTCCTCACCATACCAGATTCACTTAACCCTACTCCCTAACAGTGGTAGGCTTAGTACTGACCATACTACTTTTATAATTGGTATAACAGGATTAATCTCTCAAGTAACAATACAGCCAAAACTAAAATGTACCCGAGGGCCAAACCAGGGATATCAGTAGCCTATTTCACCAAAATTGCAAAGTATACTTATCTAACAAAGTATACTTCCAGAGAATTTTCAATTTAGGATAAATTTATTATTTTTATTATACTAAATTTATTAATGTATTATTATCCATTTTGGCTGTGATAATGTAATACATTCAGTATAATAATTCCGCATACTTTTAATCATCAAATATATGCAGTGGTTAGTTCTATATGACAAAATGCATTTCGGGGAAAATAAATGATTACTCCCTCAAAGAATACTTTGCTAGAAAAGTATACTTTGCAATGTTGGTGAAATCGGCTACAGGAGTCAGTAAGGATGAATCCCATCGTTAAATTGACCCTTCACATACTCCCGCTCATTACTCCAGAAAAGAACACATTAACCCTTTGAACCCGAAATCCCGCTATAGCGGTTTATGCAAAAAGTGCAGATCCAGATGAGCCGGCTCGTAACGAGCCGTCTCATCAGGATCTGCACTTTTTGAAAGTAATTTTAATATTTCTTAGAACAAAAACACCCCCCTTTTCATAAATGGACGAATCTGAAAATCATTTTGTGACCATTGGATTGGTCGGAATATAACATATCACAGTCCATTCCAGTTCCTTAGGGTGAAAGGGTTAAGAAGACTATGTTCACATATGGTTTATACATGCATTTATCCAGCAACACTTAGGAAGCAACTGCCGTTGAAAACAATGTGTGTCCTTTAAGGTACATGCCCACTCAGTAGACACAAAATGTTCTTTATATGCAAAGACATCATCTGAGACATTTTCTGGCAAAATAAACATTCATTCGCCATTGCCTCACGTATTGATTGGTATTATTATACATTTTATACCAGACGTAACTTTCAACACTGATATCAGGGGCGATAACCGTGTTTCCTTAAAACGTTAACGGACATTACTATTTATTCTCAGTATTTATTTTTTGGTGTGCAATTATCATACTTTATAATCTATCTTTTCAGGGGACGCATTTAATTAGTATAAATAATTAAAAAATATCTTGCCTCATTTGCATATGAAAATAGCCTGAAACCACCGCGCGTCACTATCAGTAAAATAAACATTACTATATGATTATATCTGTTTCGCGGGCACTCGTAATGTTTAGAAATGGTGGAATAGTGACACAATTATATACTTATTTGATTCCTATAAAGAACATTTAGTGCCTACTGAGTGGGCATGTACCTTTAACACAAAGTGTGATCGTTCAGAAAAGTAAACAACGTTTCAGAACCATCTACTGTCTGTTCCACGTTTTGCTGCCGACGAACTTTTGGCTATTAAACACATTAAATCTAAAAAATATTTAAAAGTAAGTACCTTTTCATCAATAACAAAAAAGTCACCCTCCCAAAAAAAAATAGTTTGATGAAATTCCATCAAATATTGATTATATTGCGAAAAAACGAGTTTCCTATGGGAATTTAACGTGGGGAGTCAATTTCCAAATTTTTTCGTTTTTTGATCCTGAAGGATCAAACAAATATTTTTTTTGGAAATTGACTCCGAAACCTGGCGAGATAGATTGAAAATGATGTAATTAAGAAAACAAAAGTTAGATTTTGAAAATCGGTTGACAAATAATATTTAAAACTAATCTATTTTAGCCCCCATGTTAAATTCCCATAGGAAAATAGTTTTTTCGCAATAAAATCAATATTTGATAGAATTTTTATGAAACAACAAAATTTGGGGAGGGTGACTTTTTTGTTATTGATGAAAAAGTACTTACTTTTAATTTTTTTTTAGATTTAATGTGTTTAATGACCAAAAGTTCGTCGGCAGCAAAACGTGGAACAGACAGTAGATATGGTGTATACAGGTATCCCATAACATGTATGAAACGACTTTCGCTGCAACCAAGTACAGTGAAACCTCTCTAAACCGGACACCCTGGGAGATAGGGATCCACTGTAAATCAGGCATTTTATCATGCTGAACCATAGTTGTGTGATATGCGATCACGAACAGACATTATAACCTGACATAAATGACCAAGAAACCCATCAAAAATTCGATCACATGTTATTTCTTGATGTCCGGTTTAGAGAGGTTTCACCGTACACTTTTCTAGGACGTACATTACCGCCTGTGTTAATCTTCAAGGTGTATAATCACGTGGTACTAACAACAACAACAAGTACTGAAATTTCCAGAATCCATCTGATTCAAAGTACGTATTCTTTTATAGTGTCCTTATTACGTAACGGATTTTGATGAAATATGGCGCATCAAACGCGTCTTGTTAAGCTGCATTTGGTGGTCTCTGTATTTTCGCCCAAACGTCTGTCGTTTTTGCGAAAAAAACGAAATAAGTCTGTGCCAAACTCACTGGACCTCCAAATGTAGCTCATGAAGACGCGTTTGCTGCGCCATATTTCATTAAAATCCGTTTCATATTAAGGAAAATATCAAATAATACTTTCAAGATTTCAACACTTTCAGCCACTGTTGTTGTTGTTATAACCACGTGATCATGCACCTTGATCTTGCTAATATATGCATTTCTTTATTTCAAAATGCTTTAAGATCATTGTGCTTGAAATCAAGCAGCTTGATTTACTGAGCCTGAGCTGTGCTGAAGAAACGCAGAAGATGTTCAGAAACGCTAATAATATGTGCAAGATAAACAAGATAAAGGCATCCGGTTGTGTATGTCTTTAACAGCGCAAAATGCAATGTTTCAGAAAAGGGAACCCAATAACGGCGGAACATAACAAGCAACTACTGTCCATAGTGGCGACATGTGGGGAGGGCGACTCGATCGAGGAACAATTCTACCAAGAAGATGAGACAGATCGCACGACCATCTATTACCACATTTACAGTGACCTGATTACAAAATTAGTCTCATTGGTACGTATTTGGGAAAATGGAGTTTATGGCAACTGTTGTGAAATTTGATTGTTGTGTACAATATAATAACTCCAGCACAAAAATATTTACACAATTCCCTAACATTTGATTGGCTCGTAGCAAGTCTCTGTCCAAAATTTATATCCCAGTAAACTCCCACGCCGAACTACTTTCCGTAACCGTGAGGCGCAGTTAAAATTATTATTAAGAAAACGGAAAATAAACACAATTTATTGATGAATTTATTTGAAATGCTGGAATTATAAGGAATGAATGGCCTTTTTGTTGAATTTATCGGGGGTATAAACTTGGAAAGTCGCTGGAATACTGGACGAGGCCTTCCGGCCATCGTCCAGTATTCCCGCGACTTTTCCAAGTTTATACCCGATAAATTCCACAAAAACGCCATTCATTCCTATACAGGCGCATTAGGATATTAGACAGCGAATTTTAAACGAAGCCATGTGAAGAGGACTTGATGCTAAGGGGTGGGTTGGGTCGTTGTGGTAGACGTAACTTAGCATTCTTCCGTGTAGAATGCTACGGACGATACGGGAGAGTTGTGCATAGTCATCACCGGGAAAACCTTGAAAATCAGGGCCCGGTTGCTCAAAACATCAGTTAGCTTAACGGACTGTTAAATCCTTAACTGAATGGTTAAAATCTCTGTTTTAACAGAGATTTTAACCATTCAGTTAAGGATTTAACAGTCCGTTAAGCTAACTGATGTTTTGAACAACCGGGCCCTGACTGTTAAATGGTGCACCATGTGTACTTTATAAAAAGGTCACAGTTAGCCTCATTGGTATGTATGTGGGCCACAAGGTGAGATAATGGATCCTGCGGTAACTGCAGCTGCTGTGGTTTCTGATAAGTTGCACAATTCACAGATAGATGAGAGTTACACAAGATAGGTTTTTTTTATATTTGTATAGTAATCATATATTATGTTTGTGTAAAGTAAACACACAAATGGAATAAATATGATGATGCGGTACAAACGTACCGATATTATATGAAAATACGGTATGCACCTTAAATAACAATTCGTTCCCACGAAATAACAATTCGTTACCTCAATTTAACAATTCGTTCCCACGAATTAACAATTCATTCCCTCAATTTAACAATTCGTTCCCATGAAATAACAATTCGTTCCCACGGGAACGAATTGTTAATTCGTCGGAACGAATTGTCATTTCGTGGGAACGAATTGTTAGTTCGAGGGAACGAATTGTTAATTCGAGGTAACGAATTGTTATATCGTAGCAACGAATTGTTAATTCGTGGGAATGAATTGTTAAATTGAGGGAACGAATTGTTATTTCGTGGGAACGAATTAATAACAAAAATCCATGTCCCCATGCGGGGCTTCCTAGGAAAGCGCTACCGTACTGTATGGCCCACTACATAACTCACCTCAACCCAAACTGTGTGCATTGAGTAAAACCAATGTAGTCGCTGATAAGTAGCCCATTTCACCGAAATTGCAAAGGTATATTTACCTAGCAAAGTGTACTTTGAGGGAGAGATCATTTATTTTTTCCGAAATGCATTATTTCATATATATAGAACTAACGACTCCATATATTTGATGATTAAACGTATGCATAATTATTATACTGAATTTATTACATTATCACAGCCAAAATGGCTGTGATAATGTATTAACTTCAGTTTAATAAAAATTAATAAATTTATCCTTAAATTGGAATTTTCTCCCTCAAAGTGTACTAAGCAAGATAAATATACTTTGTAATTTTGATGATATAGGCTACAGACCTTTCTTCCAAACCAGGATTTTAATTATTTAATTATGTAATCACATCAACGATCACAGCGTCGTTTCCAATTAATTCAGTTTCATACAATATATTAAATCATCGCTCATGTACGATACATGTACGTCTATATTTGAGGCACGCCATGTGATGTTGTAACTTAGGAGATCTGCGTAATTTTATGAACTACGTTTGCAAAATTTACAATATGTTCCGTAAATGACGTCAAAAGTTGAACATTCTGTCAACTTTTGACTTTATTTATGAAAAATATTGTAAATCTTGTAAACGTATTTAATGAAATTAAGCAGATGCCCGAAGTTACAAAATCACTTGGCGTGTCTGATTTGTGTCTGTGACTGGATACGTGCAGTTATTCATTTTGCGGCCAGTGTACACGTAGATCCGTAGCAGCCTGTGCATCCGCACAGTTTCCACACTGTTCACCATCCATCCTTCATGCTTCTAACAATCACAAGGTGTATGATCACGTGGTTACAACAACAACAACAACAACACGTACAGAAACATGCAGAAGCCCTCCGATTCAAAGTACGTATTCTATTATTTTGTCCTTATTATGTAACGGATTTTGATGAAATATAGAGCATCAAACGCGTCTTATTAAGCTGCAGTGTGGTGGTTTCGGTACACGGAAATCGATTATTCGCAAAAACGACATAAGTATGTGCCGAACTCCCGGGACTGCCAAAATGCAGCTCATGAACACGCGTTTGCTGCGCCATATTTCATCAAAATCCGTTGCCTATTCAGGAACATATCAAAATATACTTACTTTGGAGTGGGCGCGCTTTCAACAATTTAAGTCATTGTTGTTGTTGCTGTTGTAACCACGTGAGTATGCACCTTGAATCAATATAGATAGTTATTTATTAGGCTACATGAATGTACTATTTTACCCGGAGCTACACTGGTCATAATTCCCATAAGCTCCATTTATTCCAGTCACACCCACATTTATTCCAATTTCAGCATCAGAAAAGTAAATCCGCCGAGTTATTGGCGCCGGTCGTCCCCGATCTTATCAAATGGGCCACGATAGCCTCGGATGAGGAACACGAGGACATAAAGAGTTCAATGTTTTATGCTGTACACGCTATAGAGTCGGTTGTTCCGGCAATACTGAAGGACTTTCTGCCGGATATTCTAGGAATCGTACTCAACATGGAGGAATGCAATTCAATGTTATGGGGTAAGATACTTGCGGGCAGTAACTCTGCAAAGCTTCCATCAACTACTCTGCAAATCGTCCTTAGCATAGTTACAGTTCTGTCCATAGCTTTCCATGCAGAGTATCGAATCAGACCTGATTCGCTACTCTGATTCGGTACTCTGCAAAAATCCCATACCGTTCGTACCATTGTTAAGATTTCGTCTAGTTGCGAACAGTAACTCTTGCAATCTAATAATCCGTTGCTACCATATGGGAGTATATTTCAAGAGCCATTGTTCGCAACTAGGTTCCGTCCATAGCCTTTCCTACAGAGTAGTGAACCCGATCTGATTCGCTAGTCTGCAGGGGAATGCTATGGTTGGAACCGTAACTATGAATGGTATGGGAGCTTTTTAGAGTTTCTGCCCGCAACTAATGGGGAACAGTGGTTTTCAAACAATAGTGTCATATCTGCATGACCTAGATAGGAATATCAGGGTTACAACAAATTGAAATCCGACTTTTCGTTGGTCGAACGGCGTCAGATGACGCTACCGAATGACGTCAATTTAATGACGTAACGTAAACAAGTACGTGTTCTTTTCAATGATAATAATGTGATATTTCACCATCGGCTAGCGTAAAACGTTACCTGATAAATATAATACCATGCTAGTGTATTTTGCTCGGATACGGTATGAATTCCCCAGCGTGTCTCGGAATTCCGACGTGTTTCCTAGCCTTGCCTAGTAAACTGGATGCCGTTTCACTAAACTTTGTACGACTAAAATGTTCGTATGTACAAATTTAGGATCGTCTGGAAATTATGGATTTACATTTATTGAGCATAGGCTGCATATCAAACGTCACTAGCATGGTATTCGTATGCCATTCGGGTAGTCGTGTCACGGATTTCTTGGCAATGTCTCGTAATTTAATTGCATTGTGGCTATTTCTTTAGGTACGGTAACCAATCTTTACTGCTTAAACCCGAAACCTGTGCACAGTCGGTTTCAAGATATATTCGGCATGCTGGACAGTGAAGTAGAAGAACACCTGGCCTACGTCATCAGGGTGCTGTACACAGTCAGCCAGAAACATCCAGAGGTAAGCCGTATCACAGGTGCAAGACTCGTACCTGTGATATAAAATGCATTTTTATGTGACACGTACGAGTCTTCCACCTGTGAGCCGTAAGTGCATGTGACAGTATAGAGCGCAATCAACGGATGTGCAGGTTCAGTTCGCGGTCAAAACTAACGCCGCCGCAGAAAATGGCCCCAACGGCTTTTGCGCATGATCTCATTAATACATCACCACGTGCCAGAAAAAGAGTTCCAACGCGAGGCAAATTCAATTACTCGGGTTTAGGCGCGTATTTGGTGTAATCTACGCATTTATTTTAACTGAATACGCATTGCATTGATTGTCATACGTGGGAGTGCAAATACAAAATGCAATATGTAAATAGTTTAGTTCATATACTGACTTTGTAATAAAAAGACATATTTAAAAAATCTATATGGGAACTATAACTGCCTTATTGTTTGGCCCGCCTAGTCGCGTAGCTCCGCATCCGCACAGTCTGATCAGGATCTGCACTGACCGCCATTCCATAAATAAAAAACATTGTATGTTTCTAACAAGCAACATAGATCGTTATCAGGGTTCATTAGACTCAGTGTGCTATTTGATTAGGAAATTCACTGGTCACAAATCACATAAGCCATATATGGGATTGGTGACCAGTGTAGCTCTTGATCACATAGCGGACTCCGTAGTCTGATAACGCTTTATATTTCTTGTTGGAAGCATGCCGGATGTTTCGTTGATGGAATGGTGAACAGTACGGATCTGGATCTACACTGGTCGCAAAAAACATAAGCCCCATTTCTCCACGTCACAGCCAGGTATATACATTGAACAGTTTAGTACAAAAAAACAGGCGCAAATATTAGCAGTTCTTTCTCATTTAAGGATGCGTCGTTGTCTAGGTTGTGAGTTCAGTCCCCACCCTAGGCGTGAAAATTTACTTTCATACATGTAGTATTTCCATCCCACTAGTCTGTATGATGAGACTTTAACTGTGGACCGGTCTCTATATGAGACACGCCATGCTAGTTTGTACCTTCGGACATCTGCGTAATTTCATTAAATACGATTACGAATTTTATATTTTTCATAAATAAAGTCAAATGTTGACAAAATGACAGAATGTAATTATGCATGTACTCTGAAGGTTTTGTCAACTTTAGAAGCCATTTACGGACAATATTGTAATTTTTGTAAACGTATTTCTTGAAATTACGCAGATGCCCGAAAGTACAAAATCACGTGGCATGTCTCATATGACCTTAGTTGTTGCTGGGACGTTAAACCCATTCACTTTCACCTTGCCATACATGGGCGGATTCAGGGGGGGGGGGCGGACCCGGCGCGCGCCCCCCCCCCCCTAAAATTCGCCGAGTAAAGATTTTTTGCAAATTACAAGGCACGTTTCATGCCAAGTGCCATGTATTCCATGCATTTTTCGGTCGTTTTCTTATTGTTTCAAAATTTAAACGTTTTCAATCAAAAATCATGTCTAAACATACTGTGACAGTGTCAATATTTTTGCTCCAAAATGTGCCCGAACGCAGGAAATGCGATGTAGATTCTGCTCGGACGACTATTTTGCAATACTTGACTATATTATCGAACGAGCATAGCTCGTTCGATAATATAGTCAAGTATTGCAAAATAGTTACGCCCCCCCTAACCCGAAATCCTGGATCCGCGCCTGCCATAATTGCAGGTTTTCAACAAAGACCACATCACACGACTGCTCAATGTGTGTGGGCGGGACCAACACATCACCACGTCGATTCTGATGATAATCCAAGAAGTAGCGAAAAGCAATCCGAAGATTGTTACGCCACATTTTCCCAAATTGACCGACGATCTAGCCTTCAAACCGGAGTCATTCTACGTCAGAGCTGGACTACTGGGATACATAGGACGATCGAATCAGGTGTGACTACTATATAGTTGAGACACGCAATGTGAATTTGTAGAAGACAATGTGCGATATTTAATGAAATATATTTACAGAAACTATGATATTTCTGATGTCGAAAGACGACGACATTTTCAGAGCAAAATCACAGGTGGAAGACTCTGACCTGTAACACAAAAACATGTCCATTACACACAAATCCATTACCCCACCCACTTCGTCTCATACAGTACTATCTTCTATACATAGAATATAGTACTGTATGAGACTAAGTGGGTGGGGTAATGCCTTTTTTGTAATAGGCATTCTTTTGTGTCACAGGTCCGAGTCTTCCACCTATGAGCAAAATGCTGAGTAGGAAATTCCGCATTTGGTATGAAACATTCGTCGACTTGCGACGTCATTTACGCAAACTGTGATACATTTTGTAAATATTTTTCATGAGACATCGCACATGGCACAGGTACAAACTCACATGGCGTGTCTCTATTTGAAGTGGCTATACACAGAACTCTGCTTATACGGTCCGCTAGTATGGTTTCCCATAAATCAATCAAACACCTTTGTGCTTAGACAATCTTCGAATGATTAGCCATACGGTCGAGTCCAATGAGGGCATTGTAGCTTGTAGAATTTTGAATGTTTATATCCACAAGGCTTATGTAGGCTGCTGCAAATCTACTGCGGTACTGGATAATTTCGATATTGATTTTCAAATCGACACATCAATACCACAGAATGCAGTAAGCGGTCTAATAATATAGTTTTCCTATACTGAAAGTAAACATTTGAGTCTGTGTACCACTCAAATGTTTACTTTCAGTATAGGAAAATGACACAGCAAAGAGTTAGCTGTTTTCAAATGACAATAAAATCATACATATTGAAATGCATGTATTAGTGTTGCTACTAAAGGCTGCTTTTGCAATAGTAAATCATACTGCCACTCCAGAGTGTGTGCAGGAAAATTACATATATGTGACTGTGACTGGAGACATTTGTATAAATCCTTGGTGACCTTGACTTTCGGTTCAATAAGTTTAGAATTCCTCACACCGTGACACTGACCTTGGTGACATTGACCTTCGTGGGCGAGACATTCTCAGGCGATCTCATTGTTTCTTTAAGTCTATATATAGTCCGTCACTGAATGTACAAGTAATAATGTAAAGCGTTTGTTTATTATAGTTTTACCCGTACTATAAAGGGCTAGCAATAATTGGTTTATGATATACTCACATCTATAGCATAGCATATGTTGTTGTACATTGGTATCATTTAGTTAACAAGCTGGGCCCGGTTGCTCAAAGCTTCAGTTAGCTTAACAGACTGTTAAATCCTTAGCAATGCTAAGGATGTAACAGTCTGTTAAGCTAACTGAAGCTTTGAGCAACCGGCCCTGGCGGCTCACCAACCAGACATTCACCCCAAGCTAAGGCTGTATGTAACCTTCGATCTCCCAGTTGCAGCGAGGCGGAATCACGGACCACTAAATACATATTGTCATTAATCGAATAGTGCAAACAATAGTATGAACAAGTAATTTGTGGATATCCAGGGTTGAAAAGGTTAACTAAATAGTGATTAAATTAACAAATCCAATCCAATATAATTACAGAGTTTGGGCCAAAAGACAATTGACTACCTAGTAAAGCATATAAACTACAAGGATCAAACAGTTGCCCTGACCGTGTTGTGCGCAGTTCGCACTTTGATGCCGAAGCACGTAGACTACATGCAGAAACACAGACTACAGTTAGAGAAGACAGAGAAGACGAGCAATACTCAAGAGATCAAGGATATGTGCCACCAGATGATTCTCGTCCTCGACGGGATTAGGTACGATATAATGTGTTACATTCAGAGCTCCAGAGCAGACGTGTATTGGTCTAATTCGTGCATTTAATGTAGTTGAATATGAATTGATTGTCATACATACATTTGAGTTATGTCTCTTGGTACTATTGTTGGATCATATCACATGATAGTTGTGAACATTAACTCTTGTAATCTACTCCCGTGCCGTCCGTAACGGACGGCACGGGAGTAGGTTTCAAGAGTTACTATATAGATTTCAAGAGTTACTAAATAGAATATTTAATATCTACATAACGATGTAAACTACAGTCGAACCTGTGCTAAAGGCCACCTCCGAATAGCAATTACCTGTCTATAGTAGCCACACGTTTTCCCCAATTATTCAATTACTACATGAATGCACCTGTGAACAATTACCACCTGTGAAAAAAGGCAATATTGTTCTCTTCCCATGACTGGCATTTATCCCGTCAACACAGTGCGTATGTGCCGTGAAACACGGTGCAGTGAAACATTTTTGATATCCTGTCAATACGACCTAATCACTGCGTATGAATATGTGCGGTGGCTGGGATTATATTTTTGCATTTTACAGCCATTTGTAGGTGTTGACGGGATAAATAGAATAGTAGGTTAGTGCCGTGAATGGGAACAACTATCTGGCGCGGCACGGAAACGGGATGTGCTCGGCAGAGCCTCGCCCATCCCGTTTCCTGAGCCTTGCCAGATATTTTTACCCATTCACGGCACTAACCTACTATTCTCTATTTATTCACAGGTTTGACTGTACAATTGGAAACAGGCAGTTTGTTGTATTATTCATTATATGTTCCGATATGTTTGCTTATATAATTATATGAGGTGAACTGGGTAATGCCATTATGCCCAGTAACCGATTTCACCAAAATTGCTAAGCATACTTATCCAGCTAAGGATACTTTTATTTAAACAATATTTTATTTAATTTCATCATGTATATGAACATGCATACATACATAACACGATGGTAGGATACATACACATGATTAGAAAACAAGCTTTCTAAAAGCTTAATATATGAATTCTTCTCCAAGTATACTTTGAGGGAGTAATCATTTATCTTTCCCGAAATGCATTATTTCATATAGAACTAACGACTGCATGTACTATTATTTGGTAATTAAACGTATGCTGAATTAGTTTACTGAATGTATTACATTATCACAGCCAAAATGGATGTGATAATGTAATAAATTCAGTATAATACAAATGAATAAAGTTATCCTTAAATTGACAATTTCTCCCTCAAAGTGTACTTAGCAAGATAAGTATACTTTATAATGTTGTTGAAATAGGCTATTGGTATTCAATGTGCGGTTACTTGCTTCATGGTCAGCAACTGATATATAGGGTGGATAACAAAATGATCCCAACTTTTAAATGTCCATATGTTACAAGTTGTGAATACTAATTAAGTATAAATTATAATGTTATCACGTCATGCTATCGTAAGGGCGCAAATACAGTGAAGATTTGTTGAAGGTTCCCAAACGAAAACGAAGTGAAAACGATCGTGTTGTACAACGATTGCATAGAAACGATTATCATTTGTTGTTGCTTTTTTGTCAATAAATATTTTCATTTAAATATCCAGCTTTCAACTATTAAACGCATGACGTTTATTTCAACGCATCGTTTTGATATCTTATGAGGTTTCATAATTATGAAAACGAAAACGACGTCAGAACGATTTTTAAACGATATGCATTCGTTCGTTTGTGGAACCAGGAACAAATCCGGGCTGTATGTTCGAATTGTGTTCACTGTACAATTGATCATTTATTCCTTCTAACGCAGTATTGAAGAAGTATTTGAAGAAGTCAAACAGCAACAGGAAGACATCGCTGAGCTCGACACAAAGGTGGATGCTACAATAGATACGGTTCAAAACATTGGCGAACACGTTATAGAGCACCATCATCAAATAAAGGGAGTTAAGAAAGACATAGAGCACATAGAAGAACGCGTTGATGATGCAGAGGATAACATTGAGAAAACCAACCTTCGAGTTGAGGAAATTGATAATAAGGTTAGTAGCATAGGTTAGTATGGTATATACCCTGGCATATTGTATATCACTGTATTGAATTCATCTTTCCAATTAAGTTTATATTACTATACGAAGCACAGGCACTTTGTGGTATGGACGACAAAACGCTCTTTACATCGTACCATTGATTTTACTCTGATATTGAATATCTAGAAGGTAGGACACTCGCCATCTTTTCAAACAACAGAAGTGGTGCTAGTGTACGGTAGCGCTTTTCTGCTCCTTACCTATTTGTATTTACTAATATCGTATACATATCGTAATCGTATAGTATTGGTATATTTAATGAGCATATCGTATGATCATATACTATTGGTATGTTTGTACCGTATCATCGTATAGTACAAACGTACTATACGAATATTATACAAACATACGATATCCGTTCGTATATACGATATATCCGTACGGATATGGTATGAATATACCATAATATGGTATGTTTGTGCGATACAAACGTACCAGAATTATACACATGTATAAAAATCGCATAAACGTACGATTTGAATGGTATATCTATACGATATTGTTTGGTATGTACGGTACAAACATACCGTACGTTTATATTATATGCATATCGTATAGAAAACATATCGTATTGGTATAGTATAGTATACGTATAGTATTGGTATAGTACGCATAGTTGCCTGCAGAAAAGCACTACTGTACCTTGGGCCCGGCTCGCTATTCAGTAATTGTATGATTTAAAGAGGCATCTGTCGTTCATACGTACCACAAAGTGCCTGTGCTATTAAGTACGGTAAGTGGTCAATTAGTCTGGTTTTCGCAATTGCAGCCAGTCTGTACTGGTTCTGAATGAACTAAACAATAGGTTCACTTACTCATAATGAAGAAAAATTCAACCTTGTCATATCCTCCAATATTGTTTACATTTTTTGGCCACGAAAACTCTGTTTACATCACGTGACCAACAGGTTCAGTGTTTTCTTTGAAATTCTACAAATATGCTGAAAACTGGTGTTAAAAGCACCCCAAAATGTTCCTCAAGTGAAACTGGGTAGTAATGGATCAAGATTTGCAAGCAAACGGTGTATGTGACCTCAAAACACCCGCACTATTTTTTTATACCGGACCATTTGGTATCCTCTAACCTGGAGAAGGGGACTAACTAATTTTCGGCTGCAGGCCAAAACGGCCAACAGGACCGTTTTGGCATGCAACCGAAAATTAGTTAAAGCGACACATGTTCGAAACAGTTACGTTGTGATGAAAACGGCAGATGACCATTATCCCCAATTCCAACCACCCCAACCCCGATGAAAAATATAAAAAAGTTACCTAATGACATAATAGCTATGCCGCAACGTAAAGAATATTGGCGTTCATTTTAACAAACATCAGGTTAATTTTGCTCATCCTCTATTATAAAATGTACCATGGTAATGTAGTTTGGTATCGATAATATAAAGCTTCTCTCGGAAACGGCTGGAATTCCGGGCGAGCCTAGGCATTCCTAGACGCTTGCTAACCTTGCCTGACGCTTGATATCAATACAAACTTGTCCTGTAGCCGATTTCACAAACATTGCAAAGTATACTTTTCTAGCAAAGTATACTTTGTGGGAGTAATCATTTATTTTTCCTGAAATGCATTATTTTATATAGAAATAACAACTGCATATATTTGATGATTAAAAGTATGCAGACTTATTATACTGAATTTATTACATTATCAGAGCCAAATTGGCTGTGATAATGTAATAAATTCAGTATAATAAAAAATAATAAATTTATCCTAAAATTGAAAATTTCTCCCTCAAAGTATACTTTACTAGGAAAGTATACTTTGCAATGTTGGTGAAATCGGCTACAGGTATTCTCCATGTGCTTGTTACTTGTAGACAATGACAAATGCACCGAAATGGTCACGTGACCTGACAAAGCTGATGAATCCGAAGACGGACAATGATTGGCGGTTGCTGGCGAGTCGTCTTGGTTACAATAACACGGACATCCGGGGCTGGGCTCAGCAGAATGACCCGTGCATGGCGTTACTCAGTGAGTGGTACGCCACGCACAAGACGAGCGAGGCGTCCCATGCCGTGCTGACCGCCTTACAGGAGATGAACCGAGTCGACGGAGCCGCCATTGTCGAGAATGCTATGAAGGCCGCAGGTAACATTTCAATTGTTGCAATGAAGCAGTTTCATATATAGAGGATCTTACCTGAATAATGATATAATATGATAAAACGCGAGTATACTGATTTCATAAGACACGAGGCTATGCCGAGTTTCTTATGAAATTAATCAACGAGTTTAATAAATACCGTATTAAATCATCCCAAATATTAGATTATATTTATTGCATAAGCACATCGTCATACGTTAAGCTGCACTGGTTACCAAACCTGTTTTCTGTAATTTCTCCCTCAAACAGTACTTAGCAATATAAGCATCCTTTGCAATCGGCTACTTGTCATAACCACATTGACAGTCACAGCCACATTTCAGAGGGCGTGGTTGAGGATGAGGAGTTTGAGTATGCCAGCCCGCCACCCATCTTCCTCAGCTACCAGTGGGGCGTGCAAGACGAGGTGAGGCTCCTACAGCGCCACCTCAACATGGCCGGCTACGAGTGCTGGATGGACATCGGCCAGATGGGCGGGGGCGACAAGTTGTTCGCCAAGATCGACAACGGCATACGGGCCGCCAAGGTCGTCATTTGTTGTACCACGGAGAAATACGCACAGTCACCGAACTGTAACAGAGAGGTACGTCAACTGGTGCAACACATTGGGTCGATGCTTGTTTGTGGTAGTTTAATGAGGGATCGTAGCTAGTTATTTCCCTTTGCAAATATATTTATAGAGATCCGGTCCTATGCTATATTTCAGCGTTTATTTCTTACTGAATAGCACACAGATTGAGCTTTGCGAACATAGTAGACCCAGATCAGACTGCACACCTGTGCAGTCTGATTTGAGTTTACACTGTTTGCAATAACATACGTGTGAAAATATGAATCCGGCAAATAATGTAGTCCGAGATCAGATTGCGTAGATATGTCGTATGACCTGGATCGGCACTACTCGAAATCACTATAATTGCTCCTTTTCACATCATATCCTTCTAAATTTGCTCTTTTTACAAGCAATATAAAATGTACACCTTAAAATTTGGACCGGATTTATATAAATAAATTCAACGGGAGATAACTAGCAACGATCCCCCATTCATTTGTAGTACCGCGGAGAAATACGCACAGTCAATGAATTGTGACAGATATGTACGTCAAATATAAGGTTCGACAATGTCCAGCCGTTGATAAACGTTTGCAGTGGCACGAGGGAACTGTTTGAACCCCAAGGTCATAGGCCGCGGGTTCAAACAGTTCGCGAGTGCCACGGCAAACAATTACATTTCCGTCTGAAATATATGCAGTACATTCTGTACTTTGTTAATCTACTCCATTCAAACAGTTGATCTAAACATAAATATTACGGGGCCGCAGTACACGTCGCGTGATGTAACATCATCAATTTCAAAAGTTCAGTGCAACCGCTGTGAACTGGTCTGGTGACGTAATGGTGCGTTCTAGTAACGTCATGAGACACATTAATTACGTAGGTGTTGGCTTGGCCCCGGAATGAGAATTGTCTACAGCCATGGTCAAACAGCACGTGCTGTACGTTTGAACACCGCTCGAGCGGTGTCAAACAACGGCAGTCATGTAATAATGTGTCTGTGACTGGAGACATATGGCTTATCAGGTGTCTGACCAGCATAGCTCTTGATGCAGTAGCATACTCATGTAGCCTGATAGCGATATATGCTGCTTGTTAGAAGCATGATGAGTGTTTCACTGCGGCAAACAGTGCAGATCCTGATCAGACTAGTCTGATCAGGATCTACACTGGTCGCAAAATCAAATTTCTCACAGCCACATATGCATACATAATTATACCGGATTATCTGGGTAGCAATATCTGGCAAGGCACAGGAAACGGGATGGGCAAGGCTCTGCCGAGCACATCCCGTTTCCGTGCCGCGCCAGATATTTTTCCCATTCACGACACTAACCTACTATTCTATTTATCCCGTCAACACCTACAAATGGATTTAAAATGCAAAAAAAGTTACTTCTTACGCAGTGACTAGGTCGTATTGACAGGATATCAAAAATGTTTCACGGCACCGAGTTTCACGGCACATACGCACTGTGTTGACGGATAAAAAGTACTTAATGTCTAATTAAAGTTGTGAAATCTACTGAAAACGGCATTTGTTATTAAATTGCTGGCGGGACATTAAATTATTTTCGTTTTGTTGAATAACATAGCTCGGAATAGAATGCCTTAAACGTCAAATATGTTATGCACCATCCGTTATATGAATGTACGGTTTATTATCCACTCGCCGATAGGCAAGAGAGGATATAGCGTCAGTACATAGAAGTATGCGTACGTTAGTATCACCAAGCACTTAACCCTAAGTAACTGAATGGGCTGCGATATGTTCGTTTTGCAACCAATCCAATCATTGCAAAATGATTTTCAGACTATTCCATTTATAAAAAGGGGGTATTTGTTTTTCTCAAAAATATGAAAATTACTTTCAAACAGTGCAGATCCTGATGAGACAAACGAACGATTGCTTATAGGTTACACATCTTTTTCAAATCGTTTCCGTTTTTTGAATTGGAATACTATGTTTTCGTTGGTCGTTTTCTAATTAAAAGCAACGAATATGATGTCTAAACGATGCGTTGAAAGAAACGACAGGCGTTGAAACAGTTGAAATAATTATATGTATTTAAACGTATATATTGTTTTCACGTGCTAAAAATACAAACAGTAATCGTGTATATGCATATTGCTGTACAAACGCTCGTTTTCGCTACTATACATTTTACAGTCAATTTGGTTTGTTCCAAATATGGCGTTAAAATTAACAACAATCTATGTCAGTTTGTCGCAAACAGCGACGTAGCAATATTTAGCCAATCAACAACATCGCGCGACGTCATGTGTGTCTAATGTATTGTATTTGGATATAAACGCAATACGTCAAAAGGGCGTTTGGATTATGAATTGATAGAAGGGGTAAATATTACTATTTTTTCAATTGTAGGTGAATTTGTCCGTGAACCTGGGCAAGCCAATCATACCCCTTTTGATGGAGAAAATGGCATGGCCGCCCAAAGGTTCAATGGGGCCGATATTCAGTGAATATTTGTTCATCCGTTTCTTCCAACGGGGCGACGAGGAGACGAAGGACCAGCGATACTGGCCGGTACCGAAGTTCCAGGAACTGCTGATGCAGCTTAACTACTACGTCGTGCCCGATCCAAAGTTGATCAAGAAAGGTACGGTGACCAATTGTTGAAGGTTCCCAAACGAACCAAACGAAAACGAATGGAAAACGCAGTGACAACGATCGTTTTGTACAACGATATGCATAAACACGATTATTGTTTCTTTCGTGTTTGTATGTGAAACAATGTTTTAGTTTAAATACCTGGGACCCGTTTCACTACGCTTCTTACGACGAAAATGTTCGTAAGTGCAAATTTAGGATCGTCCGGAAATTTCAATGGATGGATTTACATTTATTGAGCATAGGCTTCATATGCAGCCTATGCTCAATAAATGTAAATCCAATAATTGTTTACAAGAAAACATTGTTGATGTGCAATTTAGAGACTATCATAACTTTGCACTTACGAACATTTTAGTCGTAAGAAGTAAAGTGAAACGGGCCCCTGGTTTCCAACCATTTAAAAGCATGTCGTTTCTGTTTTCACATCCTTTTCGTTGTTTTCAATTAGAAAATGATGGTTTTGTTTATGAAACATTGTTTACTAATTACACAAATTAAAACGATGTGCAAAGGCAATCGCATTTATGGAACCAGGAACAAATTCGGACTGTTTGTGTCTGGGGGCCGTTTCACTAAACTTCGTACGACTAAAATGTTTTTAAGTGCAAATTTAAGATCGTCTGAAAATTCCAATACATGGATTTACACTTATTGAACATAGACTGCACATGTAAATACAATAATTGTTTACAATAAAACAGTGTTAATGTGAAATTTACAGACTACCATAAGTTTGCACTTATGAACAAGTTTAGTGAAACGTCCCCCTGGTCTGGATCTGATTGGCTAAATGGTGGATAGCGAATTCATTGAATACACTGTGTGGGTACTCACCGGCCTGCTGTGTGGGTATCAACGTCTACTGGAAATCAGGGGCCCGTTTCACTAAAGTTCGTATGTTCATATGTTCATAAAATGTTCATAAGTTCAAACTTATGGTAGTCTGTAAATTTAGGTGAAAATTTAGGATTGTCTGTACATTTTAATTGATGGATTTACATTTATTGAGCATAGGCTGCATATGCAGCCTATGCTCAATAAATGTAAATCCAATAATTGTTTAGAAAACATTGTTAATGTGAAATTTACAGACGATCATAATTGTTTACTTACGAACATTTTAGTCGTACGAAGTTTAGTGAAACGGTCCTCTGAACTCGCAATCAAACAGTTTGATTGGCTGAGCCTGGCCTGATGCCGTTATACAATAATTTTCACGGTGATGATTGCGGCTGTGGCTGGAGAAATGGGGTGTATGGGAATTGTGACCAATGTAGCTCTTGATCATGTTAGAAGCATGACGGGTGTTTCACAGACGGAATGACAAATAGTGCAGATCCTGATCAGACTGTGCGGTTGCACAGGCTGATCTGGATCCACACTGGTCGCAAAACCCATAAGCTCACTTCTCCAGTCATAGCCACACATATGTTGGCCTATACATGAACGAGCCTGTACCGTGTGTCATTGCAGCGTACAAGGACTGGTGGAAGCCAATCGCAGAGGAGATTGTTATCGATGAAAAGAAGAGTAAGACGGGATCAACCCAGGTCCAGAGTACAACGCAGGTAACACACTTTTCATAACGTGAAATCCATACTGAGTGAGATATTATTCTCAGACCACGAATTCGATATATGACTGTTGCAACAGGGTATAATTTCATCATTTTCACGTGGTATGTTTTTTGTCCTACTCTTCTAGAAGAAGTTCTATACACGTTTCCGTCAAACAGTTGGTATGAATGTGCACTAACTATGAACGTCTAAACGCCTCCTAAATGCCCTATAACATAATAGACAATGTTCAATATTTCACAATATTGTCAATAACATATAATTACAGGCCTATCGTATATACATATCAGTTTGTATTTATCGTCTAACATGAATTATTATTGCAATGTATGAGCTCAACAAATTATACATTCAGAGTACTAGTATCACTGACGATTGGGGTTATGATTTATTAGCAACAACAATATTTACAATGAAACCCCTGTAAACAGGATGTTTAACTTAGATGTGTTTCGCTGTTATGTATCTTTGATTACAATGGCTTTTCATGAGTGCAATACACTAGAATTTGTCAAGAAGCGCTAACATGTCTGATCTACAGTGGAACATCTCCACACCGGACACCCTGTGGAACTCCCAGGGTGTCCGGTTTGGAGAGGTTCCACTGTATCCAAAGATGATTACCAAATCCACTGCGAAAATTCTGATAATAAATGATGAAAATGAAAGCATAATGTGTGAAAGGTACAAACAAGTATGTTTACTCAGGTGAGATGATGTTCGTGATGCAATGCGTGTCTGAGTGACTTGGTCCAACCACTAAAAACACTAGTTTTGCTACATTCACTCGGTTGCTAGTAGAATGATGCAATCATTCGCGCATCATTTCATGATTATCGTCTCACCTGGTTTAATAAACAGAAAATATTTCATAATTATATTTCCCTCAGGTGGATCAGAAGAAACAGCCGCTTGTGTTTCTATCTTACCAATGGGGGAAACAGCCACAGGTCAAAGTCCTCTATCAGCGCCTCACAAGTCTTGGCTACACGGTCTGGATGGACATTTATCAGATGGGCGGCGGTGATTCACTATATGACAAGATCGACAGGGGACTGCGCGGCTGTCAGGCCGTTGTGACGTGTGTCACTCCGAAGTATGCTCTATCCGCCAACTGCCGTAGGGAGGTCAGTCTGGCCGACGCCTTGAAGAAACCAATCATTCCGTTGTTACTGGAGACGATGACTTGGCCACCTGATGGCCCAATGAGCATGGTGTTTACACAACTGCTCTATATCAACTTTTATCGCGACCCCGATATGCAGATGACGTGGAAAGGACCATCGTTTAACGAACTCTGTGATAAACTCCAAGAGAACATACCGGAGGTTGGGCCAGCTAATGTCGAAGCTCCGTCTGATAAGGCAAAAACAGGCGGCACGCCTTCTGCGGGGAAGGCTAACCCCCCTGGAAGACCGACTGCATCAGCCGGCCACGAGCCCGGCAAGACAGCTGTCACAGACGGCATACATTCCGGTAGTAAAGCTGCGCCACGACCTACTCGAAGCACGGTAACTAAGACTCCAGTGGGTAGCGGTAAGGATGCAGAAAGCGTATCTACGCCCAGACCGAAGTCCAATACTAAAGCAACTCCGGGCATGACGAAACAAACTCCGAATGGCACACGTGCTGGAAACAAAAGCAATACTGCCGATACCCCGGGCATGACGAAACAAACTCCGAATGGCACACGTGCTGGAAACAAAAGCAATACTGCCGATACCAATGCAACTAGCGTGGATCCGAAATCGAATTCCCGAACCACACAAGCGGACGCTCACAAGGACGCTGGAAAAAGCTCGTCCGCGTCAGGATCACGGTTTTCAGCTTCAAAGAGAAGAGAAGTCGAGCTTCAGAAGGAGGGAACTGGAGACAACGACGAGAACAAGACATTATACTCCAGCCGCGCGACTGCAACTACACGACAGCCGGTGAACAACGTATCAGCTAACACTGACATGAAACAAGACAAGTCGCAGAAACAGCGTGTAGCAGATTCTACACAAGTGGACAAAGGTACTAGGACAACGGCCACAAATAAGCCAACTATACATGCTAATACCCCCAATGCATCGCAACCGCGTACATCAAGACCTTCAACCTTGGACAAGCACAATTCTGATAAAAGCGGAGCAAGTGCGAAACATGCTGAAGCGCCAGCTAATTCTAAATCGTGTACAATATTGTAAAAACATACGACAGAAGAATGCCACTAAACCGGACACGCGGAAGAATATGGATGTTTAACTTAGATGTGTTTCGCTGTTGTGTATCTCTGATTACAATGACTTTTCATGAGTGCAATACACTAGAATGTGTCATAAAGCGCTAACATGTCTGATCTACAATGGAACATCTCCAAACCGTTCACCCTGGGGAACCAGGGTGTCCGGTTTGGAGAGGTACCACAGTATATACATATGTGACAAGCCATGAGATTTTGTACCAAAAAGGATGTGTGGTATCTCATTCACAACACATGAGCATATTAATTTACACAATTTACATTGTTTTCCATAAAGGACGTCGAAAGTTGAGGAACTCCGCATTTGCTGTGAAAATCATCTCAACTTGCGACATCATTTACAGAAAATATCAGTTTACGTAAATAGTTTTCATAAAACAATTGCACATATTCTTGGGTACAAAATCACATGGCGTGTCTCAAAATTTTGTGGCACGTCGTTGTTCATTGGCATACCGATTGCGGCATAGGTTGGCCTAGATCAGTCCACAGATAGGCCTACAAATTGTTAAATTGAGGGAACGAATAGTCATTTCGCGGGAACGCATTGTTAATTCGAGAAAACGAATTGTTATATCGTGGGAACGAATTGTTAATTCGAGGGAAGGAATTGTTAAATTGAGGAAACGAATTGTTATTTCGTGGGAACGAATTGTTAATTCGAGGGAACGAATTGTTAAATTGAGGGAACGAATTGTTATTTCGTGGGAACGAATTAATTGTTATTTCGTGGGAACGAATTAATACAAAAAAAATCCATGTCCCCTGCAGGGCTCAGTATAGGCATTCATTCAATAACGGTCTTTAATAAGATTAGGCTACATGAGTGTATAGCTGATCATAACCATAACTATAACGCGGGAAACGTAAATTGTCGTCTGCTGTCGATTTATGTTTTGTCTTCTTTCTCAATAAAAACATGGTTTCACTGCACTTTACAATCATTTCCATTGGAAATTATTCTAAAGTGTTGTCAAAAAATTGTTTTGATGAGAAAAATGGAAAATAACAAATAAACAGCAGACGACAAATTTTAACTCGGCATTGTAAGAGTTAATCAGACCCGTTTTTTCACAATGTAGCCCACCAATTGTAAAATTGCAAGTCTTAGAGGTATACGGACTATCATAAACTCTATATTACAAGTGCACATGTATCGTACTTGTCAATGTGTGGTTATGATAGGATAAATTGGGGTTTATGGATTTTGCGACCAGTGTAGGTCCAGAACGGATTGCGCTCCATTGTTGTCTCGTCCGCGAAAGCGGAAAGCGAGATATAGGTTTTGCTTTTCCGGAGTCGGCGTCGTGTTACGGTCATTACTTCAACACCTTATCAGCTACAGTCATTAAACTTTATACATACATGTACCTTTACTATGATATGTAGATGAATATATAACTATTCTCGGGGCCCCAGGGGCAAGGTCAAGGCCCCAGGGTCAAGGTCAAGGCGGAACAAGGCGAGACATTTGATTCCGCGGAATTATTGTATTTCAATGGGACACGAATGTACGTATATAATAAGAAAGCCGATTTAATATGAGGCTATGCCGAGTTTCTTACGATATCAATCACCGAATTTAATAAACCAATATTAAATCAACACAAATGTTATATGATATGTATTGCATAAGCACATCACACTACGTGGAAGCTGTAGTGACCACGTAGCGTCTATTCCTACCGGCCTCATTTGCATATTCATGCGTGTATTATGATTTTAATACACCGTGTTGTTCCACTGTGAAAGTATATTTTATGTAACTAATAGAGGTTCTCAAACGATGGTTTGTTTTTAAATTGATGATGTCTTTATGAAAGGAGCCAGGCACTATTTATGAATGTAATTGTGCATTTGTGCATAAACTTGCTGACGAGTTGCTGAAAACTAATATCAGATGAAAACGAATATTATAGGATTGAATGGCATTTTTTTTGGAATTTATCGGGGTATAAACTTGGAAAAGTCGCGGGAACACTGGACGAAGGCCGGAAGGCCAACTCCAGTATTCCCGCGACTTTTCCAAGTTTATATCCCCGATAAATTCGACAAAAAGGCCATTCATTCCTTATAATTCAAGCATTTGAAATAAATTCATCAAGTAAATGTGTTTAATTTTGACAGACGGCAGCCATTTGTTTACATTGACAGCACTGACAGCGCACCTGTAGAAAGTAGTTCGGCGTGGGAGTTTAATGGGATATATATTTTGGACAGAGACTTGCTACGGGCCAATCAAATGTTAGGGAATTGTGCTGGAATTATGAGACTATGCTTACTAGTATCACATGACTTCACTCTCCAATTAGTATAACCCGGAGATTTGCAATAGGTGTCGGAGAGCATTGTCTATGTTCGTATCTTGTTGCAAAATATCCACAGAGAAATATAGTTTTAATACAACAATATAACTTATACATGTATATGTCATATTATATGGTCATGTTATTTGTATAGGCGTCCTATTACCGAACGGGAACACATTCAAAAAGTAGTGATTTTAATGCTCCACTGAACCTTGTAATGACGGTAAACACTTTGTGACGTCAGCATCAGAACGTCATTACTTTGCAGGACCATTTGGAAAGCCTTCGGTCTGTTCATATGGCAGGCCTGACAACATCAGGATTGAAGCTGGAATCTCTGGGGTTTTATTACTTTTCCGGATCTCAGTTTTTCTAAGAAAATCTTCGCTTAGTCCAAAAACGTTGAAACGGGCTAACCAAAGTACACGTTTTATGGCCTAACTATACACAAGGTGGTTGTTGTGACTGGCGATATGGGTCTTATGACATTTACGACAAGTGTAGATCCAAATCAGTCTGCGCATACGCGCATTCCGATCATGGTCTGCACTGATCGGCATTCTGTCAGTGAAATACGTGTGATTCTGGGGGCAGTTTCACTATTATCCCGTCAACACAGTGCGTATGTGCCGTGAAACACGGTGCCGTGAAACATTTTTGATATCCTGTGAATATGACATAATCACTACGTATGAATATGTGCGGTGGCTGGGGTTATTATTTTGCATTTAAAAGCCATTTGTAGGTGTTGACGGGATAAATAAAATAGTAGGTTAGTGCCGTAAATGGGAAAAATATCTGGCGTGGCACGGAAACGGGATGTGCTCGGTAGAGCCTCGCCCATCCCGTTTCCTAAGCCTTGCCATATATGTTGTCCCATAACCTACTATTCACTATAACTTGTGTACATAAACAAATACGCATACAGAGCTCCAGACAAGTTTTGTATCTAAAGAGTATTATACCCGCCCATATTTCAAATTCAATGCGTAATATAGAGACTTAGTAGGTTAGTGCCGTGCATGGGTAAAAAGTTATCCGGCAAGGCTCAGGAAACGGGATGGGCGAGGCTCTGCCGTTTCCGTGCCGCGCCAGATATTTTTTCCCATTCACGGCACTAACCTTCTATTCTATTTATCCCGTCGACACCTACAAATGGCTGTAAAAGGCAAAAATATAACCACAGCCACCGCACATATTCATCCGCAGTGAGTAGGTCGTATTGACAGGATATCAAAAATGTTTCACGGCACCGTGTTTCACGGCATATACGCACTGAGTTGACGGGATAATTTACTTTTACAAATGTATTATTGATAACTTCCTTATTAAATAGGGCACAAATGATATAAACAAAAACAATGAAAAAATTCACTTATTTGAACAGCAAAAAGCAAACACTGTATTAACACTGTAAAATGCAAACAACTTACAGTACTTTCACTACTCAATAGGAACATCAATGCGTATTTTCACATTGATGTGAATATTTTGTGCTCCCCCTGTTGATACTCAATGCGTATTCTGCTAAAATGAATAATACGCCAATACGCACCTTATCTGCAGCTCTGCGTATGTAACTCAGGGGCATCGAAACCTCTCTAAACCGGACACCAAAGACGCATCTGTGATGTATGTTTTTGATGAGTTCCTTGATCATTTATCTCAGGTGTAATGTATATTCGTGATCGCATAGAATACCACTAGTATATGACTCAAAATTATCAAATGCCTGATTTACAATACAACCCCTCTAATCTGGACACCACCGGGACTTCCCACGGTGTCCGGTTTAGAGAGGTTCCGCTGTATATATTTGGTACCGTTGTCCGTTGTAACTCCACATAGCCATCGTAAATTCCCAGTAACACATCAACAACTTCATAGTGCTGCCATTTATGGACTTATATGCCCGGCTGTTGATGCTGCATAACCAATTTATATCCTTTAGTGTAGGCGACGATTTGCTGGAGGTTCCCAACACGAGAGAAACAACAATGAATGGAAACGGCAGTGCCAACATTTTATACAATTTTCGTTGGTCGTGACACGTTCAGAAACGTAAACATTGTTTTATGATTATATAAACGAAAACGATGTCAAAACGATGTGTAAACGAAAGGCAATCGTTCGATTGTGTAACCAGGTAGCTAACTAACGTAGACGAGTATATTTATCTTGTCCACGCACACACTGTCATATATCTAGATGTTATCTAGGTGTTATTTGATTCAAACATTTTTGCGTTTACAATCCAAAAATCCAACCTTAGTCCTCTGCCGAACAACCACGGGACCCGGACTTGGCGTGATTTTGCATCTTCAGGATAATTCAAGATGGCGTCCAAATTGGCTGCCTAAAACAACACACAACCAGCTGTTTGATTCTTAATAGTCTAAAACCAATACATAGTTCTGTAATATATTGTAAATTGGCACGTACTGTCAAAGGTTAAGTCTGCATTGCAAATTCAATGTGTTCATTGAATTCATATTGAGTTTTATTTTGTATTTCGTATAATGTATTTAATTGCTCATTATTCACCGATATGCTGATTAAGTGGTGTTCAAGATGGCCGCCAAATAACTGTGTGCATTAATATGTGAATAGAGTACAGTTAATTCTGCTCTGTCATACAATATATATAGGAATGTGATGATGTTGCATCTACTTTTCATATTTTATTGACGTTTGACTGATGGCACTCTTTTATCCTTTTAACTTGATAGAATTCAAGATAGCGCCCAAAAATAATAATAATAAGATAATATACATTGTTCTTATTTATATTTAGTACGTTATACATTTGTAGTATATCGACGCTTAAACAAAGAAAACGACATATAGTTGATTCACCGAATTGCCGGTCCAAAATGGACACCATAACATGTAAAACATAGTAGGCCGTCAGCCAGAAATAAATGGAACCCCCCCCACTCTGTGGGATTTTTGGAGAGATATTTCTTCGGAAACTACATTTAATTACGAGTTATATGCCATATGTATGCGCTCTGTAACCCGCTGGATTAATGTTTGGTACCATTTTGAAGTATACCACCCTCGGACTTTTCGTAATTGTGAAAAATCACATTTTTCGTTGAAAATCGACTGTTTTTTACCATTAGATATGGCAGTATTGTATGTTTTCTGATGTGTTCATAATTATACAATGGAATAATGTTCAAATAAATAATATCTGCTGATTCAGATGAAGAATGTTGCACGTTTTGTTACCTCATCCACTGAATTTCAATGGCAAAACACCTACCTTAATAACTCCATATATGGCACCAGTGGGAGGAAATTACAGACAACGAATGGGTGTTGGATACTACATAGAAGGGGTACGCTATTCCGTTCTTCCAAATCGCACCGTTGAGGGGATCGCTACCAGAGAGCGACGCAATGCGAGATCCGATCAAGAGAGACCTTCTAAATCTGGAAATAGAATCTCTCTTCAGGAAAAGAGCAATAGAAAAAGTCCGGGACCTCACCAGCCCAGGCTTCTACATCAAACTTTCCTGTGCCAAAGAAAAATGGGAAGCTGAGCCCTGTGCTAGATTTGTCGGCACTGAACACATATGGTGGTTGAACATTTCAAAAACAAAGCTTTCCAGTTCACCATTTTGTCATTCGGAATTTCGACGGCTTCAAAAGTGTTCATCAAACTGATGGAGAAGGTGGCCGCAGTCAAACGTCTGAGGGGGTAAATTTGCTCCAATACTTCGACGATTGGCTGACACACCAGCAGTCAAAGTGGGTGGTGAGGCAAAACTGGTGTACAGTCTGGCAAACTGTAACAAAACTGGGACTGATACCCACGCAGGATTTCAATTATGTTGGATGAACTTCTTGACGGCATTATGTATAGTCAGAGTCCCTTTGGACATAGTTCAGAACATTCTGACATTGGTATTCAGAATTCTGGATGCGGAAGAAATCTCAGCATGGGAATACCTGTCCTTACTGGGGACACTCAATGAGGTAGCATAGTTTCAAATTATGGGGAGATTACACCTGAGACCTCTGCAATTTTATCTGCTGTTTCATTTGGTGCTGCATCGTTGTCCAATGAATTTGTTCATCCCAATGTCGAAGAATTTCAAGAGACATCTTTGTTGGTGGGCAAAGAATGACATATATCTACACATACATGCACTACGTAAATTGTATATCAATTGGATTAACGTAAGACAATTGCATATTGAAGAAAATGGGGGGGGGGGGGTGTCGTGAGTGATGATTAGTTGGAAGAAAGAACGGAGATACGCAGGCGACTAAGGCATACATATGGAACGAAACGCTTCCAGAGTACAATCGCTGAACGGTAAGGTGAGGTTTAGATTAGGATGTCTGTTATCCCTTATTCCTGCGTTGTATTATAACAATACTAACACAGTTATTACCCAGGGTTATCTTACACACTATGCACTTGCATATATGTACGGGGTAGCACTTGCATCTATGTACGGGGTAGCGAAAATCATGGGTATTACACCTCCCACCAATGGGCAAATTCTGCCTTAGTGAAAGCAGTGACAGTATTACATTAATATGAAAACAATTTAATGTAAACTTTATATTAATTAATACTTACCTGTTTTCACTAGGTTAGTCCCACCTCCCAACCCCGCTAGTCATATATATTTTCCTTCACAGGCTGGATATTTGAATGACGTGGCAGCCTTGAATTGAGGGAATTGTGGGTATTTATAGAAGGTTAGCGTTTCCATTAATATACACGATAAGGAGCATATCGATTTTATTGACTAGCCTATGTTGTAAATAAATGTTGTAAATACGCTAAATTGTACCTGCCCGATAATTCCCAATGGAAATCAAATCGCTTGCCATAATAACTAGATGGCCATGGCCTGCATGTCGTGCCCGCCGAGGCATTTGATAGTACAAACAATTTTTTTTATTGCAACAATGGTTTAGCCCGTCGACGTAAAAACGTGCTGCACCCGCCGAGGCTTTGATAGTATACCCAAAAACTTTAACTAAAAAACACTTTAACCAAAAACTTTATCCTGAATGCACACCAATGTGCCAACTATATCGCTCTGTCTGCAAGCGGGCCCAACAAAAACTTTAAGGGAAATTTCAAAGTAATTTGACCGTGACATTGGGCACATATAAATAATAATGAAAATGTGGGTGACAAATACACCGTATGTGAAGTTTCGAGTGAATTGGTGAAGCGGTTTCAGAGATATAGTGTTCTTAAAGGTACATGCCCACTCAGTAGGCACAAAATGTTCATCTGAGACATTTTCGGGCAAAATGAACATTAATTCACCATTAATTCACATATTTATTGGCATTATTATACATTTTATATCAGACGTAAATTTCCACACTGCTATCAGGGGCGATAACCGTGTTTCCTTAAAATGTTACCAAGACATTACTATTTATTTTTTGATGTGCAATGATCATACTTTATAATCTGTCGAAAACATTATTTTTTTCAGGGAAACACATTTAATTAGTATAAGTAATTAAAAAATATCATGCCCCATTTGCCTATGAAAATAGCCTGATATCACCGCGTGTCACTATCAGTGAAATAAACATTACTAAATGATTATATCCATATAACGGGCACTCGTAATGTTTAGAACTGGTGGAATAGTGAAAAAATTATACACTTATTTAATTCCTACAAATAACTGAGAATACACATAACTTTAATTGTTGTGCCTACTGAGTGGGTATGTACCTTTAATTAGCATAAATTATTAAAAACAAGAAATGCGTCTGTCGAACGCGGATGCCACCTGCAGCATATTTGAGAAACTGTGACAAAGTGGTTAACCGAAAAGTGTGACGGATGGACAGACGGACGGACGGACGGAAGGACGGTCCAAACACTATATGCCACCCGTTTCTTCGAAACCCGGTGGCATAAAAATATCATGCCTCATTTGAATATGAAAATAGCTTGATACCACTGCTAGTCATTATCAGTAAAATAAATATTACTAAATGATTATATATGGATATCGGGCACACATAATTTTTAGAACTGGTGGAATAGTGACACAATTATACACTTATTTAATTGCTATAAAGAACAGTTTGTGCCTACTGAGTGGGCATGTACCTTTAAAAACTTTTAACCTTAAATCAAAAAAATTTAACCGGACGCACAAAGTGACGTACATATGGATGTACGTACGTATGTAGGCCAATGTGACAACTATATCGCACTGTCCACATGCAGGCATGTCAAAAACTTTGAGGTAAATTTCAAAGTAATTTGACCTTGATATTGGGCACAGGGGTTGCAGGGGTTGAGCATAGAATGAAAATATGGATGATGATAAACACACATGTGAAGCTTCGAGTGAATTGGCGAAGCTGTTTCTGAGATATAGTGTTGTTAAAAACTTTAACCTACGGTAAATAAAAACCAGATGGCCATGGCCCGCATGTTGAGCCCACCGAGGCATTTGATGGAGTAGTATATAAGAGTCATAATGATACAAGTTTATATGGAAGCCACACACTACGTGTGGTGGCTTCCACACGAAACTTGTAATCATTATGACTCTTATATACTACTACCGCGAGACCATATATTTATGACATGAGAAGATACACCCTATTAGAGATAAGAATCCCTATGTTATACTCAGTATATATATAACATAATGGTTCTAGTTAATTGTGCGTGGTTGAAGACAGGTAGTCACGAGAGATGTTTTCGCACCGGTATTTACGAATATTGCAAACATCACCGTGCATGGATGCGAAGAGGTTCCGTTTCGCCTCGCCCATGTCGGCATTGTGGGGTAGGGACCAAAGCCGAGTCATTGCTATGTCCACCATGCGGTGGCACTCAGGCTACTCATCGAATGGCTAACAAGGGATTACGTGCTCACAAGTATTATCGTTTAGTAATAATTCAAATCGGAAAGTCAGTTAGAAAGATAGAATCGATCTAATAAGTCACGGTGTTTCTACAGCATTAAAACACTGTAAAAAACATTATCAAACTAATTTTATAAAATTGGAAAAGGAAAAATTTGAACGAGAAAAAAAACAAAAAAAGAGTACCAATATAAAAGAGAAAATGGATAATTCAATAGAATTTGAATTGCAAATTTTTAATGACTGTGTTGAAGAAGTTTACGAAGAATACGGGGGTTATAATCCTGTATATAAATTCTATAAAATGAGAACACTAGGCGATATCGAATATATGAAATACCAGCGTAATTTATTACGCTCCGATAAAAACGTTACATTTCCAATATTATACCGGCAATTATGTCAACTATACAAGAGGCAAATACGAACATTAAGACAGATAATGCGTATCGGATATGAAACTAAGGCGTATTATATAAAACTATTAAAACCCAACGATTCGTTTACGAATGTACATTTTTACGATATCGCTTATAAAGATATTGAAAAATTATTATTGAAAAAAAACAACTACTAATTAATTTATAGCCGAGTGTATTTTTCTTATCGAAGGTATGTAAACGGGCTATCTGAAATTATTTTTCATCAACCTCGAGCGGTCGGAGTCCGACCGCCGTTGTCATGCAGTTGTTTACCATAGCGAACACATTTGTAGGGATAGAAATAAATAAATAAAAATGCTTAGCTACAACCGCGGCGCAAACCCACGACCCTCGTCTCTATAGATTATCGCCTTAACCACACGACCACGAAGGCTGTTATGATAAACACTACCTAGTGTTGTACAATTATCGATTTACGACAATGTTTCAATTACACGGGTTATGAACCATGCGTAAATTGATAGCCGAGGTAAACAGAGCCGAGTGTATCAATTACACAGACGGTGTGTACAGTGTAATCCTAGACTGAATTTGTTATGCGATTACGGCGTAATTCTCAGTGAAAAACACATGTTGCATAGGTATGTAAATTTGTTTACTGCACCAATATAAGAAAATTAATTATTTTTTAAAAAATCACAATGGTGCTGTAACATTTCTTCCGACTTTATCTCCAATTTTTTCCCTAAATTTATCCCAATCAGTACACTCAATCTTGGGCATGGTGGCGCGTGCCTTGATTCTTATATCATTTATTAATTTTTCATATCTCCGCATTTCTTCCACCACGGATTCAAACTCTAAATTTGATATTTTCTTATCGGCCAACGCTTTGGACACCATAACGTCGATGCTATTTTTCTTAGACATGGCGAGAACGGATATTCTATCATGTTTTCTACCTTTTTTCTCGAGTTTTCCACCCGACGCCCTAATTACCATACACAACAACCCAGAAACGGCCGACACCGCACATAAAATCCCTGCTACGGGAACCGTTATAATGGTGGATATAGTTGCAGCTGTCCCCGCCCCACACAACACAGAAACACTCGCCAGAGCCGTGCTAGATACTTCAGCCATGTTCACCGCGCGCCTATATTTTTTAGCGTTTCTTTTTCTATTTGTATATTCTCTAACTAAAATATCCTGCATAGCGACGATATTATTCAACCTAAAAATCTGAACTTCTTTCGTTAATTGTACACAGTGTTGATGGAGTGGTATTGACAATTGGAAGCGTTGATTCGTTCATATTTAAATTTTACAAATTTGTTTCAATATATTAGTATTTACACAATAAGTTCAATTAACAATGAGACAATAGTGGAAGAACTCTCTGAGTCACCGATTTTCGTAACAAAGTTAATAACACTACCTTGGGAAAGTCTAATTCGATCATTACCGGCGAACGAAACAATCGTCGAACTATCTCCAGAGATTTTAGTGACTCCAATTCCCCCGTTCTTCCCCATCTACTACAATATTTATCGCGACCGCGCCCACAGGTTTACCATTAGCATTAACCGAGCAGACCGCCATTTGGATAAACTTCACCTGCGGCTGTCATAGTGTATCCCCCATATTTATTACTCGCTTTGGCACCGAACGAATATTCATAGTGCCCCTCAACCAATGGGCCCCGCTTCTCAGCCCAAACTGTTATGACACGTTTTGGTGTTTTCATTGTTTTCACTATTCCGGCAAGCGCCCTGTTTGCGTTATATGCCTCAGTACGAATCTCATAAGAGGCCTCCTCAAGAGCTTTGGTCGCGGCTATACGATCATGTTTCAGTTTATCAGAAACTTCGGTTATTTTTCCATCTAGTTCGGTAAGTGCCGCTTCTCTGCTGAGAGAGTCCTCTAAGCGCAACGCATCATAAGCCTCCGTAATGGTCGCCTGGTGGCCTTCTAAGGCTTTATCAATACCCGACCGGGCCTCTTTTTGAAATTCGGTTATTTTTCCATCTAGTTCAGCAACCGCCGCCTCTCTGATGAGAGAGTCCTCTGAGCGCAACACCTCATAAGCCTTCGCAAGGGCTACCTTGTGGTCTTCTCGGGCTTTCTCAACCCCCGACCGGGCCTCTTTTTGAAATTCGGTTATTTTTCCATCTAGTTCGGTAAGTGTCGCTTCTCTGTTGATAGAGTCCTCTAAGAGCAACACCCTATAAGCTTCGGTAATATCCGCCTGGTGGTCTTCTCGGGCTTTCTCAATACCCGTTCGGACTCCATCAAGATCAAACCGGGTCTCTTTTTTAAATTCGGTTATTTTTTCGTATATGTCAGTAAGTGCCGCTTCTCTGTTGAGAGAGTCCTCTGAGCGTAACGCCCCATAAGCCTCCGCAATGGCCTCTTTGTGGTCTTCTCGGACCCCCTCAACCCCCGACCTGGTCTCTTTCAGAAATTCGGCTATTTTACCGTCTAGTTCGGTAAGTGTCGCTTCTTTACTATGAGAGTTCTCTAAGCGCAACGCATCATAAGCCTCCGCAATGGCCTCCGCAAGGTTCGACTGGTGGTCTTCTCGGACTTTATCAATACCCGACCGGGTCTCTTTTCGAAATTTTGTTATTTTTTTATCTAGTTCAGTAAGTGCCGCTTCTCTGATGAGAGAGTCTTCTGAGCGCAACACCTCATAAGCCTTCGTAAGGTCCGCCTGGTGGTCTTCTCGTGCTTTCTCAATACCCGACGTGGCCTCTTTTTGAAAATCGATTATTTTCCCGTCTAATTCAGCAAGTGTAGCTTCTTTGCTGAGAGAGTCTTCTAAGCGCAACGCATCATAAACCGCCGTAATGTCAACCTGGCGGTCTTCTCGGGCTTTATCAATCCCCAACCGGGCCTCTTTTCTAAATTTGGTTATTTTATTTTTTTACCTAGTTCGTTTAGTTCCGTATGCGTTTCTTCACGACTTTGTGTATTCACAGCCAGGGCATATTCTCTAAGTTGTGATAGTAGACTTTTGTGAATCTCGTCCGTGGCCCTCGATATAGTTCTATTGATCAAGGCCTTTGTTTTTTGGGTAGTTAAAAAGTCGCCCTCTGTCGGGATGAATCCCCCTTCTGCCGGTTCCAAATTATTTGAATTTGTACACCCAATCGGAAGAACTACCTGGTCCGTATATACTCATTTTCAATAATGTTGATAATATATATTACGAACATGCGTTTAATTCTAAATAATTTTCTTAAAATTAATTAATTTGAAATTTCTAGGACGACCGAAATCGGGTAATCGTTCTTCAACTCTCGCCCTTTATCATCGAGAATAGAAATCTTCAACTCGTGGATGTGTCCCGATTCCAAAACTTTCATCTCGGGGTGTGGGAAGTCTAAGGTCAGGGTCTCACCATAGAAACAGTCGCTGGCGGGCACGGTTTTCAGTAATATGCTGGGAGTGCCGTCTACCGTGTTGTACGATGTGTTCACCCGATCCAGGTGCACCCCGAGAGTTTTTGTGACGGCGAAGTTCACCGGGGTCGTGCCGACGTGCTCGCCAGGATCAAACACTCCGTCATCGTTGAATAAGGGTATGTTATTTTAAATCCTAACAGTGCCCAGCCCAACCCCCGGTGAGATCCTTAAACGCTATCAACGGTCAATGTCGTGAGCCCCGTGGCTTTCGAGATTGCGAGAGTGACTACACCAGGAATCTTCTCCGCGACAAAAGCTTGGAGATCTCCGAAACTCCAAAGACCCTGAGGTACTATAACCTTTGGTGGACTTATGACTCTATTTACGTTATTCTATTTGGCAGTTCGTAGGGGAAGTGTTCTGATGCGAAAAACTCGACGTCCTCGACTTCTGTTGTGAAAAACTCGAGCGTTTCAACGTTTTTCCACCCGACCGTGAACGTTATTGATCTAAGGCCTACCCGGCGTTGTCCGCAGCAGTTGTCTATTAATTTTTGAAGTTCACAACTCCCTTTTTGAACATTAGTGATAGTAGCAAACATAATAATATCTTTCAATGGATACAAAAGCATTTAGCTTTAATTCTAATGCAAAGTACGCGGTCGGAGGTAAATACACGCAAAAAGAAGTTGTTAACCTTGTACACCCAACCGTAACGGTTAGACCGGACAGTGGCTTTGCCACCAATTTCCCTAACACGTTTGAGAAATATAGACTGCCCAAGATTACTACGGTGGAGGCGGTAAACGGGTGGAAAGCCACACCGATGCAGTTTTGGCAGAACCAGCTAAATTTTGCTGCATGGTGCGCAACAGCCGGGTGTGGAGTTTCACATAAAAACCATCTAACATCCAAGAATATCATGCTCCGAAGTGTCTACAACTTTCACACGTATTATACTATTAGGAGGATTCTCAAAGAACTAGGTATTTCTCTACCTCAAGACGACGCCTGGGATCCCATTTCCAACGCATACGACCGTATGGCGTTTGAAAGACTGTGTAACGAATTTAACGTTTCAAAAGACGCGGACTGGAGACAGAAAGCATTTCCTACCACCACCGGCCTCGGGGACGTTCTCATTCGGGGCCAGTCCGGGAATTGGACGCAGACTGATTTTAGACACGATTACTCCGGTGACCACATCGTCAGTCGGAACGCCGGGAATTTTGACCCCGCGACTATGACTTTCGGGCCAGAAGTGTCTGGAGGTCGGCACTGTGGCGTGTTTTCTTGTAAAATGTTACCTCCGAAACTGGCTCACGTCGATTACATACAGCAGGCTGCTGTGGTTCAGAACGTTTGGACCACATTTATGTTAGATAAGGGTCTAGGGTTCACGCAGGCCGGGGTTACTCGCGTCAACGAATCTATTCGCACGTACGTCTGGGCCATCCTCGGCGCACAGAAGCAAACTCGCAGTTCTATACTGGGCACGGGAACGGCGTTTGACGCGCAAAAACAGTTCTTGGCACTTGTCGAGGACGCCATCTCAGCTAAGGTGGACCTGGAGAAGGCGATCCAGAATTATCAAGACGTTTTGCAGACTGCCAGCACCCAGTGGACTATGTATTTGGAATAGGTCTTTATATGGGGCGCCGAGCAATATGATATACGAGACGACCCGGTTGATGGTTACAATAATCAGATCGTAATCGCCACCGCCAATCAAAAAATCGGTCACAACGGTAACGTGAACACGGATATCATCAAGCGCACCCCCAAAATGATCGGGAGCGGAGTTGTAAATTCAAATAAATTTGAAAAAGATTTCATAAAACCCCCAAAACACAAAATGGATACACCTCCCTCAACACAATCGAACCCAGTACCCCCAATTCGTAAATTGGATGCACCATCGAGTTCCATCAACAGACCAATCGCGATTGGAGAAACACCAATCATCAACAATGTTGAGATTGGAAGCACAACACACGAGGAGGAGAAATTAGCGCTCGTCGTCGCCCTCGTGGCGATCGGATTATTTGCGATTTGGTTTTAGGAACTCTCTGGCGAAGAATAGTACGAGACCGGCGATTGCCACGATTAAAGCCCAAGTATTTTTGGCTAGCCATCCGGCCGTTTTTGATAATATAGATAACAAGAAGGAGAGGAGACCCCCGATCAGTCCAGGTAGTGCGGCAGCCGCCTTTTCGGCTAATTTAGCCAGGAGACTGGCGAGGGCTTTTAGTTGTTTTTTTACCCACTCCTTGGCTCCGCCTGATGGCGCGGGTGCCGGTGCTGGTGCTGGTGCGGGTGCTGGTGCGGCACCAGCATTGACAGCTACAAATAGAGACGATATAGATAGAATTAGGGTCGATATAATCATGCTGAAAGCTGCGACGATGGTTAATATCGTGACGCCCTTCTCTCTGAACAGAGTGCGAAGACGCTCACCGAGTGTCGTGTCCTCGTGCAGAACCCTCGAGATTGTTTCGCGGCTCCGACTTAATTGGCCGGAAAGCGTCTCAACTGTTAGTCGAAGCAGCCTCCAAGCGAGCTTCTCTTTCGTCCCGCAACGACCGCAGGAGTTTGTTGATCCGCTCGGTAGATTCTCTATCGTCACGGATTTCCCCAAATTTTTCTTTCTTCTAGCGCGATATGTTTGTCCAGCGCCGTGAGTTTGGAGAGGTTATTGACCAGTTCGCCCCGAGTTGTTTGCAGAGCCTTATCGAGTCCCCGGAGTTCGCGAAGAGGTAATGGTGTCATATTTCGTGTGCCGTTCATTTCGTTGACCGTGGTTTCCACTGTGTTAATAGCGTCGGTGGCTATACGAGGGACATCGCTGAGCTCGCTCATTTCTATAGCGGCGGCCGTCTTCGCCAGCGTTTCGTCGGTAGACTGTAGGGTTTTTACCATTTGTTGAGGCAGCTGCGACCGATCATCGATCACTCCGAGAGCTCGAGCGAGGGATACTCCATATCGGTTCACGGAAGAGGGGCTGAGGAACTGGGTCGGGTCGTTCTTGTACGTCAGCAACTTCCAGCTATTACCCCATTTAACCCACAAGTCTCCTCTTTTAGTGCTGCGGAACTCCAACATGGCCTTGATGCCGTTTTTAGACACCTCATCTCTCCCACCGTTTCACCCGAGAATTCGTTTCCTCGAGAGGCGCCAGCTCATCCTTGGAGATCCCCGCAGGAATCTCGGCACCGCCCGCCCACGCCGGAGTTGCGGGCTGGGGCCTCCCCACATAGGGACACCAGCAAATGAAGTTCCCGGTGCGTCTGGACCAAACAAAGATGCGCGTGGATTAACCAAAGGCGTATTTCGTGGTGCGCCTGGATCAAACAAAAGTGGAATTGGGGGTGCTGGTGTCTCTATGAAGGTCGTTTCATCATAGTCATCGATGTCATCATCATCGCGGAAATCGTCTCTGCCGATTTCATCCATGTTAATATCGTAATCATCCATCTTTATAACTTTCTTAAAATTAATTATGTATTAAAGACAAAACCATAAGGGTTTAATATAGTTTCACTAAATTAATGTCTTCGAGTCAATACGGTCGCAAACTCAATCCATACCGCAGACTGAGTGAGCCCCATCGGGGCAAAAGGCGTGAGACAGAGTGTCGTTATTACGAACAACCCATCGACGATCGACCAGAACCAGCAGCTCTTGGTCCGCTTCCCCAACCTCGGAGCTAACGACGTCATTGTGCCGGGTACTGTTCGCCTCGCTTTCACTATTTCGCTGACGTCGACGGACGCGGACCGAACCGTCGTTCAGAACCTTGGTCGCGCCATAGTCAAGAAGACCATGATAAAGATTTTCTTGGTAATGAGTGATGTCGATCGACGACAGCGACGTCTACCATTGTTATCAGGACTATGGAAGACGGCGCAAATGAGCGCGAAAACGCCCGTCTATCAGGGTATTGACACCAGCAAAAATAAGAACGTAACCAAACTTAGAATCGGGGCTGGTAACAAGGTAGATAACAACGCGAGTGACAATGCGGTCGCGGGCGCTTACGGCAACCGCTTCTACATCCCGCTCGACTTTGAGTTGCTGGAGAGTCACATGCCCTACTATCAGAGTTTTTTGGCTGACCGCCTCGAATACGAACTAACGTTCAACGACTACGGCGATTATCATAGCCAGCGACATGTTATCGACGTATACGATCGATAATGTTTCGCTGGAGTACGACATGGTCACGATGCCCGAACTCGCGCGATTGATCAGAACCCAATACGCCGGGCGCGTTGCCATACTTTACGACGAGTTCTTCGCCATCGTAGATGACGAAAAGACAAAGGCGACACATTGTGGAATATTAACGTCAACGTACCCGCGCCGTCGATGAAAGGTATACTGATGCTGTTCGAGGAGGCTCGGGTAGCGCTCGGTGTTAGAAAAAACAAAAATGACAGATTCTATAACCCCAAAATCACGAAGGTAGAGGTGACGATCGAGGGAGTTCCCAATCAACTCTACAGCGCGGGTCTTGCGCGCGCACCAGCAGTGGGACGAAGTAAGAAAGCAGTTTGCTGCCGGCTCTAAGCGCTCTCCGGAGGTTGCAGCGGTTGCCAAAGACCTGCATCTCTCGGCCGTCTCCCTCGCGGAGTTCCTGAATACCAAATACGCGTTATGGCTAGACATGCGAGCCAGCGACGACGACCAAATACACGGCAGCGGACGCCAAGTTGAGAACGCTAGCGAGGGTATGTGACGATCCAGATAACCAAAGAGGCGGACGGAGAGGGCCATTGAACGTTGTACTTATATATAATTACAGACGCACAACTACATCGAAGATGGCCAATACGTCTCAGCACTCTATTGATTTAATAAAAAAATCATCTAACGATTTATTAATTAATAAATTTGATAATTCTAAAGAATTAAGAAAATTAGCAATCATTCTAACGATTTATTAATTAATAAATTTGATAATTCTAAAGAATTAATTAAGAAAATTAGCAATCAATACCAATTCACGATTGGAGATGCCCACTCTGCCATAATATGTGGGCAGACAGGATGTGGAAAAACGGTTTTCATCCTCGACTTGCTCGAGGAGTCCTACCGCGATGCCTTTCGTCACATTGTGATCCTGTGTCCCACTGTGCGGCACAACGATACTTATCAGCGGCGAACGTGGATATGGACCGACCCTGAGGTATACGTTATTGACCCCGGTGATAGGCTTCACGATTGGTTGCGTGGTTTATACCAAAGATTCCAGGGTGAGCCCACCCTATACGTGATTGACGATTGCTCGCCAAGGCGGCGATGACCAAAAAGAAGGACATTGCTCTCCGAGCTCGCATTTTCTGGCCGCCATGCTAGGCAAAAGCGTATGGATATCCACTCAAAAGTACAACGCCGTCCTCAAGGATCTGCGCGAGCAAACGAAATGGGTCGCCCTCTTTCACTGCAAGGACCGAGACTCATTCGATGACTGTCTTCGAGAGAATGACGTTATCCCAACGCGCGAGGAGCGCCTGGAGGTTAGACGGATGCTTTCGGAAACTAAGCACGCCAAGCTTTTGCTAAAGACTGATCAACCAACTACTTACGAAGTTATCAAATTAATTTTATAATTAATTAGCAATTACTGAACAAAGCTGAACAATGCTGAACAATGCTTAGCAATTGCTGAACAATGCTGAACAATGCTGAACAAATGCAGAACAAATGTGAACAAATGCTGAACAAATGTTAACAACTGAACAATGGTTAACAATGTTAACAATTTGGTGCTCCGCTGCGAGCTTTGTTGCGAGCATAATGGTGATCATAAGTATCGGGTGGTGCGCTTTGCAATATGTTAAAGTGATGAGACTTGTTAGAATAGTTAAATTAATTTTAAGAAAAATGAACTGCGACGAACTTCTCGATCAGCTAATAGAAGAAACCTCAACTCCGACTGCCAACATAGATAATGATCCGACAGAGCAATCGGAATCAACTCCAACGGCGGTTGGTATTGGGTTGAGTGCAACGACTCCGAATGAAAATGAAAATGCGGCGCGACGAGAGCGGCTAGCTGCGCTGGTTTGCTGGGGGACAATCGAAGCATTATCTCGGTAGGCGTCTCTCAGTTTTTCAGGTGGATAATATGTCAGATGCGGAGATCGATAAAATGTATGCGCGATACGAATCCAAATTGGGAGCGGAGATGACAAAAATCTCGGATCGGCGGCTATTCATTTGTACGCAACCGCCGTTAGTATACTTCTCCCTATACCAAACACCGCGGGATTGATTGACGATCTAGAGACTGACCCTTTTATAGGTCACACTCTTAGAACAGCCTGCTGCTCAATTTATCACAAGTTTGGAATGTACTTAGCTCCGCTGACAACCGCGTTGACCACGGGTAAACACTGTCAATTTGGACATATATGCCCACGAACTATAAGCCCTGAAAATGATGACACAAGACACACCCGCGAGAGTGACGGAGTTGAACCCGATTGCTCCAACCAATCGAACCCGAGTGTTACTCCGCCACTGGATGACATACCGCATATAAAAAATCCCAAAAGACAGGCAGCTGGGCGGGCGGCGGCTGCCACCCGAAAAGTTAAACAAGATAAAATACTCGCCGAGCTTCGAGAGGCTAAACTCCAATCGAGATTGGGGTTGCAATCGGGGACGGAGACAGCAAAACATCTGAAGACAGAGTTGAGTACAACCCCAATTCACGAATTGGAAGCACACCCAAATTCTTTGAATTTGTCACCCAAATTCGTGAATTGGAGTTGGGTTGTTGGTGGTGGTCTGGCAGTTGTTGGTGCCCTGTGCGTGTGGAAATACCCCACATTATCGAAAAAACAACCAGCCAGTGTTCGGAAGAAAGTTACGAAACACACCAATCGCGATTGGATGCGCCCCATTTAAACATTGATCGCGACCCCTTTTATATGCAATAATGGCTGAACAAGACGGTAAAATGTTAGTGAATGCGCTTTATCACGCCGTGGTGATATCGGGTTTCAGTATCGGGTATGCTCGACTATCAAAGATGGCCCTAGGAGGATCCGCTCCCAAATTGGACTTTACTGTGAGAGACGTAGGGCTCGGGACCTTAGATGTAGCGGCCGCAGTTTGGACCCGAGATTATCTAGTTAAAGCTGGAATTCTACCAGTTAATATATGGAAATAAATGGCTTCAATCGCAATAATGGTAGGTGGTGCGCTCTTAAAGCATTTGCGTTCACCGGCAGCAACTTTCTATTATCTAAACTACAAAACTCGAACGTGAATGAGGAGAGTACGCGTCACGATTTAGCTGTAGAACAATTCAATAGCGCAAAGGAAGCGTGGTCGGAAAAACGAACCGCCCATCTTGACTGGGTCAATGAAGAGCTTCGCCGCGAAAATCACGCCGCACAAACTTTTCAGAACGTTGAAGAAGCGAACCGCAAGTACGCGCTGGCATATCCGCAGAAAAGTCTCGCGCTGCTGGATCGCGAGCCCCAACTTTCAGATTTCTATGTACCGTCAGAGGCCCAAAAAGACCGCGAGATCGCGTTCATCGTCGTGGGAATGGGTGTGGTGGGTCTCGTCGGCTACTATATTCAATCGAGATTTTAAATTATTTTAAATTAATTATAAATAAATATATATATATAGAACGATGTCAGTTGACGAACTTTATTTTGCTATGATTGATGTAGGCTACACTGCCCTTAAACACCGCATAGCTGGTGCAAAGGGTATCATTCGTCTGGCCCGAGATTCTCTCGAGACGTGGCGGGAGGACGAAAAAGAGGCCACCCTTTTCGCAAAGCGGATGTTATATTCCTCCACCAATCCTGGGGGATTAGATTTTCCCAATTTCCTTCAGAACTTAACCCCCAATCGCGATTGTACTTCCAACAAAGGTTTATTATTATCGACGTAGTTACCGGACGATCTGGCGAGGGCATGTTGGAGATTGTCAGATATATTAGAATACATCGCATACGATGAACACGCGCAAACTTAATACCAAACTATCGGTTCGCCTAACGCGCAAGCTAGCGAACACGTACTATAGCCCCCGCGGCTACTGGAAGGGACTCGCTGCCATCAAGAACCTCGCGGCGGCGACCAAGGTTTCAGAAAACGCTGTCAAGGAATGGCTCAAGAAGCAGGCCATCTGGCAGATCTATTTACCCGCGCCTCACAATATTCCGCGCCCGAAATTCGACGTGCCGGTACCGAACCAAGTTCACCAAGCGGTTCTCCTGTTTCTCCCTCACGATCGCGTCGGTCGTAAGACGTACAAGTACGCGCTGACAGTCGTTGACGTAGCGAGTCGTTATAAGGGGGCTGAGCCGTTGGCCACTAAAGAGTCTAAGGAGGTGGCCGAGGCTCTCTCCCGAATATATAAGAGGAGTCCTCTCAAATGGCCGAATCTTCTCCAGGTCGATCCCGGCCGTGAGTTCATGGGCGCGGTCTCTCATCTATTGTCTAAGCACGAAGTTTCTATCAGACGCGGCCGCGTCAACATCCACCGGGACCAGGGGATCGTGGAACGCTTCAATCGAACCCTGGCTGAGAGACTGTTCGGACACCAATACGCTAAAGAACTTGTAGACCCTCATTCGCGATCGACCGAGTGGGTGGCCAGACTGCCCGCCGTGGTCTCCGCACTGAACGGAGAGGTGACCAGATTGATAGGTAAGAAGCCCGTAGATGCCATCAAGTTTAAAAGGGTGACGAGCGAGCCCTCTGCCGTCTCGCGCGGGCGACCCGTTGGTTTAGAGGAGCAACGGCTTCCATCGGATATTTGATGTCGGTACCTCTATCAACCGGGAGAGCTCGAAGGTGGCAGCCGCCGCGCGACTGATCCCGTGTGGTCTCTCAATGTATATCATCTAGATCGATCTATTACCAAGCCCGATGAGCCCGTGCTCTACTATTTGGATGATGGGCCATCTCGAGGGTTTGTTCGCGAAGAACTTCTCGCGGTGCCTTCTGACACCCAGCTACCCCCGGATCGTCAGAGTCTTTAGTATTCTCTCTCAGAGTTCTTTTTTTTACCTATCCTATAGGCTCGGTGTGAATAACCCGTCTTCCATCACTCTCCTCTTGTCGTAGTACGCCGAGAGTCCTAATTTTTGTTGACAGTACGTCTTCATCACCCCATTAATCATTCGGAATCCCCTGTTCTCCGCCATATCCCTACCCCTTCGAGAGCACTCTTATACTCCCCCAAGTCAGATCGTTAGATCTCTTCGACATCCCCTTGGCCGAGTGCTTAAATTTTCCATCACCGCTCACGTAGTAACACTTGCTACACAGAGCGATGGCTCTATCCCCTTCGAATTCCAGCTTGAACAGTCCCGGAGTTCTGTTGCTCCACACGTCACAACGCCAACCACTCGGTCTTCTCCTTATTAAACTTTCTCTTCATATTCTTTCTCACCACCGCCGCCAGCGTCTTCTCCGACAGCGCGAAGTACATGCTGTCAGTGTCCATCTGTATCAGTTCGAAATCTCCGCGATCCACGTACTTGTCCAAGAAATCGTAGTAGAACTCCAGCATCCGGAGCTTGGCAACTGGTAGACCGCTATGCCACACTGAAACGGTCTGTTGATCACACTCGAGTCTTCCTGCTCGATATCTCGTAAGCCTCCCCAATCTCCTCCAGGTCTTCGAACCACGCCGACCTCAGTGCCCGATCGACAGTCTTCTCATCCTTCGTATATGTGGTGTTCAGGTGTCTCTCTTGTGCCTCTATCAGCTTGCCACAACACGCGTTGCCAACCAGTTTGAATATATCCGCCAACACCGCCTTGCTCTTGTCGACGTCCCCGTCCGTCTAGCAGCGGTGACCTCTTTAGCGAACCATTGAAACGGTTTGCCGGGCGTGTAGTCTATAACCCTATGCACCGCCTTGACGATCAGACCGTGCTCCAGATACCACTTTAGCAGCGGGGAGTATATGATCATCTTCTTGGCGGACATTGCCCCCACGAGCTTTCTCTGTCCTTCGACTCTTTTCCTACCGGTCCCGGCCAGGTAGTCCTTCATGTGCTGCGGAAACCTCGTTCTCATCGACTTCTCGATTAACGAACAGCGGTGACATTTCCGAGAACTTGTCTCTCAACGTTTCAGGGACCTCTATATCCAACTCCGCAAATCCGAACCACTTTTCACTCTGACCTCCCTCACGAAACGGTCTATATACGACTGTCTTTCCGGGTCGTCACACGTCCATATCTGCTCCTCACCACACGGCATGTCCTTCGACAGAGTAGATAGGTATAGAGCATTGGCATCGTACCCACAGCACCGCCTTGCACATCTTCTCCTCCCGACTCCCACCTGACCCTGATCGTCGACCTTCCAGCCTCGGCGTATCTGGAGAATACTATGGACGGACCACCGACCAATCCCTGCTTCATCATCTCGTAAGTTTCAGACTTCGGTGACCACAGCTCGGGCGTGTCCGCCTTCCCATCGATCGACCCGCGGAGTAGGTACTGAAGGGAAACACCGGGCAGAGACACAGCATCCTTGAGTATATCCACGCCTCTTCCCTTGTAGAACTCCGTCATTTTAGTCAGAGCCTCTAGGAACGGTCCTACATCCAAGTCGTTGTAGTGTTGCAACCATTCCTTGAACGTCTTCATCCCCTTTTCTCGGAATAACCTTCTTACACTCTTTCCACTCGGACAACGACAGTAGGAACTCACCCTTCAACTTCGAGTACCACTCGGGATAGTCTGGCAGCCCCGGATGGTCGAGCTTGTCCGCGCTATCGAACCACTCGTATGGAAAGTGAGACTTTACCGTTTTACAGTCGTACGCCTTAACCCACCGGTCGTACGATGGTACCGGGTACCGGGTCCCAGATACTGGATGATGTTCGAGAAATTTAAACTCCGGGGTAAACAGAAACATCGTCGTGCTGGCTCTCTTTCCGACCATCACCTTATTCACGGTGGCTGCCAACTTCTCTACAAAGTACTGCTTGATGAGGTTCAGGTCGTACCTGCTACAGTTGAACCCCACCACCGGGACTTGGTCAATCCATGAGATAATCTTTGCTTGCTGAGACTTCGATAACATATCTATGTCGGCCGGCAGATACTTCTTCCTAACCCCCTCCCTGATTGCCTTGCCTCTCATCTGCAGCTCGGTCACGAACTTCTCGACTAGCGTGTCGGGATCTCGTTCGCATAGGTGTGTGATCCCTTCATGCATCGTATCCCCCAACGACACCGATATAGGAACGTGCTCGACCTCGAAGGTCAGGTCTTTGGTGGGTCGCGTGCTTTTTGACTTGTCGAGATACGCCTCGAAGTCGTAGACTATCTGGTGGGGGTACAGAGTCGTCTCCTCCTCGCGTGGCAATTGTGGATAGTAGGTATTAATTTTATCAAAATTATCATTCAACCACTCGCACTCCCACATCACCACCAGCTCGTAACCCGACCTTCCTTATCTTGGCGTCTTGAATTTTCGTCCTCTTGTACAGCGATCTCGCATTACCTCTCATGCAATGCCTCGACACCCGTGCCAGTAGCATCCGTGAAACTGAAACACGGTCTCGGTCTCGTGACAGTAACCGTCGACCGGATCACCGGCCACCCACCTCTCACCACCGTGACCGCAGTTGGCGTGATGTATGTGCTTTCCCACTTTCCCACCCTCTCCTCTTCTCTGCTCAACCATTGAATCGACCTCACACTCGCTGACCCCTTAGGATAGAACGCCTTCTCGTAGGCCGACTGTGGTCTCTCTACCCTCTTACCTGGACATGTCACCACGGTCTTCCCACCCATGCAGGTGGTCGCGTGCCTGTGCATGTTACACGACTTTGTGAACCGTTGTTGACATCCGGTGCACCCGTACTCGTTCGTCATCTTGCGGAGATTCGTTATGAGGAACGAGTGACCTCCAAACATTCCTATCGTCATTGTCTTCCCCCCAACCACGTCGTAATTTGCCGGAACCTTCATGAGGTACCACACTCCATCGGCGGTGGGCTCGTACACGCGAATTGCCCATCTTGAAATGCTCTTCGACCTTCTTAATATCGTCCAGGGGATTCCCTTACTACCCGGTCCGTTATCGTGCCCGAGGTATTCGCGAGCCAGAGCTCGTGCCTTCCTACAACACCAGTCGGGTCTCCCTCCACGTTGGATGGCTATGCACCTAAACAGACACAAGTAGTCGTCGTACGTGTCGAGGCAATACATTCCCTTTTTCTGTCTTAGCCAGTCTGGGAGTTTTCCCGCTCCCATGAGAAGTTGTTGCGCGTCGATGATCATCTTCACCTCGACCGATATCCAACGAACGAAGGTCCATTTTGTGTTTGGTCTATCGACTTTGTCGATGTCCATTCGACCTTTCTCTCTATCGGATATCCAACTCTCGGCTTTGGCGATCTCGTTTTATCCACGGACTGCCCTTTGATTGTTTGTGATAGATCATAGTAGCGTCGGTCTCTATGTGCCTAATACGATACGAGCACGAATACCTCAGGTAACATGCCGTGGTCATCTCTGGGCGAATTTTATTCATTATGCGATTAGCGATCTCCCCGTCTACCCCCCTCTCGAAAGTCCATACTATCTTCCTCCTACCCCTATCAATAGTTTCCCTAACTTCGGCTTCTTCGGCGAGAATCCTGGGACCCTCCTCCACCAAAGCTCTGGCGATATCTCTCCTCTTCTTGGGAGGTCCCCCCACCAACCCTTGATAAATATTATTGTAGTACGCCTTGTATAGGGGTTTTCTACGTGCGCTGGGATCTTATTTTACACGCTGCGCGTAAGCGGTGGCGCGCAGACTGGCCGTCGTCTCGTTCTCCAATTTCTCGGAGCGTTTTTCAGGGTCGGCGGCAGTCGTCCGGTCGAAACCGCACGCCGCAGCCTCTCCTCGTAGACGACGGCTCGCGCGTCACTTATCCTATCTGCTATATCTTTCTTGAGTCTCAAACCTCTTAGGGAAATTCCCAACTCTTAGCTTGCTCTCTCATTTGCTTTATGGTAGGCATTATACTGAGTATAACCAATAGATTTTTTATCTTCAATAGGGTGTAAGTTTATATTTATTCGTAATAAATATATGACAGATTGTTGTATATATATACTGAGTATAACTTATGGATAACTTGTCTTTAATAGGGTGTCAGTTTATATTTGTGACAGATTGCTGTAAAATACTGAGTATAACTTATGGATTTCTTATCTTCAATAGGGTGTCAGTTGTTATTTATTCGTAATAAAAGTATGACAGATTGTTGTAATATATACTGAGTATAAACATAGGGATTCTTATCTCTAATAGGGTGTATCTTCTCATGTCATAAATATATGGTCTCGCGGTAGTAGTATATAAGAGTCATAATGATTACAAGTTTCGTGTGGAAGCCACCACACGTAGTGTGTGGCTTCCATATAAACTTGTATCATTATGACTCTTATATACTACTGATGGTGTCGGAGTATATTTATTTGAAGTTTGAATTAACGTATGTAAAAGCTTTAATGCAAATTTGAGTCATTTGACCTTGATCTTGGGCATGTGGGTCGCATGCGTGGGCTATAATATGAAAATATGGATGATAATAAAGAATTATTTGAAGTTTGAAGCAAATCTGGGTAAGTGTTGTGGAGATATAAGGTATGCAAAAACTTTAACAAAAATTTCAAAGTCATTTGACCTTGACTTTGGGGCACAGGGGCCGCATGAGTGGGACACAGAATGAATATATGGATGATGACTAATAAGCATTTGATGTTTCAAGTCAATGTGACTTAGGATATGGTATTTAAAAACATACACCGATTTCGGACGGACTGACGCACGGACGTCATTGTGATCACTAAGTCTCGCTTTCCGCAAGCAGGCTCGGCCAAAAAAAATACAGATGGACGTTAATGTGCAGACTATATCGCACTGTCCGCAGGCGGTCGCGACAACAATTGTCCAACCCCTTTTTAAAGGTGCAAGCCCACTCAGTAGGCTAAAAATGCTCTTTATGGGAATTAAATAAGTGTATAATTGTCACTATTCCACTAGTTATAAACATTACGAGTGCCCGCTATACAGATATAATCATTTGGTAATATTTATTTTACTGATAGTGACGCGCGGCGGTATCGGTATTTTCATGTGCAAATGGGGCATGATATTTTATAATTATTTATACTATTAAATTAAATGCATCAACTGAAAAAAAAATTGACAGATTATAAAGTATGATCATTGCACATCAAAAAATAAATACAGAGAAATAAATAGTAATGTCCGTTAACATTTAAGGAAACACGGTTATCGTCCCTGATATCAATGTGGAAATTTTCTTCTGATATAAAATGTATTTATAATAATGCCAAACAATACGTGGGTAATGGTAAATGATTGTTTATCTGGCCAGAAAATGTCTCTGATGATGTCTCTGACATAAAGAACATTTTGTGCCTACTGAGTGGGCATGTACCTTTAACGCTAGCTCCGCCCTGTCCAGTGAGACCTATGCATGTGTTAAGTTTCATAAAAAAATATTGCAAAGGGTGTTCGCGTTATGCTCCGGACAAATCAGTGCGCAAAAAAACAAAGGGAGATAACTAAACTAGAAAATGTGTTCATAGAACACGGATACCCCACATATCGCTTTGATAGTAAACGAGGCAAAATTCCAGTGTCCAAAAGGGAGAGATAATCCATGACACGGGGTTAGAATCAAAAATCAAAATAAACTTTCCGCATCTACTCATCATAAGGAAGCTACATATCAAATTTCAGTGCTGTAGCTATTACAAAAGTTTTACGAGTTACAAGGCAAAATAAAATTTTCAAATTCTAATTCAAAAAAGAGGGAGATAATCCATGACTCGGGGGTCGAATGAAAATAAATTTTGCAAATCTACTCATCATAAGGACATACCAAGTTTCAGCTGTGTAGCTATTAGGGTTTAAAAGTTTTACGAGCTACAAGACAAAATTGGAAAATTCTAACTTGAAAAGGGGGAGATAATCCATGACCATGGGGTCGAATCAAACATACATGTACCAAGTTTATCAGGTACATGTATGTAGCTATTACGGTTTAAAATTTAAAAGTTTTTCGAGTTGACTAGGTTGGTGACGGACGGAAGAAACGGACAAGGTCAAGGGTAACACTCAAATGCCCCCTACCACTATCGAGGTGAGGCAAAAGTTGTCATATACAAGTAACTTACCTTAATTCATCAGTTACACATCACACGATGAATGAACTTTTAATTCTGGTGTAGAATATTAAAGTTATTCATTATATTCAATAGTGCTGCTTTGGACATGACGTGAAATTAAAACATGCATGACATGATCTGGAAGAAAAACCACAGACCAAGCACGCATATTCAGAATCACGTCTGTCGGTTCTTATCCAGCTCCTGATTTCTGTCACCTGTCCACAAAATCCAGAATCCAACATTGTCGCAAATTTAATCCTCTATGTTGGTGTACGTTAACATAAAAAAAAAATTGTCACTTAGTATAATTATCCAATCCATTGTAATCTCTTGTTTCTCTCAAATAAATGCGTCCAACAATCCCTGTAGCTGCTATCGTGATAAAAAAATGTTAAAGGTTCCGTCAGCGGCCTCACATATTGATCTTAATATCCACCATTTTGATTCCAAGTACCAGAATAATGATGTTTCCATGCGCCGTCGTAGTGTTATCTGTCAGATTCCGTTGTTTAGTTGATCAAATTGATGGACAAATTTGTGTCCGCTTTTAATGTCGCCAAGAGCATAATCTGTGACGTTGACTGTAATAATTTGGCATAACTTCTAGCTTGTGAATTTTTGGTTGAATGAAGTGATCACTATGGTGAAATTAAATGTGTATTTGTGCCCCAGTTTGCTCAGCAGGTAGAGCGATGGTGTGGTAAACCAGAGATCCCCGGTTCGATTCCGGGCTGGTGCACATCTTTTTCACCCTGTGACATTTAGCGCCCAACGTAGTTGGCGGGAAAGTAACTCTGCAGAATACTCCCGCATCGTCCGTACCGAAAGTTTATAATGGTGCTCTCCGTAGGTTTCACCCCTGCAAAGTACCAAATCACATCTGATTTGCACTTCAAACTGTTAATTGCGACATATTTTCTGTATTTTTAAATTGAAAGAAATGTCAGTATTATACTTATTCATTTCTGTGTAATAAGTACAGAAAAAATATGTCACAATTAACAGCTAAAGCGCGAATGAGATCCGATTCGGTACTCTGCAGGAAAAAAAAAACCTATGGAGCACCGGAACTCTGGGTACGGACGATAATTGAGTATTCTGTTGCCCAACAAGGACCGCGGACTGATAAATACTCCCAAATTGTACCCAAACATATGGAATTCGGAGACAAAAATTAAACATAGAATTCGAGGACGAATTTCAATTTGGCGGAGAAGAATGTCACAGTACGCAAATGACCATGGGGATGAAGTGTGTATGATCTGTGCCTTGTTAGCTTGCTCGGTAGAGCCATGGGCATGGTACAGTAAACATGAGGTCCCTGGTTCGATTCCGGGCCGTTATTTATCTTTCTCAATCTGTGACACCGTTTTATTTTAAAGAAATGGCTATCACCGGAATAAATATTATCTTCACAAAATTCGATTCGGGTCAATAGAAATCAACAGCCAGAACAGAACGTTTGCAGTAATATAAATCTAATTCAAAAATAAATTTTTAATATTTTGTTTATGATCAGGTTTCGAAAATTAAAATATGCTTTTCTTTTAAAATTATTATCAATATGTTCACCATGTTATTATGGTTAATATGCAATTCACAGTCTCCTTGCAGCTTGAAATTGAAAGACATTATGAAAAGTTGTGTTGATCTCAGAAATTGTCATGTCGACTATAGGATCGCGTCGAAATAATGTTAACAGAATAGGAAAACGTAATTTAATACCGACGAAAAAGTAAACAAAACGCATGCTTAGTTTTGCAATATTATACCGTAGAACACACATTATAATTTGATTTTATATGAAAATAAATATATTGTGAGTATGGTGGTGTCTATTAATGTGTTCTTGATATTCGGAACAGCAGTGACGACATTTTGTTTTGTCCAAGAAATTGTCACGGTCAATGTTTCACTGTTTGTCTCGCAATAACCCGCCGCTTTATATTTGCACACCAAAAAAACAGATCACCAATACCGCTGACTTTCTATAGCCACTTTGAATGAAATAGATGGGATAACATTTTGGATTGGAACACGGATACGTTTGTAAACTATTTCGATTGTATTGCCGCATTGGTCAAGCAGAGCGGTCCGCTGGTTTGACCGCAGAGCGCAGCGTAAAGCGGTCATTCTTTCGCAGTTTAAAGTAAACTGCAATTAAAAGCCGGTCACCCTAAACACCCCAAAGGCTGGGAAAGGCTGGGAAAGGCTACAAAGGCTATTCGAAGTGGCTTGTACGTCCGTTAGCGGATATTTATACCATACATTGTCATTGAATTGACTGAATTAGTATGTGTTATGATCATTTTAATTGTTTTAATCATTTGAATGCAATAATCTACCACAAATATACGTGTTTTGTTAAATTATCTAAACGCGCACCTGCGCCGATCGCGCCGAGCGGAATTGGACCAAAGAGTGATTAACACCTATTAACATATCGTTAAGCAGGTGCAGCTAAACACCGAATATTATACTTATTGTTAATTATTATCAATATAAGTCAATGATCATTCAAATGACATTCATTTAAAACTTTATGCTTTATGTATCAATACATTACGTAAACATAGGACGAATGCCGAATTTTGAGACATCAGTTATCTACCTTGAAAATGGGTATCCACACGGTGTAAAAATATGTTTATGAGCGCTATGTAACGGCTCTGCAAATTAATATTTCATTTACACGGCCGAATAAACGTGTAAACTAGTTGTAAATGACATTTACGCTAGCTGACATGTTCCGTCAATTAACCCATTAGGTATTTAGCACAGTTTATTCCACGAACATTTTCCTTCCCGTGTCCTGTATTTGTTAATTAACGTAATTACGTCAATTATTGGCAGTAAAACTGTTCCTTTTGAAATTTTAAAATTTAACTATCAGGAGGAGATGAACGGAAGTATAACACGGCAAACTGTTACTACACTTTCTGAAATCAACGTAAATAACAAACAGTTCACAGAGTGAACCCAGATGGCCGACGGCAGTACCAAAGGCTATACCTCATAGAAAATACTCTTAACAAAGGCTGACAGATGGTACCACAAAGGCTACACTCACATAGAAAATGGTCGACAAAGGATGATAGATGGCAACACAAAGGCTACATTCACATAGAAAATAGTCGACAAAGGCTTACAGATCGCCCACCACAAGGCTGCATCGACATAGAAAATAGTCGACAAAGGCTGACAGATGGTACCACAAAGGCTACATTTACATAGAAAATAGTCAACAAAGGCTGACAGATGGCACCACAAAGGCTGCATTTACATAGATAATAGTCGACAAGGCTGACCGATGGCACCACAAAGGCTGCCATCGACATAGAAAATAGTCGACAAAGGGTAATAGATGGTACCACAAAGGCTACACTCACATAGAAAACAGTCAACAGAGGCTGACAGATGGTACCACAAAGGCTACATACACATAGAAAATTAGTCGAAAAACAGGCTTACAGATGCCACCACAAAGGCTGCTCGACATAGGAAATAGTCGACAAGTGTAATAGATGATGGTACCACAAAGGCTGCATCGACATAGAAAATAGTCGACAAAGGGTAATAAGATGGTTCCACAAAGAAGGCTACACTCACATAGAAAATAGTCAACAAAGGCTGACAGATGGTACGACAAAGGCTACACTCACATAGAAAATAGTCAACAAAGGCTGACAGATGGCACCACAAAGGCTGCATCGACATAGAAAATAGTCGACGAAGGCGACAGATGGCACCACAAAGGCTTGCATCGACATAAGAAAATAGTCGATAAAGGCTTACAGATGGCAACCACAAAGGCTGCATCGACATAGAAAATAGTTGACAAAGGGTAATAGATGGTACCACCAAGGCTACACTCACATAGAAAATAGTCAGCAAAGGCTGACAGATGGTACCACAAAGGCTACATTCACATATAAAATAGTCAATAAATGCTGACAGATGGCACCACAAAGGCTGCATCGACATAGGAAATAGTCGACAAAGGATAATAGATGGTACCACAAAGGCTACATTCACATAGAAAATATAGTCAACATAGGCTGACAGATGGCACCACAAAGGCTGCATCCACATAGAAAATGTAGTCGACAAAGGTGTAATAGAGGGTGGCACCACAAAGGCTACATTTACATAGAAAATAGTCAACAAACTGCTGACAGATGGCACCACAAAGGCTGCATCGACATAGGAAATAGTCGACAAAGGGTTAATAGATGGTACCACAAAGGCTGACATCGACATAGAAAATAGTCGACAAAGGATAATAGATGGTACCACAAAGCTGATCATCACATAGAATAAAATAGTCAACAAAGGCTGACAGATGGCACCACAAAGCTGCATCCACAATAGAAAGTAGTCGACAAAAGAAAGGGGTAAGGTAATAGATGGCACCACAAAGGCTACCAATTACCATATAAAATAGTCAACAAATGCTGACAGATGGCACCACAAAGGCTGCATCGACATAGGAAATTAGTCGACAAAGGGTAATAGATGGTACCACAAAGGCTGCATCGACATAGAAGATAGTCGACAAAGGTTAAGAAAATAATAACATGGTACCACAAAGGCTGGCTACATTCACAATAGAAAATATGTCAACAAAGGCTGACAGATGGCACCTACAAAGGCTGGCATCCAATATAGAAGTAGTCGACAAAGGGTAATAGACACACCATGGCAAAGGCTACATATTTACATAGAAAATAGTCCGACAAATGCTTACAGTGGCACCACAGAAAGGCAGCATACGACATTAGGAAATAGTCGACAAAGGGTAATAGATGGTACCACAAAGGCTACATCACATAGAAAATAGTCAACAAATGCTGACAGATGGCACCACAAAGGCTGCATCGGAACATAGGAAATAGTCGACAAAGGGATAATAGATGGTACCACAAAGGCTGCATCGACATAGAAAAAATAGTCGACAAAGGATAATAGATGGTACCCACAAAGGCTACATTCACATAAGAAAATAGTCAACAAAGGCTGACAGATGGCACCACAAAGGCTGCATCCACATAGAAAGTAGTCGACCAAAGGGTAATAGATTGGCACCAGAAAGGCTACATTTACATAGAAATAGTCAACAACAAATGCTGACAGATGACACCACAAAGGCTGCATCGCGACTAGGTAAATAGTCGACAAAGGGTAATAAGATGGTACCACAAAGGCTGCATCGACATAGAAAATAGTCCGATAAAGGCTTACAGATGGCACCACAAAGGCTGCATCGACATAGAAAATAGTCGACCAAAGGGTAATAGATGGGTACCACCAAGGCTACACTCACATAGAAAAATAGTCAGCAAAAGGCAAGACAGATGTACCACAAAGGCTACATTAACATATAAAATAGTCAATAAATGCTGACAGATAGCACCACAAAGGCTGCATCGATCAGGTGTGGACCCTGACCGAATTGTGCGACCGCGCAGTCGATTTGGGACTAAACACGGTCGGGAAGGAACTATGAGACACTGAATTGACATGACGCATTTTCGTCCAATAAAAACATGCTGAAAGCAACGATTTCCACTGTCTGCAAATATTCAAATACTGGTCTAGTTTCATTTTCCCACATTGCCCGAAAGTTTAATAATATTCAATTTTTTTATGTATACATTAATCTTAGATTCGTCATTAAAAAATAGGTAAATTGCCCATGCTCAGTAGGCACAAACTGTTCTTTATAGGAATTAAAGGTACATGCCCACTTAGTAGGCACAAACTGTTTCTTTGTAGGAATTAAATACGTGTATACTTGTGTCACTATTCCACCTGTTCTAAAAATTACGAGTGCCCGCTATTATTTATTCTAATTAAATGCGTCGCCTAAAAAAATAATATTTTCGACAGATTATAAAGTATGTTCATTGCACATCAATAAATAAATACAGAGAAAAATAGTAATGTTCGTTAACAGTTTAAGGAAACACGGTTATCGCCCCTGATATCAGTGAGAAAAGTTACGTCTGATATAAAATGTAAAATAATGCCAATCAATACATGGGGTAATGGTGAATGAATATTTATTTTGCCAGGAAATGTATCAGATGATATCTGATAGAAAGAACAATGTGTTCCTACTGAGTGGATAAGTGAATAATTGTGTCATTATTCCACCAGTTCTAAAATTGCGAGTGCCCGCTATACAGATATAATCATTTAGTAACCTTTATTTTACTGATAGTGACTCGACTTGGTATCAGGCTATTTTCAGATGCAAATGAGGAATTATATCTTTTAATTATTTATACTAATTAAATGCGTCACCTCAAACAATAATATTGTTGACAGATTTAAAGTATGTTCATTGCACATCAAAATAAATAGAGACAATAAAATTTATAGTAATGTCCGTTAACATTTTAAGGAAACACGGTTATCGCCCCGGATATCCGTGCGGCAATTTATGTCTGGTATAAAATGTATAATAATGCCAATCAATACGTGGAGTAATGGTGAATGAATGTTTAGTTTGCAAGAAAATGTCTGAGATGATGTCCCTAATATAAAGAACATTTTGTGCCTACTGAGTGGCCATGCACCTTTTTACATGTCCGTATCCCTCTGACTACATGTGGATGGGATATTCGTTACATGTGGATGGGATATTCGTCAACAGACTGAAAATTCAAAGGGCTCGTCAGTATTGTCTATTGAATTAGGCAAATCATATTTGATATTACAATATTAGATTTAGACACTCTCATAATAAATTAAGTTTCTATGAAATTAGAAATGGGAAGCATAATTAATGAAAGTAATAATTTGAAAATACTGGGAGAAGTTTGTGCCACCTGTTGAATGCCATAATGTGTGGCGTGTGTCGCGACGATAATCGATGTCCGAGGTGTCATAAATGATACGATTTAACAAAACCGGCTTTACTTTCGAACATCAGCGTCTACAGACCAGGATAAATCTAGATTATAGTCTGGGCATACACTATTGATAAGGATTAATCAATGACAATTTTAACATTTTTATCGTTATCTGGTTATGCGCAATTCGACGGATATTATAATCAGGGAAAAAGCCGCAGTGCCGTAATATATCGTTCAGTGATTTAACTGATCTGGCATACACTGTTGGACATTGCACATTTATCATATTGCGTAAATTTACAGCAAACATTGTAGTATCTGATCATGCGCTTAAAGGTGCTATAAAAACGTGTGGCCCTGTGTAGAGTGCTTGAATAAATTAGTTAGTTATTTTATATTTAAGGATAGAAATTGGCTCGCAGACTCCATAATTAGGAAATACCAATTCCTAATTAGGAGATACTAACTCCTAAGTAGGAGATAAAATATCTCATAATTAGGAGATAATAACTCCTAATTAGGAGATATTTATCTCATAATTAGTAGTTACTATATCCTAATTAGGACGTCTTATCTCCTAATTAGGACTTAGTATCTCCTAATTAGGACTTAATATAGGAGATCCTTAATTAGGAGATAAAAACTACTTTAGCATTGGCTCCATAGCTATACCATTATATTATATTAAATGAAATATTCTGTTTTAGTTACATTGTGCAAGTATTTTAAGTCTCTGCATTGTGCTCGATTTGATATATGTATATTGTATGCTTGAATGACCGCCGACATCATTAATGCTCAATAAAACCGTTACAAACACAATTTTAATTGTTTGCACATGCCGTACTAGTTTGTACGAATTGACTGTGGGTACGAATTGACCATACTGTGTAAATGTACACGGATGGACGTACGGACGGACGGACCCTCAAGAGTAACGCAATATGCCCCCCCCCCCCCCCCCCCCCCCCACCCCCCGGCCCTGCTTGCTATCCCATAGGCAGGGCATAATTATTATTTATTAATAATATTATATAATAATTATTATTTCTACATGCGGCCACTGTATAGTACCGTAGTACTGTAATTTCACAAAAACACGCGTATTGTTTCACAAATTGTGCTGTCTGATACAGATATAGCGGAACAGTCCCCTATCAGTATGACACGGTTTTTTAAAGTCATGCATTTGAAACGTATCTCATTGAGATTGTATTAAATATAATGGTGCGATTTGTTAATATAAGTTCAGTCCCATACATCTCAAATCTCATTTATAATGCAGATATATTACGGTGGCACAGAGGGGACATGTAAATAGTTTTTACTTTCGCGTGCGCACGCAATATGTTTTGGCCTGATCTAATTCTTATATTGTATGAAATTCCATTAATTTTTATTGTATTGAGCATTTATCTTGGTGGGGATGGGGGTTAATTTCCAAAATGTTTCGTTTTTTTACCGTCCCTGTCTTTCCCAACCCCATATTTGCCCCATGTTAAATTTCCATAGAAAAGATGGGGAGGTGAATTTTTAGTTATTGATGAAAAAGTAATTACATTTAAATGTTGATTTTAGATTTAATGTGTTTAATAGCCAAAAGTTCCTCGGCAGAAAAAAAAATAGTTTCAAACAGACCGTAGTAGATGGCCCATCGGCTAAGTGTAGGTAAAATATGACGTGTTTAACCAGCTTAGTCGCATGTCAGCCTGCGTGACCACGTAGTCTGGTCAGAGTATACACAGACTGCCATTCTGTCAAGCTATCCTGGTTTATGTCCACGAATGAGAACTTGTGATTTGTCTGCTGACTACAATGCTACCCTAATGAGCAGGTTCTACACTGGTCAACCAGTGGCCTCCTCATCAGCAGCAAAATATCTTATCGCTTTATATCAATCCGGTCACTCAAAACCATGTCGTCATGACAAACCACTTTATATCAAGTGTACTTGTACTTGTGAATATACACGGTTTGGTGTGAAATCCCAGCGTAGGCAGATCAGAAATAACTCGGTCCTAGCAAGCAAGTCGCAATTGAATGTTGCAAATCTTTGTTGTTGTTTGTGTCCAAAATCATAACTACACCCAACCATACGTGCATTTCACGGTGTTAGAGATACGCTGGTGATAATATAGACCTTTTGTTACACCAGTACTGGTTAAATGCTGCGTATACCATATATATGTGTGGTATTTACAATGGTATATCATTACAATACAAATATACGCTGTTAAAGTAACTAAATGGTGATCACTGTAAACCCTGATCAGACTGTTGGTCCTGGTCAGAATATATCTCAAATTAATCAAATAATGAATGTTCTAATACATTAAATTAAATGACGAACTCTATGTACTCTGTTCACTTTGTATATCCTGCATACATAGTGGCTGTAAAGACAATGGGCTTTCTCAGATCCTGGCCCAATTAAAACCCCACATACGTGTACGCATATCAGGGGCGTTATCAGCAAATTCTGCTTTAGTGACCAGTGTAGACCCAGATCGGATTGATTGGGTCTACACTGGTCACTAAGACAGTCCTTACTGAGTTTCTCACGACGAGTCGCGCATAAATGCAATCACTTATATATTAACGCAAACAAACAGGCCATAAACTGAAGTTGAAGTTAGAAGTTGAATATCTCACAAATTTCTCATAATGGAAATCACATTTCCAAGCTTTCCAAAAACGGGAAATTGTACAATGCATCAATGTTAAATGTATAAGCCCACTCAGTAGGCACAAACTGTTCTTTATATGAATTAAATAAGTGTGTAATTGTGTCACTATTCAACCAGTTCTAAAAATTACGAGTGCCCGCTATACAGATTTAACCATTTAGAAATAAGTATTTCACTGCTAGTGGTGGTAATGAGTCCTGATACTTTTTAATTATTTATACTAATTATATGCATCACCTGCAAAAATAATATTTTCGACAGACTATAAAGTATGATAATTGCACATCAACAAATAAATACCGATAATAAACAGTAATGTCTGTTAACATTTTAAGGAAACGCGGTTATCGCCCAGATATTAGTGTGGAAATTTACGTCTGATATAAAATGTATGATAATGCCAATCAATTACGTGGAGTAATGGTGAATTAATGTTTATTTTGCAAGAAAATGTCTCAGATGATGTCTCTGATATAAAGAACATGTTGTGCCTACTGAGTGGGCATGTACCTTTAAAGGTGCATGCCCACTCAGTAGGCACTAATATTCTTTATAGGAATTAAATAAGTGTATACTTGTGTCACTATTCCACCAGTTCTAAATAGTATGAGTGGCCAATATAAAGATATAATCATTTAGTAATATTTATTTTACTGATAGTGACGCGCGTTTGTATCAGGCTATATGCATATGCAAATGAGTCGTGGTATTTTTTATTATTTATACTAATTAAATGCGTGACGAAACTATTTCGTTTCCATATGGATAGTAGTGCATAGTAGTAGAGAACTGCACAGACATACGGACATGCCTCTTGTAACAAGGACTTGTTGTGACATAGTATGATTCAACAGTATCGTGCAAGTCATTGCCTTGGTGGTCAACGCTGCCTGTGTACCGTCTACCATACGTGATGAAATATTTCGTTTCCATATGGATAGTAGTGCATAGTAGTAGACAACTGCACAGACATACGGACATGCCTCTTGTACAAGGACTTGTTGTGACATAGTATGATTCAACAGTATCGTGCAAGTCATTGTCTTTGTGGTCAACGCTGCCTGTGTACCGTCTACCGTACGTGACGAAATATTTCGTTTCCATATGGCTAGTAGTGCACAGTCAGATAACTGCACAGACATACGGACATGCCTCTTGTAACAAGGACTTGGATGTGACATAGTATGATTCAACAGTATATTGCAAGTCATTGTCTTGTAGTCACCGCTGACTGTGACCATGTCAGCGTCCAAGTTAGATCACCGAATAATTATGCGTAAGGGATTGGAACCTGTTCAACTCCCGACTTATAGAGTCGCGCATGCATTCTGTTCACCATTTCCCTATCTCGTCTAATTACCGCCGAATGCAGATATAAAATGTATCCATGTGTAGCCCGTCACGTCACCGCTCATTGAGAAATAAGTAGCTAGTACAATACCGTCCTGTCCACGTCTAAGTTATATCACCGTAGAATGCGTAAGGGATTGGAACTTGTTGCATTCTGTTCCCCGCCATTCCTATCTCGTCTTATTGCCGCCGAATATATTTTTAATGTAGTCATTTGTAGCCCGTCACGTCCCCGCTAATTGAGAATAACGTAGCTATTCCAATGTCGTCCTGTCCGCGTTTATATTTTATATCACAGTAGAATGCGTAAGGGATTGGAACTTGTTCAACTCCCGACTTATAGAGTCGCGCATTAATTCAGTTCCCCGCCATTTCAATATCGTCTTATTACCGCCGAATGTATATTTAATGTAATCACTTGTAGCCCGTCACGTCCCCACTAAATTCATAATAACGTAGTGTAAAGTCGTCCTGTCCGCGTTTATAAGTTATAATATCGTAGAATGCGTAAGGGATTGGAACTTGTTCAACTCCCGACTTATAGAGTCGCGCATGAATTCTGTTCGCCGCCATTCCTATCTCGTCTTATAACCGCCGAATGTATATTTAATGTAGTCATTTGTAGCCCGTCACGTCCCCACTAAATTCATAATAACGTAGCCCGTCACGTCACCGCTCATTGAGAATAACGTAGCTATTCCAATGCCGTCCTGTCCACGTCTAAGTTATATCACCGTAGAATGCGTAAGGGATTGGAACTTGTTCAACTCCCGACTTATAGAGTCGCGCATGCATTATGTTCGCCGCCATTCCTATCTTGTCTTATAACCGCCGAATTTATATTTAATGTAGTCATCTGTAGCCCGTCACGTCACCGCTCATTGAGAATGACGTAGCTATTCCAATGTCGTCCTGTCCACGTCTAAGTTATATCACCGTGGAATGCGTAAGGGATTGGAACCTCTTCTTCAACTCCCGACTTATAGAGTCGCGCATGAATTCCGTTCCCAACCATTCCTATTTCGTCTTATTCTGTCCCCTCCCCCCACCACACCCCCCCCCCCCTCAATTTATATCTTGTCTTATTACCGCCGAATGTATATAAAATGTCGACACTTGTCGTCCGTCACGTCCGTGCTGATTTGAAAATAATATAATAAGTACATATAGCCTTTGTGGTTCCTCCAGTCAGCCTTGGCCGTGCATATAATCAGTATAGCCTTTGTGATCCCTCCAGTCGGCCTTTGTGGTCTATATAATCAGTAAATATAGCTTTTGTGGTTCCTTCAGTCACCCTTTGTCGTCTATATAATCAGTATAGCCTTTGTGATCCCTCCAGTCGGCCTTTGTCGTCTATATAATACGTACATGTAGCCTTTGTGGTTCCTCCAGTCGGCCTTTGTGGTCTATATAATAAGTACATATAGCCTTTGTGGTTCCTCCAATGAGCCTTTGTCGTCTATCTAAGTAAATATAGCCTTTGTGGTTTCCTCCAGTGAACATTTGTCGTGTATTTATTAAGTACATATAGCCTTTTGTGGTTCCTGCAGTCGGCCTTTGTGGTCTATATAATAAGTACATTATAGCCTTTGTGGTTCCTCCAGTGAGCCTTTGTCGTCTATTATAATAAGTAAATTTTAGCCTTTGTGGTTCCTCAAGTGACCTTTGTGTCTATATAATAAGTACATAGCCTTTGTGGTTCCTCAGTCGGCCTTTGTTAGCCTTTGTGGTTCCTCAAGTGAACCTTTGTCCGTCTATATAATAAGTACATATAGCCTTTGTTTTGGTTCCTCCAGTCGGCCTTTGTCGTCTTTATAATCAGTACATATGGCCTTTGTTGTTCTCCAGTCGGCCTTTGTCGTCTATATAATAAGTAAAATATAGCCTTTGTGGTTCCTCCAGTTGTGAACCTTTGTGTCTATATAAATAAGTACATATAGCCTTTGTGGTTCCTCCAGTCAGCCTTTTGTCGTCTATAACAATAAGTAAGTATAGCCTTTGTGATCCTCCAGTCGGCCTTTGTTGTCTATATAATAAGTAAATATAGCCTTTGTGGTTCCTCCAGTGTGTCGTTCTAATGTAATCAGTATGCCTTTGTGATCCTCCAGTCGGCCTTTTTCGTCTATATAATAAGTACATGTAGCCTTGTGGTTTCCTCCAGTAGGCCTTTGTGGTCTATATAATAAGTACTGTAGCCTTTGTGGTTCCTCCAGTCGGCTTTGTGGTCAATATAATACGTACATGTTAGCCTTTGTGGTTCCTCAGTCGGCCTTTGTAGTATATAATCAGTACATGGCCTTTGTTTGTTCCTCCAGTCGGCCTTTTGTCGTCTATATAATAAGTAAATATAGCCTTTGTGGTTCCTCCAGTGAACCTTTGTCGTCTATAATAAGTACATATAGCCTTTGTGGTTCCTCCAGTCAGCCTTTGTGGTGTATATAATAAGTAAATATAGCCTTTGTGATCCCTCCAGTCGGCCTTTGTGTCTATATAATAAGTAAATATAGCCTTTGTGGTTCCTCCAGTGTGTGTCTATGTAATCAGTATAGCCCTTGTGATCCCTCCAGTCGGCCCTTTTTCGTCTATAATAAGTACATGTAGCCTTTGTGGTTCCTCCAGTCGGCCTTTGTGGTATATAATAAGTACATGTAGCCTTGGTGGTTCCTCCAGTCGGCCTTTGTGGTCATATTAATACGTACATGTAGCCTTTGTTGTTCCTCCAGTCGGCCTTTGTAGTCTATATAATTAATAATACTTTAAGATTTGTGATCGCTCCAGTCGGCATTTTGTGTGTCATAATAAGTTACATATAGCCTTTGTGGTTCCTCCAGTCAACCTTTGTCGTCTATATAATAAGTACATGTGGCCTTTGTGACCCCTCCAGTCCGCCTTTGTCGTCTATATAATAAATACATATAGCCTTTGTGGTTCGTCCGGTCGGCCTTTGTCGTCTATATATTAAGTATATATAGCCTGTGTGGTTCCTCCAGTCAGCCTTTGTCGTCTATATAATATGTACATATAGCCTTTGTGATCCCTCCAGTCGGCCTTTGTCGTCTATATAATAAATACATATAGCCTTTGTGGTTCCTCCAGTCAGCCTTGGCCGTGTATATAATAATTACATATAGCCTTTGTGATTCCTCCAGTCGGCCTTTGTGGTATATATAATAAGTAAATATAGCCTTTGTGGTTCCTTCAGTCAGCCTTTGTCGTGTATATAATCAGCATAGCCTTTGTGATCCCTCCAGTCGGCCTTTGTCGTCTATATAATACGTACATGTAGCCTTTGTGGTTCCTCCAGTCGGCCTTTGTGGTCTATATAATAAGTACATATAACCTTTGTGGTTCCTCCAATGAGCCTTTGTCGTCTATCTAAGTAAATATAGCCTTTGTGGTTCCTCCAGTGAACATTTGTCGTGTATATAATAAGTACATATAGCCTTTGTGGTTCCTCCAGTCGGCCTTTGTGGTCTATAATAATAATACATATAGCCTTTGTGGTTCCTCCAGTGAGACTTTGTCGTCTATATAATAAGTAAATATAGCCTTTGTGGTTCCTCAAGTGAACCTTTGTCGTCTATATAATAAATACATATAGCCTTTGTGGTTCCTCCAGTCAGCCTTGGCCGTGTATATAATAATTACATATAGCCTTTGTGATTCCTCCAGTCGGCCTTTGTGGTCTATATAATCAGTAAATATAGCCTTTGTGGTTCCTCCAGTCGGCCTTTGTGGTCTATATAATAAGTAAATATAGCCTTTGTGGTTCCTCCAGTGAACATTTGTCGTCTATATAATAAGTACATATAGCCTTTGTGGTTCCTCCAGTCGGCCTTTGCGGTCTATATAATAAGTACATATATCCTTTGTGGTTCCTCCAGTGAGACTTTGTCGTCTATATAATAAGTAAATATAGCCTTTGTGGTTCCTCCAGTGAACCTTTGTCGTCTATATAATAAGTAAATATAGCCTTTGTGGTTCCTCCAGTGAACCTTTGTCGTCTATATAATAAGTACATATAACCTTTGTGGTTCCTCCAGTCGGCCTTTGTCGCCTATATAATCAGTACATATGGCCTTGTGGTTTTCCTCCAGTCGGCCTTTGTGGTGTATATAATAAGTAAATATAGCCTTTGTGGTTCCTCCAGTCGGCCTTTGTCGTCTATATAATAAGTACATATAGCCTTTATGGTTCCTCCAGTCAGCCTTTTTTCTTCTATATAATAAGTACATATAGCCTTTGTGGTTCCTCCAGTCGGCATTTGTCGTCTATATAATAAGTACATATAGCCTTTATGGTTCCTCCAGTCAACCTTTTTTTCTTCTATATAATAAGTACATATAGTCTTTGTGGTTCCTCCAGTCGGCCTTTGTCGTCTATATAATAAGTACATATATCATTTGTCATCCCTCCAGTCGGCCTTTGTCGTCTATATAATAAGTACATGTAGCCTTTGTGGTTCCTCCAGTCGGCCTTTGTGGTCTATATAATAAGTACATATAGCCTTTGTGGTTCCTCCAGTCAGCCTTTGTCGTCTATATAATAAGTAAATATAGCCTTTGTGATCCCTCCAGTCGGCCTTTGTCGTCTATATAATAAGTAAATATAGCCTTTGTGGTTCCTCCAGTCAGCCTTTGTCGTCTATATAATCAGTATAGCCTTTGTGATCCCTCCAGTCGGCCTTTTTCGTCTATATAATAAGTACATGTAGCCTTTGTGTTTCCTCCAGTCGGCCTTTGTGGTGTATATAATAAGTACATGTAGCCTTTGTGGTTCCTCCTGTCGGCCTTTGTGGTCTATATAATAAGTACATGTAGCCTTTGTGGTTCCTCCAGTCGGCCTTTGTAGTCTATATAATAATTACATATAGCCTTTGTGATCCCTCCAGTCGGCATTTGTCGTGTACATAATAAGTACATATAGCCTTTGTGGTTCCTCCAGTCAACCTTTGTCGTCTATATAATAAGTACATATGGCCTTTGTGACGCCTCCAGTCCGCCTTTGTCGTCTATATAATAAATACATATAGCCTTTGTGGTTCGTCCGGGCGGCCTTTGTCGTCTATATATTAAGTATATATAGCCTGTGTGATCCCTCCAGTCGGCCTTTTTCGTCTATATAATAAGTACATGTAGCCTTTGTGGTTCCTCCAGTCGGCCTTTGTGGTCTATATAATAAGTACATGTAGCCTTTGTGGTTCCTCCAGTCGGCCTTTGTGGTCAATATAATACGTACATGTAGCCTTTGTGGTTCCTCCAGTCGGCCTTTGTAGTCTATATAATCAGTACATATGGCCTTTGTTGTTCCTCCAGTCGGCCTTTGTCGTCTATATAATAAGTAAATATAGCCTTTGTGGTTCCTCCAGTGAACCTTTGTCGTCTATATAATAAGTACATATAGCCTTTGTGGTTCCTCCAGTCAGCCTTTGTCGTCTATATAATAAGTAAATATAGCCTTTGTGATCCCCCCAGTCGGCCTTTGTCGTCTATATAATAAGTAAATATAGCCTTTGTGGTTCCTCAGTGTGTCGTCTATGTAATCAGTATAGCCTTTGTGATCCCTCCAGTCGGCCTTTTTCGTCTATATAATAAGTACATGTAGCCTTTGTGGTTCCTCCAGTCGGCCTTTGTGGTCTATATAATAAGTACATGTAGCCTTTGTGGTTCCTCCAGTCGGCCTTTGTGGTCAATATAATACGTACATGTAGCCTTTGTTGTTCCTCCAGTCGGCCTTTGTAGTCTATATAATAATTACATATAGCCTTTGTGATCGCTCCAGTCGGCATTTGTAGTGTACATAATAAGTACATATAGCCTTTGTGGTTCCTCCAGTCAACCTTTGTCGTCTATATAATAAGTACATATGGCCTTTGTGACCCCTCCAGTCCGCCTTTGTCGTCTATATAATAAATACATATAGCCTTTGTGGTTCGTCCGGTCGGCCTTTGTCGTCTTATATATTAAGTATATATAGCTGTGTGGTTCCTCCAGTCAGCCTTTGTCGTCTATATAATATGTACATATAGCTTTGTGATCCCCTCCAGTCGGCCTTTGTCGTCTATAGGAATAAATACATATAGCTTTGTGGTTCCTCCAGTCAGCCTTGGCCGTGTATATAATAATTACATATAGCCTTTGTGGATTCCTCCTCAGTCGGCCTTTGTGGTATATATAATAAAGTATAGCCTTTGTGGTTCCTTCAGTCCAGCATTTGTCGTGTATAATACGCATAGCCTTTGTGATCCCTCCAGTCGGCCATTTGTCTCGTCTATATTATACGTACAAATGTAGGCCTTTGTGGTTCCTCCAGTCGGCCTTTGTGGTCATATAATAAGTACATATAACCTTTGTGGTTCCTCCAATGAGCCTTTGTCGTCTATCTAAGTAAATATAGCCTTTGTGGTTCCTCCAGTGAACATTTGTCGTGTATATAATAAGTACATATAGCCTTTGTGGTTCCTCCAGTCGGCCTTTGTGGTCTATATAATAAGTACATATAGCCTTTGTGGTTCCTCCAGTGAAACTTTGTCGTCTATATAATAAGTAAATATAGCCTTTGTGGTTCCTCAAGTGAACCTTTGTCGTCTATATAATAAATACATATAGCCTTTGTGGTTCCTCCAGTCAGCCTTGGCCGTGTATATAATAATTACATATAGCCTTTGTGATTCCTCCAGTCGGCCTTTGTGGTCTATATAATCAGTAAATATAGCTTTTGTGGTTCCTTCAGTCAGCCTTTGTCGTCTATATAATCAGTATAGCCTTTGTGATCCCTCCAGTCGGCCTTTGTCGTCTATATAATACGTACATGTAGCCTTTGTGGTTCCTCCAGTCGGCCTTTGTGGTCTATATAATAAGTAAATATAGCCTTTGTGGTTCCTCCAGTGAACATTTGTCGTCTATATAATAAGTACATATAGCCTTTGTGGTTCCTCCAGTCGGCCTTTGTGGTCTATATAATAAGTACATATATCCTTTGTGGTTCCTCCAGTGAGACTTTGTCGTCTATATAATAAGTAAATATAGCCTTTGTGGTTCCTCCAGTGAACCTTTGTCGTCTATATAATAAGTAAATATAGCCTTTGTGGTTCCTCCAGTGAACCTTTGTCGTCTATATAATAAGTACATATAACCTTTGTGGTTCCTCCAGTCGGCCTTTGTCGCCTATATAATCAGTACATATGGCCTTTGTGGTTCCTCCAGTCGGCCTTTGTGGTGTATATAATAAGTAAATATAGCCTTTGTGGTTCCTCCAGTCGGCCTTTGTCGTCTATATAATAAGTACATATAGCCTTTATGGTTCCTCCAGTCAGCCTTTTTTCTTCTATATAATAAGTACATATAGCCTTTGTGGTTCCTCCAGTCGGCATTTGTCGTTTATATAATAAGTACATATAGCCTTTATGGTTTATAGCACACTATAGTTTTTACCCTATGACATTGCAAAGTTCGTATTATAACTGGAAATTAAAAATTACCCCACCCTCTACATTTGCATTGAAAAACATTATGACTACGTGCGTACCTTTATTTATGTCCAATTCATTGAATACATTGTCGTCTCGTTAATTGGTTTCTAAATGGATTCAAAATACAAAGTTTATTCAATATGTGTGTAAAATATGTGCTTAATAGGTTATTTCAATAAGTATCAAATGCTGCATGTTTATAAATCTGGTACAAATATGTATAAATTGTGCATCAGCCAATATGTACAGTCTAAATATATTTATGTTAATAGTACTGTAAAAGTTTATTTCAGAATTGATTATGTTTCATGTCTTTAACTCAATTGTAAAACGTGAGAGAAGCATAGAATTTGTTGAAAATGGACAAAATGATTTGTGTCGTGATCTGTCAAAAATGCTCATATTGACGCTGTATTGTTATCAGTAATGTTTCAGCCACCCAGCAAACACATCTGTTCCGTATGATAAGTGTATACACCCTTCACAGTTCATACAACAACCCCTTGCAAACAGTGTGCCATAATACTAGGATGCACTTTGTGCGGTACACGTGTAAGTATAAAATGAATTCAACCCGATTAAATATGTGCGAGAAATAGTTTGATTTGGTGTTTTTTTATTGCATTGTCATACTTATGTACTGAGCTAGAAATATAGATATTGATTACATACAGACTACGTGGTATGTACCACAACTCTAACAGTTCAAAGATGTGTTCAACATACTTGATACTGTGAGTTATCATCATCATACCAGGCATCATTCACTGGTGTGTATGACTTCTGGTAGATACTGTCAGTACATTATGAAGTTTGTTTGCTTGCATTTACAACCGCCTTTGGTTGATATGCAATTTTCGTCTCATCACGTTACTGGAAACTTAGACATGACGGCCAGAATTCCGGGTTAAGCGGCGGCGTCGTAGAAGTACACGTAGTAGGCGTCAACAATATTGGACATACATGTACATGTACGTCCAAATCTAAAATATCAACTAATCTGTTACTCGGATCATTACCAAACTTCCTCACAGTGATGGCGATTTACCCAGTGTCATTCGGGTGAAATTTAGCTTAGTTATACATGTAAAGTCCTTCGAGTGTGAGATACATATCTATGTTAAACGGATGTCCACCATTAGATGGGGCTTCAGTTTCTCGGGTACTGAGATGACCTGATGAGCTAGGTCGGGAAATAAATTATGTGTAGAAGGACGTGTATCACGATAGTATTGGTCTTTTTTAGAGAATCATTAAATGACAGTGTAAGCACACCATATCCAAGCACATTCAGCCGAATGTATTTCTTTGTGAATGTTACATGTGTTTTAGCTGGCTGAATGTGTCTTGTGATACGCATGATATGATTGCATTCTTTCCGACAGCTGGGTCAATCGTTTTATTGTGGATAACTTACAGTCAGAAAATGTGGTAATAGGAATATGTTTCTGGGATGATATAGTCATTATGTGCCATATAAAGGTACGCCAGGGTCAAGACAGTGTGCTGTGCATCCATATATGTATTACAGTGTTTCAGGGACTCATGAAAGGGTGTTATCACCCTGGATAAGAGAATACGTTGTGCTGTCATATGACAGTGTATCAATGACAAATAAACAACTATTATGTCCAGCCTAGAAATGTGATGCATGCTTTCCAAGGACCAGGGAATATAATTAGTGGCAACTTAAATGTATTTCAAAGATATGTCATGCTGTATGGTCATATCACTGTATTTTATAGACAAATAATCATATATGTTGCCATGTAGATATGCTTCAGGAATAGATGAACTGACGCATTAGGCGGGCATAGCAACTTATCATGTACATTAATGCACTGTTGCCACATTATGGCGTTTCCTGTACCCGCATCAGAATTATACGGCCATATGACCTTGTTTTCTAGAGACATATGTACATTGTGATACCATGTGAATGTGTTCCATGTACATAAAACATATTCTATGGTCATGTGGAGTGTCACTGGAACAGAGGATTTTGCTGTGAGGTCCCACATATGTATTTCAGAGATAAGTTGACATGAAAGTCGGTGATATAAACATGTTATAGCGACAATATACCGTTCTGTGTAGTCATATACATTCATGTAATGGACAAATGAACTTACTGTACGAACATATCGATGTGTTACTGTATGAACCTATCCATATGAAGTCCGTCCGGGATAAATTAATGTATTGCACCATCATATTAATGTGTTTCATGGACTCAAAATAAGGTATGCGGCCATATAGGAATGTCTCTAGACGATGGAATGCATTGTGTTGCCATATGAAAATGTTTTAGGGACAAAGCAACATGTCGACTGGTTGATGTTTTTATCCAGGGATGCAGCATGACCAGTAATTGCTCGTCTGAATGTATGTGTGTGTTTCACGGATCAATGGAAATATTATATGGCACTATTATTATATTATTATACGAATGCATTTAAGGGACCAAATGCAATATGTTGTGTGGTCATATGAACGCGAGGCATAGACACGTGATCGTCCTATGCATGCATGCGTTCATATGCATATGCTTCTTTGATAAGTCTTGGGGGGACAAGAGAGTGCATTGCGTTGTATTGCCATATGCCTCAAGGATAAAGGGTAAACATCGCATATAAAAGTAAAATTGTCAGTAAGTGATGGAGCACACCCACACTGCCCCGACGCCGAATTCCGTCTGTGGGCGTGACATATGCGTATTCATGAATCTGTTACAGGATAATGTAACATCACAAATGCAATAAGTATTTCCTGATAGAAAAATAACTCATAGAACAGACAAATTACGCCGCATTAATTTGTGTTATAGACGAATGGTTGACCATACATATATGGTCCTATGTCAGGACAGACGGACACACTGATGTCAGTATTATCTATAATGTCATAATTACTTACCAACACAGCTGAGTGTACAATCAGTAAGAATATTATAGAACTTCGTCAGCGGTGGTTGATATTGGGATGAATGACATTTCGCAATTGAAATAAAGTGGGTGGGGTAATTGATCTGTTTTCATTGGAGTGGCGTACATTTTGACTATTATTCATACAATACTTATTTAATTTATTTGTAAATCATCGGCAGTGTGGTCCGGCTAAATATATTTAGAAATTGACATCCATAATATGTACTTTATATGCAGTTAAAACGCTTTATTCACAAATGTTTGTTAATACCTATCACATATACATGTAGCTTGCGCATTGATGTTGTGTGGATTGTCTCTAGTGATTCGGCTTTGAGAAGGATGGTGAGGTTGTCGGGACACGGCTCCCTCCGGAGTTGTGCAGCTTTATGGGTCTACAGAACTTCGTCGCCTCGAAGCTCGCTGGCCGCCTCACCATCGCAATTTCGAAAGCCAATGTGTTGGCCCTACCGATCAAACCCGACTCGAGGATAAGCATCACACCGGTGTTGGGTGCATGACTTGGCTTCTCGAAATCGTACCCCGACCCTCATGTGTGGGGGTCGAACCCCAGTTCGTATACCGGAGACCAACCCATGCCCTTCACCTTCACGAAAACCCTCCGCGTGGTGCACATTGCACAGCTCAACACGTCGTACAACACGCTGGACGGAGCGCCTAGCCTCCTTCTCAAGATCGTACATGCGAGTGATAACTTCTTCGGGGAGAACGTAAGCGTGGACTTTCCCCACCCGGAATTTAAACGCTTACAGTCGGAGCACATCTTTCAATTAGAGACAATCGTCCGGGACGATAACGGACGACCATAGGACAACCATGAGTTCCCGATTTATGTCGTCCTGGAGGTCACGCCACAATGAGCATATATGGGCCTGGTGACAGTTCGAAGCTGACAACGGCGTTGCCGTCACTGAACCTGAAATGAAGAAAGCTAATGGAAGGCGCGTCGCTTGCGCACATGAACGCAGGGACATAAGGAGTCACACCTCTAAACTATCGCAGTTAGAACTTAGAAAGCCGGTCATTACAATTTGGGCTGAGGAGCTGGCCTCACTTCGCGAGCGGGAGAGTGTACTCATTTGGCGCCAACGCGAGCAACAGATATACGGAATACACCATGGCGGTGTCCGGCACGGTTCTCCGAATGTCGGTATGTTCATTGAACTTTACGGGACATGCTACGGGCGAAGTTCCCGTGAACCTGGTGCTGAACGGGATAGAACAGAACTATGGCGTTACCAAAAATAAAGGGCGTAGGTCGGGATTTACATTATATAACTCCACACCAATTTAAGCATCAGCGGGGAATGTTATAAACTTTGTCACCAAGACCGCCCACCCAGCGAACGCTTCCACCGTTGTGACATTATTAACCGAGCTTGATTTATGATGGACTGAAAACTATATCCTGATCTGCCCTCTGCCGCAGGCGAGACGGCTGTGTATGATCCTACGGCGTTCCGGCTCAACCGGATGGTGGAGATCCAGAGTCTTCTTCTCCATGAAGAGACTGCCCGCGCTGGCCTCGCCAAAATGTATCGACGGGCCACGAATGCGGTTGACGTATCGACACGGCGCTCGCATCGACGACGTCGGGCCGTTTGATAGGACGGCACATCGAGCCCCGGGCAAAAGCACAACCGCATCGCCGTCGTAGCACGGGCCAAGAAAAATAGCATTGATGCTATTATATCGCAGGCCATCCAAGATAGTGAAGTGTCGGACGACGAGTTTAATACGGTATGCGATGAATGCAACAGGTACCAGGCATTGAAATGAATATCCGGACCAAGGCCACTCGCCCACAGATTTTTGCAGATGATGAGGTTAAAACACTCATGCTCCAGGGGCGCAAAGAAGAGAGAGAGAGGCCCTTCTCCGCGGTTTGCCGCCTTAACACTCTCCTGCGTGTGTGTGCCGCCCGATAGCCAGCCGCCGGAATATTCCCCCCCCCCCTTCCCGTTACAGACGATGGCGACTAGCGGCCATTGAAATGGCAGTACTTTCAGTACTTTGATGATACTTTACCACAGCTGTGTGGACATATTTACGCTAAAGGTGTGTGTATCAGGAAGTGAAACCAAAAACAAAAAGATTAAACAAAAAGAGACAAACCTAAAAGGTGGCCCGGATTAGACATGACTCGAAAAAACACACAAAAAAACAGCCCATTGTTTTGGTGCCCGGTTTGGATATGTTCCGCTGACTCTCACAATTAAATATCTAGGCGGGGTCGAACTCACGGCGCCAAAACCCTTCTGAGCCCACCCCGCTAAGTCGAAGGCTCTAAGTTCTTATTTTCACTTCTTGTTTCGTGTTCGGCTTAGCGAGGTGTTGTATGTGGTGTGCCACATCCACTCCATTCGGCGAGTGACCTATGTGCGGCACCCGCCTCTCCGTTTCCTTGTCCATCGAAAGCTGCAGGCCGTCTGTGTGGGCAAGGGCCCACGTTGGAAAAGTTTTGTCTCAGCGTATGTCTGGCGTATATATACCCTGCAGAAGTGGTGTGCACTCAGGGTTTTAGTTAATTTTTATTTGATTTCGTCAGAACAAATCCGTTTTTTATGCGATAAAATAGGGGTATTCACTCCAAATTGTTGAAAATAAAAATAAATAATAAAAAACATTCGGAAACGTAGAGTTACTGCCCGCAACACCATACCTTCCGGTTTCCCAGGTATAAACATAACAAATGTAGATCTGATGTCACGCGATGCAAGAAACCTGACGTGGTATGTTTACACACCGTGCGATTGTAAACGGGACTAGTGTTGAAAGAAATGTGTTCAAGTTGTATCGCCAAATGGTTGTCCTACACCAAACGGATGTCGTATAGAAATAACGTGTAAACATTGTAAACGCGAGTAGTGTAGAAAGAAATTTGCTCAAGTTTTAGCGCCAAATGGTTGTCCTGCATCAAACGGATGTCGTATAGAAATGACATGTAAACAACATGTGGACAGAGTTGGGGAATGTTTTCAACAAATTTTACTAAAATGTTCACGTTGGCATGGAAACGGCAAGCACGTTCGTGACTTAGATGTATTCGCTGCAAAATCGGATCAATTAAGGTAGTAGGTTATATATATTGGCTTGTTACTGTTTACTATATGGTTCATTGAGTTGCCATTTTCGCCATCTGTGTATGTACAAGCCATCGTACAGTTTCACCACTTCGTGAGTTTGACACATACAGCAAATAATATGACAGTAAACCAAATAAAAGTTGGTGCAATACATAATAGACATAAACGGTAAGCTATAAATATTATGCCAGAAAACTATACAAAAGACGAGATATTTGAGCATTTCTCACAGCAAATTTTGATGTGTAAACTTTTCAATCAGATGCACAACCTACGTTAGTGTACACGTTACCCATAGGTAAAGCCATATTTACTCACATAGTAGGTGAGCAGATACCAGGGACAATACACTCGGGTAACTGCTGACATGTCACTAGATTTGGTAGCTAATAACAGAGTACAGTAGTGGGTATATATGGTATGTGTTGTGTGGTTGGCCAGGTAAGAGTGATACACTGTGTGATTTTCTGTGTATGAGGCTATCTATAATGGTGGTTTATGTTGTTAAAAACACATGCACAAACCTGTCCAGAAAACGAACATATTTTACAGTTTGGTGTAATATAATGGATAGGAGTCCATTCTCCTGCCTTTTCTACATGTGATTGGCTACATTATATCATAAGTTCTACCTCATATTTTAATTTCTTTGTCAAACGACAGAAGAGGTGAAACTGGCTGATGGCTGGAACACACAAAGATGGCCGACTTGGCCAATCCATGTTCCGTATAGGATACAATAACGAGGCAGTATTCACATATATGTTATACATATCACATTTACGAAGCAATTACCGTTGAATCAAACAATGATCATGTATAGAATGAGTCCGTAACATGTATGTTCAATTGTCCGATAACTTGATTGTCCAGATAACTGGTATGACCCGTGTATATATAAATCGAGAGCCCTGGCCCGGCAAGAGTTGTGGGGGCTCTTTTTTAGAGAGGTGGCGGGCGCGTCAGGGGCCTCGAAGGAAGCTCGATTGGGGTAGAACACATATGCAATCTGTAGCTGCGTGTCTGCGGTGGGCTGAGTGGGCTCCCCATTGACAGAAATGTGGCGGGGCCGCCAAGGGATGGGGCGGGCCCGAGAGGGTGGTGCACCAGACCCAGCCTTGTTCAGAAATGGGGTGGGGCCCGCTAGCGAGGTGGAACTGTGTCAGACCCAGCCATCGTCAGAAATGGGATGGGAGCCCGCCAGCGGGGGCCGTCCATAGGGGAAGGTGCCCCAGCCTTTATAATACTACTCCTTTTAACCTTGACAACTTTTTTTCTCACATTAATAAGTTCGCCGGAGTTTCTAAATTATGTCATAACTTCTATATCCCTTGAGGGATTACTTATATTTCAATACATCACACTTGTGGACAAATGCCACACATCCATGCTGCCCTTAATATGACCTTGACCTTTTGACTCTGACAGCTCAATGTTGTCATAACTTCTATATCACTTGATGGATTACTTTAACATTTCAATATATAAAACCTGTGGACAAATGCCACACATCCATGCTGCCCGTAATATGACCTTGACATTTTGACCTTCACAACTTTCAACTTTTTCACACACTAAGAACATATGACATATCTTATATATCGCTTGAAGGATTACTTTCAATCCTAATTTCAATACATCATACTTGTGCATAAATGTCACACAATCATGCTGTCCTTAATATGACCTTCACCATTTGACCTTCACAGCGGTGCTTATCAATAATTATCACTTTTGGTTAATTTACTTTGCCACCATTTCTCCAATCTGCCACCGTGTGCCGACAAGCCACATTTTTTTGTTCTGAATTCGACGGATGCCAATTTAATTTGTAATTGTGCCTGCGAAATGGGGCTTATGGGTTGTGCGACCAGTGTAGATCCAGATCAACTTATGCATCCACAGAGTCTAATCTGCAACGATCGCTATTCCATCAATGATGCACTCGACATGCTTCTAACGAGCAATATATCAAGATCTTCACCGGTCACAAAGCCAATAAGACCCATTTCTCCAATGAAAGCCACATACCAGTTAAACTAGTGTCACAGTCGGACACTTCTTTGTAAGTGTGGCCTATTCGTTTTACAACATATATTCATTTCTACGTCTGTACATGCCAGATACGTTGCTGATAATGTTCTGTAAGCTGTAAAATATTTAAGTTAAATGACACTTACCAGCTGCCATCCCGCAACACCATCTTGGCGACATGCATATACCCTGTTTGCACCGTATAACGGAAACTCTCCACCGTATCACAATACCGACAGTGACCCTCGTACTTCCTCAAGCACACCTAAGTTAAAGACAACATATACATCTGACCCAGTTTTGTGGGGTGAACCACCACTTTACAGAAATTTTTTGTTTCTGTAAATGGGCCGCGCCATACGAAAACCGGTCTTAATGACAACGTCATGAAAAGCGGTAAACGACGTCGGAAAAGCGACGTTTCAAATTGTCTAGCGTCGCCGTAAAAGTTCACAGTTTGCCCTCCCATTTACGTTTACTGGTGTCAGTTAACATTAAGTGTGAACAGAAAACGGAAAATGATAACTTACTGAAACTTTCACTAATATGAGACGCGATACCTTGTACCTCGGTACACATATTATGACGTCATGACTTGACGTCACGTACTTGTGACATCATTGAACGTGAATACATGTTTGACGTTATGGCCATGGTGTCGTGACAAAATATTATAGCAAGGATACTTGCACGAGTTCCTCACAACATCAATGACTTAGAAATGCGCTGTACATTGTCGCCTAACTGTCGTTCTTTGACATTTTTACTCTTTTCCGTCGGTTCAGGGGCGGATCTAGCACTGGGTTGTGGGGGTCGCAACCCCCCCCGTTCAGCCACGGAGTTTACGTAGATCTAAAAAAAAATAAAAAAAATGGCCAGGCTGGGTAACTGGCAGATATGTTCGGCAGAGTACATCTACAGTCAGAAACGATATTAAAGCATACAAATATGAACAACGGTATTCGACCGTAGTTATTTACGATTAGAATAACGGTAAATCACACCGAGCCTTCATTTACCACGGCGTACCGTAAAAAATAAACGCGGGAAAAAATGAATCAGCTGCAGGAACAACAACAACTTTTTGGCGTCTGTATGATGGAGCCTGGGGCGGCGAAAAAGATGCGACAGTCAAGTCGCTTGCTCCAGTATAAAGTGCATGTACATGTAACTGACCGCGGCTATCGAGTGTTTACAGGCACATGTGCTTATTGGTTTATTTTGTCCAGTGTGATTTCGGCCGTACATTTACAAAATACAGGTGCAGTACCAGTAATTTGCATTAATATGTCGCCGTTTACCACCATTTGGAATCTAAATTTAAAACCATTAAAACACAGGAGAGTGCATTTCAGGTCATCTAGGTTTCAAAAAAATTCCGGGGGGGGGGGGGCATGCCCCCGGACCCCCCAAGCACTCGCTCCACTTTCTGGAACTCGACAATATTACAACCCCCCCGTTCCTCAGTGGCTAGATCCGCGCCTGCGGTTGTCCTTATGAATTCAAAATGGTGAACGCATAATTTAACTGGCTACATATCAGCGAATTCTTCGCTTACACTGCACTTTGATTCCTAAATAATCTTAAATATGAACAACCTAGTGTATGCCAACGATATTACCATATATTATCTTGGTAAATTGAGACTTTTGAACAATTATATCCAGTACTTAGCGAATGATATGCCATTTAATGCCACTCATTTTATCATAAATGGAGGTAGACACGCAGCTATATAATGACATCAATATCCGGGGTTTGTATTGAATTTAAAATAAATGCATCAACATATTAATTGGAAATGTGATGGTCATAAACTTGCTTTTGTAGTCGAAAATGCTTGTGTAGTATCAAATCATCAGTTTATCACTTGACTGCATAATAATGTAGATCAGGCGATGGTAATGCGATCCTCAAGAAAGACACACGGCGACAATCATATATTTTGGCGTACGTAGTTGTGCAAAATGTACACACAAGATAATGTTGACTTTGTCCAACGTTACGTGTCGTTTGTCAATTATTCACTAATAGTATAAAATTATACATACACTACTTAAAATCAACCTACATGGCAGGCCTATTCGTTTACTACTCCATTACGCTTAAACGTTCTTATTGACGTTGAAGTCGCCCGTTAATGTTAACGTCGTAATTGCGACGTCATTGAGCTAAAACGTCGTTTGCGCTTCTACCACGTGTTACAAAAATACATGTAGCATGAAAAATAATTGAGATACTTTGATCTTTTTTGTGGTATATGACTTTTAAAAGATGCGCTATTCAGAATATGCAAAAAAGTGAAAAATGAAATTGTTGTCATTAAGCCCGGTTTTCGCATGACGCGGCCCAAATATATTTCATGGAAAATCGCATATGCCCTTAAGTACAAAATCACATGGTGTGTCTCAAATGTGGGTCACATTTTGCATATATAAAGGTGTGTCCTTGTTTACGTTTCGCTTAAGGGCTGGACACGTCCGAGACACAAATCAACAAGTGCAATAAACCCGCATTTGTCACGTTTACTTCATTCTGTAGGTGAAATAATAATGTTTTGTTGAACACAATACCTGCGCTGAGGCGAAACACACACCGACAGGAGTTTGCTGTTCACGTATCCAAAACGTGCACCTGCGCATATGTTGATTCCCTCCGTGTATAATTATGTGCTTTTATATCTACATGTATCTTGTGTTTCCCCTACGTAGCCACGCAGGGGACGTAGAATTCTATTTTTTTTATTAATTTGTTCCCACGAAATAACAATCCGTTCCCTCAATTTAACAATTCGTTCCCACGTCGTTCCCACGAACTAATAATTCGTTCCCTCAATTACAGAATTCGTTCCCACGAAATAACAATTCGTTCCAATGGGAACGAATTGTTAATTCGAAGGAACAATTTGTTAAATTGAGGGAACGAATTGTCATTTCGTGGGAACGAATTGTTAATTCGAGGGAACGGATTGTTATATCGTGGGGACAAATTGTTAATTCGAGGGAACGAATTGTTAAATTGAGGGAACGAATTGTCATTTCGTGGGAACGAATTGTTAGTTCGAGGGAATTAATAAAAAAAATCCATGTCCCCTGCGGGGTTCCGATATTTCCCTTATTATAAAACGCCTTAAAATGGGAGTTATTACATAACAATGAGTATCTGAGTGTAATAAAGTATTGTATGAAACTCGAATTACAGTAGTGTAATAAATATGTAATAAACTGCTACAGAAAAGCACGCTAGGTGATCAGCAACGATTCAATGAATGATGTCAGGCCCGTAGCCAGCCTTCAAAATAGTTGGGTGCGTAATGAGCCGCGGAGAGGCGAATACGAGCCACGAAGTGGCGATGGGGGTGGGTCGGGGAGGAGGGTTGTAACCCCTTTCCACAACGGGGTGTTTGGGGGTCCTCCCCCAGGACAATTTTGAAATTTAGACGCTAAATCCTGTGACATTTACGACTTTATTTAGGAGTAGGAATTATATGCTATTTTGTGTAGGAAATTTGACTTTTATCGAATTTCTCACAAGAAAGGTGTTATAATCACATTATGAAGCAGACTATCAGAAACCTTCCGTATACACGTATCTCCACGGTAAGTTTACATACACGCTGTCAGGTCCCAAATAGTTTGAATATTTGTTACATTTTGTTATTCACACTGACGTCACTATACATATGAGCCGCGTCGCGAGAAAACCTGTCTTCGGGAGTCTGGTGACGTCACAATATATGACTTCATTAACTTAGCTGACGTAATTTCCGCTGAGATTTGCACTCTGACTTCGAAGTTCAGTTGCTTGTTTCAGAACAATAGGCTACGATACTCGCTCACTGCAAGGCGAGTTGACTCTCCAAAAGACAAAATGCTACCGTAACACGCCCAAAACAAACACAAGGCGTTGTAACCAGCTGATATTGCGGTAACAAATGTCTGCAAAAATGTTAGCGCATGGTCGGGTCTGACCGGCCGTCGGCACTAACCGGCCTCCCATCAGTAAACACGTTTAAACCTAAGTAAGTTGATATCTTATATTGCGCATGTTCATTTCCCCGTGAGTTTTATATTTGCGACAAACAGTGCAGAGAGTATTTGTCAATACGAATTAAATCGTTTTCCATAGAACAACAGCTGTAAACCAAGACTTGCATAAATATGATGCAATATGCATATGTACTTAACACATTGTTGTATACATGAATGCAGATTAATCTGAATGTGTTTGCATATTCAAGGTGTATGATCACGTGGTACTAACAACAACAACAAGTACTGAAACTTCCAGAATCCATCTGATTCAAAGTACGTATTCTTTTATATTTTCCTTATTACGTAACGGAAATATGGCCCATCAAACGCGTCTTGTTAATCTGCATTTGGTGGTCTTTGTATTTTCGCCCAAACTTCTGTCGTTTTTGCGAAGAATCGATTTCCGTGTCTATAAACACGGAAATCGATTTTCACAAAAACGACATAACTTCATAAGTCTGTGCCGGACTCCCTGGACCACCAAATGCAGCTCATGAAGACACGTTTGCTGCGCCATATTTCATCAAAATCCGTTGCATATTAAGGAACATATCAAATAATACTTACTTTGGAGTGGGCGACGTTGTTGGTGTTGTAACCACGTGACCATGCACCTTGATATTGGATTACCGATATTGCAAGTTAAGGCTTGTCACATTCAAATGAAGGTTAGCGTGACATAGACAGCAAACATACAGGTGGCCGACATGCAAAATACCTAGTTGGCTGTATTCGGCCGACAAACACAACCCATATTTTCTTTTAATTTGAATAAGCGTGATGCCAGATCAACGGTTTTCCGGAGAAAAACAATATTTGCCGATTCGTCTTACAGCTTACATTCAATTACATTATATGGCGCGCCATCGACTGTGTACAAGTTTTAATGTAATTAAAGGTACATGCCCACTCAGTAGGCACAAAGTATTCTTTATAGGAATTAAATAAATGTATAATTGTGTCACCATTCCACTAGTTTTAAAAAAATAGGAGTGCCCGCTATACATATATAATCATTTATTAATATTTATTTTACTCATAGTGACTCGCGGTGGTATTAGGCTATTTTCATATGCAAATGAGGCATGATATTTTTTCATTATTTATACTAATTAAATGCGTCACCTGAAAAAAAATAATACTTCGACAGATTATAAAGTATGATCATTACACATCAACAAATAAATACAGAGAATAAATAGTAATGTCCGTTAACATTTTAAGGAAACACTATTATCGCCCCTGATATCAGTGTGGAAATTTACATCTGATATAAATTGTATAGACATGCCAATCAGTACATGAGGTTATATGGTGAAATGAACGGTTTATTTTGCCTGAAAATTTCATATCTACAGAATATACAAAACTATCTATAAAGAACAGTGTGTGCCTACTGAGTGGGCATGTACCTTTAATGTTGAACGTATTGTCCTCCCATTTACAGGCGTATTCCCATCTGTATTTGCTAAACTGTCGGTCGTATAGCCCAATGAACCAACCAGTTAATCAATACAGAAATGACATACATGGACAGTAAATATTACTGTCTGTTTCATATATTTATGTGGTTTTCTACAATTATAAATTATTAAAACGTTCAGTAAACAGGACGTCAAAAAGAATAAATCCGCATACCGAATCCGCCGTACACGCGTACACGTTTATACCTGCTGCAGTGCTGGTACATGAACTTGCCGGTTTGTCTTTGTCGCTTTTCACTTTCATGTATTACCAAAAAAAAACAAGCTCACCCGTCTATACATTCATTATTCAATGACAAACATGCTTCTAGTTTGTCAACTTGCAAACTGTTGTAAATGTTGGCGTATACTATATGTGTACCGGTAGATACGTAGATACTATAACGTCGTTTTGACGACGTTTTGATGTCGTTTGACGTCGCTTTTACGTGACGTCTCATTTGCCCAAACGACCTGAATAGTGGTGTTGTATAAAATATAATATCTTAATGAATATTGCAGATCATGATCAAATAAAAAGCATTCAATTCATCATACAAATACCATTGTCATAGTAACAAAATGTTAATTTGACCAAGAATTTCCCGAAGACAGGTTTTCTCGCGACGCGGCTCGTATTTAATACAAATGTATTAGTAAAGTAACTTGATCCTTGGGCGGTGAAAGCTCGAGTTGGTATTAGGCAGATCAGCTGGATCAACGAGACGCAGTCGAGTTGATCAGCTGATCTGCCCAAGACCAACGAGAGCTTTCCGGTTATTATATACCAGTCAAACATCTAAAACACATATATTGCATTGAAAAATCGTATAATTGGATTATAAAGTTGTAATTATTTTCTGCGCAGTGCTTTGACGGCAGTCATTTGGTTTATCGCCTAGCACTGAGACGTCGAGGTAGTGACACGCGACCAGAAACGACGTCAAATTTCAGCTATCATTTTCTGTCCTATTTTCTAAACATATCCCGACTAATATCCTACATCGAGTGTATTGTCCGTTGACAGCATGCATTTTAAGTGAAAATGACTAGCTTTTACGGGTTATTCTCATTTGAAGGACATCATTATGATTTACCGAACTTTCCTGATGACAAGTAGTTGTGGCAAATCAGAACGAGAACAGAGTGGAATATGGATTCAGAAAGCCGCTGAGTGGAATACGGAATTTCAATCTGCCGTGTCGTATCTGGCTGAAGAATACACCATGCATTCACCACATATATCTTTGATAGGTATATAAATAACTGCTGTATGTATATGGCAGTTACGTAATGTATAATGTATTTCCCATTCAAGCAAAATATTCAACACGGAGTCTAAATATTTGGACTAGTACAAGAGTGATTCCATCCTACGAGGATGTAGGCGTACAAATCGGGATATTATTTCCCGCACATCGTGTTTGAAGCCATAATGAATGTATACGAGCGCCAGCGAAGAAAGACGACTACTGGTCATAGATGCACGTGAATAGTGGTGAAGTCGCCTCAATGCACTACCGGCACGTTCACATTCTACACTGGTGACATGTAACGTGCGTGTCGATTCTCAACAATGTGTGAAAGTTCGGATATAAACATGGATCGCATGAACGTAACGCACTGGAACACGAGGATGGCGGATCACTTTCTGAGACAAAACGCTTAACCCAGCGTGCATGTTCTTCCTCGAGAAGGGCAGGTGTCGGCAAATCCTCTTCATATGATTGTCCTAGTTGATTGATGTCATGATGACCGGCACTCTTGAACACGGCTGGGTTCAAGACCAACAGCTTAGAAGCGGTCACTGCTAATGACGAAAACTGGAGGTCTAGTTCCAAGTTGATATGGTCGATGAAAGGCGTAGCCTAATTAATTCTGTAGTATGTCTCTATCCTGTGCTCACATGTGCCCTCACACGCACATGTTACACTGTTGCCCACGCTGTTGGACCGGTGCGTCTGTCGTGCAGCTATCATCGGCATCTTTGATAACGTGATTGTGTGTTCATGAGCAAAAACAATCTTGGCTTGTCCGAAAAAGTTGGGTGCGGACGCACCCAACGCACCCCCACTGGCTACGGGCATGGATGTTGTGCTTTTGCAATACAAATAATCCAATATTTGTGTTGATTTAGTATGATATTTATTAAATGCGTTGACATATCAGACACGCCATGCGATTTTGTACCGAAGAACATGTGCGATTTTTCATGAAATAATTATATTTACAGAAACTGTGATATTTTCTGTAAATGACGTCGAAAATTAACGAATATGTTCTTGGGTGCAAAATCGCATGGCTTGTCTCATATTTCATTATTTCATAAAATACACCATTGTCTTGTTTCTTATGAAAGCAATACTTTCACTATAAATATCACATTACTTTGCGTACTCAATCATGCACTCGCTTCTACATGTCTACCATTACAACGCTGAATTGCTTTTTGTCGTCTGCCGTTTATTTTATATTCCATTTTTTTTCATCAAAAACATGGTTGGTCAGCACTTTAAAATCATTGGAAAGGAAATGATTATAAAGTGTTGTCAAGCCACGTTTTTTATTGGGACAAAAGACAAAATATAAAAGCAAGGGACGGCGACAATTTTCGCTACCAGCATTCTAAGGGTTGCTCGTAGTATAGACTAAGTCGTTTGTTTATACGGTACAAGTTATTCGTTGAAACTAAACCGAAATTAGATTTTAGTCCATACATGTATTCCTGGAAAACACTTATCTCGCTATCGACCTAAATTACCTCAGTCTTCCTGTGTCGTTTGGCGAGATATGTGTATTTGCTTCATATTTAGGTACGCGATATTAATGGTAAGTGTCTACGTGTACATGTATATATAGGATTTTACATGAGTGCTGATTTAATATTATATTTATTAAACTAGTTTACTGATTTCATAAGAAATGTACGGAGCTCCGCAGAGGATATGGATTTGTGTTTATTAATTCGTTCCCACGAAATGTTAACAATTAATTCCCACGAAATGACAATTTATTCGTTCCCTCAATTTAACAATTCGTCAATTCGTTCCCACGATATAACAATTCGTTCCCGTGGGAACGAATTGTTATTTCGTGGGAACGAATTGTTAAATTGTGGGAACGAATTGTAATTGTTAGATTAACGGAACGAATTGTTATTTCGTGGGGATGTGTTATTTCGTGGGAACGAATTAATAAAAAAAAAGAAGTATACGTACCCTGCGGGGCTCCGTAAAAATGAGTCTATGTCGCGTTTCTTATATGGAATCAGGTGTAGGGTACTTGCAGGAGATATGATTTAATATTATTTAAGAACCGAGTTTACTGATTTCTTTTCTTTTGTACAATATATTCTACATAAATTATTACATATTAAAGTTAATTTATAAATAGCTGATTTTATTGTTTAAATCTGGGGTCACACATGTCAGATTATGATTTACGGAGACACACTTGTTTCCTCCGTTCTTTAGATTACATTTTTCGGGCAAAATAAACATTCATTCACCATTACCCGACGTGTTAAGGTATTAGGTCATAGATAGATACACTTGTCTCCATTGATAATTGCTTCATAAGAGTGATATATCAATATAACATATGTGAATATTGTCTTGTTACTGTGTAGTATATGGAGCATTTAGTTGCCATCTCCGCCATCTTTGTATGTATAGTGTATGTCCTTATGTTATTTTGCAGGCCATGAGTGTATATTTTTGCAAATGTTCTTTATATTGTTGTATATATCATACACTTTTTAAAAAAATCGGGTTGACATTTATTCGGCGGCCATCTTGATATTGTGGCGGCCATTTTGAATTTTTATTCATGTATTATTGATCTTCAATATCAACCTAATTACGATTCTTTACTCGGTATAAACAGTGGTAGCTGATTTGCTTTTATACCAGTACACATTTTCCAATAAAAACTATAGGTATCCAATAAAATTCAAAATGGCCAAAAAAACATATTTTCTATGCACATATATCTCACATGTGACACATACGAAAGGCAAATACATTGCGATGGAGATGAATTCGATGTTGATACATGTAGCTGAACATTTGCTGCCTAAAACAAAACATTTCTTATCGTCAAGGTTTCTAATTTATGAGCCACCATGTTCAAAATGGCCGCCAGTAGTTTGTTAATACGTATTTTGAAACTTATCTTCTAAATATTGGTTGCAACAATGTCGGTAGTTGTAGAAGCTCATTTACTGATTCATATTCCAATTATCAAATCGATTTCTTTATTACAACTTGTGCTAATAGTTATCACAATTAATTGCCGGTGTATTCAAAATGGCCACCAAATGAAGAGAAATGTAAATTGCTAAGATTTCAAATGCAAAGTTTTATATTAACCAATATTCTAAACATTTCCAACATTATGACGATTGTGTCTCTAACAGCTAACCCATAGGTAACACGGCATTGGTTTGAATTCGACGTTATATGAGCATGTGTATCACAAGATCACCATGATCAGCAGTCGAGCCATCATTGAACTTGATTCCTTGATCACTAATTCCGTTTCGCCCACATTTGTCTTAATTGGTTCTGCACTCCATCCCAATACTGGTACTTTTGAAATGTGTTTTATCACCACACAGTCTTTCCTTTACAACTGCTCTGTATTGCTGTCAGATATGGTGACATATGAACCAACGTATGTTTAGTTCCGTCAATTGTCTCAGGAACGTTGAATTGATTGGTCTTAGCTAATACCTCTTTTAGCTGGAAGATGTACTTCTCATTGCGAACAATTGTAGCTCGCGACATATCATGGTGATGAGCTATTTTTACCTAGCTAGTAACATGTTTCTGTATCGTACTTCCCCGTATATGTTGCTATATGGCTTCTAGTTGTGCTAACCCATTCCAGAATAAATGTATTGATCCCATATAGTCCATACCTTTGTTTACCAACTCGTGTTTGCTTTCATTATACACTCCGCTACTGAGTATTGCCGGTTTTACGGTTAATACATCTGTTAGAGTGTATATGCTAACTCAATTTCATTCGTTACTAGTCGAAAGTTCCATTTTTTTCTTTTTCGTTTTTCGGACTTTGTTTGCGGGACCAAGCCCGAGGTGAACCTATTCTCTGACGTTCCTATTTTGTTTTTTATTCGGAATTTTAGTTTTTTTGGCTCGGTGTTTACAATGGATAAGGGTACGCCTAAGCCCAACACGGGTCAGAAGACGTTAGGTTGTGGTCACAAAGCGGGTACTTGGGACTGGCACGAAATTATTTGTTTCAGGAACAGAAAAGTTGTTTAAGGAAAAGTCGTGCTACGTTTCGGACCACTGGGGTACTAGACGTGGACACAGACACTTGCTATCAGGTCATTTCAGGACAAGAAGCAGGTTGTCTTGGCTATGAGTCTAAGCCCAGTTTAGTTCCGGGTGGTGACAGGGAGGTGCTTATGACTGCGCCTCCCAAAGTCGCTAGTTCGGCTCATAGTAGAGGAGATGAGCACATGAGATGTGCACTTTGTGATACAATCATGAAATTTTGCACAGAGTTACTTTATTGTGTATACAATAAAAAAAGCCCAGGACACAAGTGAAATATGCCCTGTGGTCCAAGATGGCCGCCAATATTAAAAATGGCCGCCGTACGCATAAAAGTGAACACATCTCTGCTTACAGATGACATAGTGACACATATTTGATGGCTATTTATTATTTTTACCAAGTTACATTTATTATGTATACAATAAAAAAGCCCAGGACATAAATTAAATATGCCCTGCGGTCCAAGATGGCTGCCAATGTTAAAAATGGCCGCCGTATGCATTAAATGAACACCTCTTTGTTTATATATTGAAGAATGTAGAGATTCAGATACTTGCCCTGTATTTTACTTAAACGACTTAGTAAAACTCTATGCAAACAGACTCTCACAGCTGGGTGTCACCATTGACGGACGAACACATAGCACAAGGCTGAAATACAATTTACTCAAATTTGTTCCAGGTGTAAATGCACATTCACAAGGACACGGAACAAGTGTTACCAGTGTTTGACAAGGATGTAGGTATATGTACAAGTAAGGCAGGTGTGCATGATCATGAATCAGATGCAATCACCCTAGCAAAGGCTGCTGAAATCGTAAGACGGGACATGTTTCATTCGACCAATACATTCAATGGTACATTTGAGAAAGACTACCAAGTACAATGTATACCTGACAAATTGAGTGCATTGGTGAGCATGATTTTGAACGGACCGAACATTAAAGACCAATCAGAGCATGTAGACAAGTCTGCCAGTCTTACTATTTCTCAGCTTTTGATGTATAATAGTATCAAGTATGAACGCATATCTAGTGCTAATTCTGGCACCAGGAAACACAATAAGGAACGAGAAACGCCATTACCCATATATCTGAGTCTGTTGATACATGCACAAACACGAAAAAAGAGAACTGGTAGACATTATTCATTCCCATGTATTATGCATATCATACAAAAGGCTTCTTACCATTTCAACAGAACTGGCAAATAGGGTATGCAACTATTATCATGAACACGATGTGGGTTGTTCCTCTGCCCTTAGGTCAGTTCTCTTCACCACAGGAGCCACAGATAACATTGACCATAATCCCAGCTACCGACAATCCAAAGATAGCTTTCATGGGACAGCCATATCTCTTACACAAGATCCAACAGTTGATGATCCTGGAGAAATCACGGTTGTGCCACAAGCGTCAGCAACACTACTGTACGTCCACTACCTGAGTTATACACGGAAGTGCCGCCTGTTGGTATGAATGATGCTGACCTGTTTGCACCTGCTACTATTGGAACTGCTGCTCCAGGTTCTCAAATCCTCACTGCATCACTCGATGATGAAACTGAATGGTTGCAAAAAGTAAAAAATGTACTAGATGATGATCAGGAAACATCTGATGTTAATGTTTCCTGGGCTGCTCATCATGCTTCAAAGTCAGAAGTAAGTGTCCGGCCACAGTACATCAGTGCTCTATTGCCAACGAGAATGCACATACTGTGTCTATGGTGCGACACGCTATGGACATGATTTAGGTTTCTATAGCACATTTGAATCCCATGCAGACAGCTGATCAACCCCTGTTTGCTATTGGCAAACATAGACAATGGAGATGGCCAGATCAATATGGGGAAGATAAGTTTGTCATTGTAATGGGAGGTCTACACATTGAGATTGAGACTGGTTGGAAGGTAGTGGTTGGATTAATGCACTCACCAAAGCAAATGTTACCACTCCAGGCAGAGCACACTCTATTTTGGAAAGTAGTCACATTACTCGGACAAGGTGGGCCCATCAAGTAACAGCAGCTGCTCTCTTTGTTCTCCAGAAGGAAGCATACGTAATGTATAAAGCTGCAAAGAAAGACGACCCACTTACTTTTCAGGACTGGTGCCGTGCACAGTCTGAAAAATACACACAGTTCAAGTTCTGGAGTGTAACTATATATTTAGAGTTGCTGGTCTTGCAATATGACAAGTCTCTGAGAGAAGGAAGGTTTGAGTTGTATGTTGTGAGCTTAGCTAAGATAGCTCCTCGGATGTTTGCTCTTAACCACACCCACTAAGCCCGATGGCTGCCAGTGCACATAAGAGACATGGTACAGCTGGAGCATAGACATCCAACTGTGTACCATGTTTTCATGTCAGGGCACTTCACAGTGCAGAAGAGCATCCATCAGTTCTCTTCAATTGCAATGGACCACAACCATGAGCAGCTGAATATGCTTATAAAGCGTGATGGTGGTGCTGTTGGATTGACAGAAAATCCAAGTGCTGTCATGAGATGGATGATCGCTGGACCAGAAATTGCGCGAATTGTCAATTAATTTGATAACACGCACCGCGTAGGAGACACAAAGCACCATGAACAATCCAAATCCATCCGAGACGAGTTCAAAGGCAATGTGACTGAGATGGTGAAAGTTCTGAAAGAAATGGATAACCCATTTCTCGATCAAGGTTTGAGCTCATACATGTAGCCGTTCACACAAATGTAGTGATGGATGAATCTGTGGTGCAACAGGTCCAAAGAGTAGAGGAGATTGGCAACAAACAGTATGAAGGGTATGTCACTGAGAGATTACTGGTGTGTCAAAAACCGGTGACAGACACCATTCCAAAGAACAAGATTACATTGTTCAAAACACCTACGAAGAAAACACTTACCCTAACCAAAAACCAGATAGCATCTCTCAAAGGCAACACAGCCTTGTTTTCCAGATTGTTTGTTGACTACCAGTTACGTAATAGCAATCTTTCTGATTTATTTTCTGTATGAAAACCAGGCATGTCACCCATCATTGACAGACATGGGCGAGATGCGTACTGGCCCAACGGCTGACTTGGTAATGGTCCTACAGTCAACTACCCCTGACATAGTTGTTGTAGATGATACACTGTTACCAACAGTTGAAGCAGAAGTACTTGATGGTGCTGCCATTGTACATATCCCCAGAAAAGGAGGAACCAGTTTTCCAAGCACATTCAAAGACTATGTAGCATATGTATTCGCCCATATATCCTGAGACGTATCAAACACGTACAGAGACTGGACATTGTTTGGGATAGGTATGTCTTAAGTCTTAAGAAATCCACACGGAACAAGCGGCGGGGTACAGGTGAGCATAGACATGTTCTTGCTGCAGCACCTATTCCCTCGAACTGGCAGTCCTTCCTTCAGGTGGACAGTACCAAAGCTGAATTGTTTTCCTTCCTTGCTGAGTATGTAATCAATGAGGTACAGCACGAGAAGATCTTAGTAACGACAGCTGACACAAGTGTGATGTGCTCTGATCCCGAACTAGACACATCTGGAATTGAACCATTCAGCCATGAGGAGGCCGATTCTCGAATCATGGTTCACATTGCTGATTATGTGAAACAGGGACACACCAAAATCACTATCCGCACAACAGACACATACGTTGTTGTGATAGCTCTGTCAATCCTGTGTCGTCTAGATCTTGAAGAGCTGTGGGTAGCTTTCAGTACTGGGAAAGCATTCAGGTAGATTGGTGCCCATACCATATTCTCAAATATTGGTACGCAGAAGGCAAAGGCATTGCCAATGTTCCACAGCCTCACAGTCTCCTTCTTTGCTGGGCATGGGAAGAAATCATGTTGGGATGTATGGAAAGTCTTTCCACAGTTGACAGATACATTGATCAGTCTTGCAAATACCCCTGTGCAAATGTCTGCTGATGGCTTCAACACCATTCAGCGATTCATGGTGCTCTTGTACAGCAGAATATCTGATCAGAGTAACGTTCGTTAACTGTGCAGGGAAGCAATTGTTCTCACAAGGTTCAAGAACAATTGACAACATACGGCCAACAGAAGCAGCATTGCAAGAGCATTGTAAACGGGTCATATACCAAGGAGGTTATGTCTGGGGACAAACTCTTATCCAAGACCCTGACATTCCCAGCCCTGCATATTGGGGATGGGAGGATACTGGTGATGGCTAGCATCCATTATGGACATATCTTTCTGAATCGGCTAAGATGTGCCAGGAGCTGATAAAATTTTGATGCAAAAAGGCATGCTGAGGCCTCTGCAAATGCAAACGAATTGAATTTGCATGTACCGATCTGTGTACTTGTCAGGGCGGATACCACACATAATAGTATGCACATTCAATTGGCTATAAACCATAAATAGACAGCATATATACATGCATGTCAATATGTACTAGATACATCATTCGCCTTAAATATATATACCTATGGCTGTGGTATCAGACCCCAATCAAGTATAAACTAAATTATGGTGTTCAATGATTTGATATAGTTATATATATAATGTGAGCATCTAGCGCCAGGAACTATTATACAGCAATCTAAACTAACTAAGCTACATATCCCATTAGGGGAATACATTACATTTTGCTAGCTGTATGTTCCCTATTGTGATAATACCATAATGGTGTTCATATAGAATGTATATTTTGATTGAATACAATAAAACAAAATCCGTTTTACTGATTTCAAACATAGTGCTATTTACCACAGCCATAGGTATATATATATTTAACTGTCATTATTGTGGTGGCAATTTTGAACTGTGATAGCTAGCTAACTGCCAATTATCTGCCAATGCACATAGATAGTTAACTTAACCAAAGTAAATCATAACACATACATGTATAGGTACTACAGTTGCCTCTTTCTCGCTGAACAATATGAATACTATGATTTTGGTGGCCATTTTGAATATTAGAAGCAATTACAAATACATTTACTATATATAGTCTGTGTCCTTATCCCTGAAAACCATACTACAGACACAAAGTCTGCCTCATTGTCACTTCTAGAAGATGAGCAAGAGGGATATTAATCATTTTGGCGGCCATCTTTAATTGTGGCGGCCATCTTGGATTCAAGGTGATACATCGCTTGTGTCCTGGGCTTTTATGGTATAGGATATATCAAAGTTGATGTGTGCCAAATTTCACACTTGTATCACAAAGTGCACACTATCCTTGTTTTTGTGGGCTTAGATCCTCTACTATCAGGGTACTCGGGTGCCCGTAGAGCATGAACACCGTCCTATGGCCACCGGACACATGCTAATGGCCACCGGACACCGTCCAATGGCCACCGGACACATGACACAGGCTAATGGCCACCGGACACCGGACACCGGACACCGGACACCGAACCGGACACCGGACACCGGACACAGACACCAGGCTAATGGCCACCGACACACGGACACCGGAACACCGGACACCGGACACCGGACAAGTCCGGTAGCGTCACGGGGATAGGCGATGTTGGTATAATACACTCCGATCCAGTTGAGAGCGCCGCGGTGGAATGCAAACGTATTCCACCGGACACCGGACACCGGACACCGAAACACAGACGACATTCTAGGTCGCGTCAATATAGGCACGATCATAAACGTCGTCATCGGCATAGCAGACATAGATCACGTTCACGCTCAGATGGTATGTCATCGTCTAGGGACCAGACTATGGTCTTGTTATCATCCATCTCTAAGATGATGGAGAATTTCACGAGACATAACGCACCATACATGTCCGAGGAAAGGGAAACTTCACCGGTACAGGTGAATGTTACCGATCCTCCGATGACGTCAGGTGGGGAAGGTGGGATTCATACTTTGATAGGTGGCTCAGTTAGGTGACTCAGAACTAGACTCAGAAGCTAGTGTACCTGACTCATGATATTTGTCCTGCTCAACCTGCACCGTGCCGAGGGCTAAGTCTGTGTGGGAAGCAGAATTGGTTACGGCTCCCAAGGGGATACCTAGACTGCCTCAGTCCCACACACTGGGAGCTCTGTTAGAAGACATGAACAGGGCACAGGGGTTTAGTATTACGCCCAAAACATTTCTGGCAGATCAGGGGCTCAAGTATTATGTTCCGCATAATGTGGTCCCGTCACTATATGGACATATATGTTGTTGGAACGTTAAACCCCAATCAGAGAAGACAACCCAGTGTTCTGATCCCAAGGAAAGTGGGTTGTCTTACGCTTAAGGCGTTTCTGGCTCATCAGGCGTCAGATGCGCTATGGAAATATTTTGATGTCAGGGCCCGTTCATTTGTTTCTATGTCCTCACACATGGATCTGTTATTGATCGCAAACAGGTATACTATGGAATCGGGTGACTCCAGAGTGGTAGAATCACTGTTGCCATCGTTGGCCAGAGCCTCCAACCATATTATGGCGAAGGCTCTGACAATGTCAGCAGACGTGGTATGGTCGTAGATTGACGCTTGTCTAGCTTCCTCATCGATCCTTCCAGGTCATGTAAGGTAGCGGCAATTTCTCTAGGGGAAGCCTCGTGGGGCTTCCTACTAGAGAATCGAGGAATGCTTTGCGCTCGAGGGCGTGGTCCATTCCCGAATCCTACAGTATTGTTGGAGGAAATAATTCCAATTTCCTACAGCAATGGCAGGAATTAACGGATTACAAACGGACCAGTCAGATAGTGAGGAAGGGCTACTTAATTTCCTTCTACACAGCTTACCCCTAGAGTGTTCTCCACAAAAGTGGGAGCCATACAGGGTTTCGCAGTAAAGGGGTGTCTTTGTGACAGAGATGAATTCCCTTTTACAAGAACGCTATTGTAGAAGTGCGGGATTGGTTATCCCAAGGCTTCTACAGCAAACTTTCTTAGTGTCGTGACGTGACCCCCAGGACGACAGAAATTGGAGACTCGAGGTTGTCCAATGGTCGTCCGTTATCGTCCCGGACGATTATCTCTGATTCACAGATATGCTCAGACTAAAAGCGTTTAAATTCTGGTTGGGGAAAGTGCACACTTACGGTCTCCCCGAAGAAGTTATCACCCGCATGCACGATCTTGAGAAGGGTTCCAGGCGCTCCGTCCAGCGTGTTGTACGACGTGTTGAGCTGTTCAAGGTGCACGCTGAGGGTTTTCGTGAAGGCGTTCACAACAAGCCTTTCTTTAACGAGAATGACGCCTTGCACCACAATGTCGACATTTCGAACGTCAAGCGGATGAATGACAGTATCCGGACATACGTCTTAGGCTCCCATGAGCAGACACACACACGCATATTAGGTATCGCGAGCGATAGCACCGCGTTTGATACTCGGAAGCAGTTCCTACTGAACGTTGAAGACGCCATCTCGACTCCCGTCGATATCCCGTCGAACGCTACGAGTATGTCCTACGGTACGCGGGGACCCAGGTAGACTACGTCTTCGGCCACGGCCTGTACATGACGCCAAGCGATATGATCTTGCGGATCGGCCAAATGGCCAGCTATAACAATGGAATAGTGATCGCCCCCGTAACTCTGGATTTGGACCGCAATGCCGGTGGTCATTGCGGCACTCCCGCAAACGCACGGCAGCTTCTCCGATGAAAAGGTCGTACCCGCTCCGACTGCGATTCGTCGCACCGGGCGACAGGAGCATGCCGTGACTGCGACGTTAACGTGGCAGCATGACGATGAGAAAAATTGGCTCTTAGTGTGGGCGGGGTCGCCGTCGGCCTGCCTACTCGCGCTTTGGATGTGGAACTAGCCAGCGGCTAGCTGACACTAGCAACAGGCCTCCGACGGCGAGGGCCATGGCCCACATGTTCGAGGCCAGCCACCCGACTGTTTTCCATAAGGGCGTGAGGAGGAAGGCGATAATTATCCCCGATAATTCCCAGCAAAGCGGCCGCTACCTTCCCATTGAGGGTCACCAGGGCCGCCAGGATGCTTCTTCACCAACTCATTCGCGCCGCCCGATGGAGCTGCTGCTGGGGTGGGACGCCCCCGCCGCCTCCCGTCAGCACGGGCAGGAGGGTCGAGATGGTCATGCCGAGCGCCGTGAGGATAGACGCGATCGTGATACCCTGCTCCCGAAAGAGGGTGCGAATGCACTCGCCTAGTGTGGCGTCCTGGCGTACTGCGCGCGAGAGGGTTTCGCGGATCCTATTGATTCGGGTTCGGAACGCCTCCCGGTTAGCCGATGTGGCTTCTAAGCGGGCCTCCCGTTCATCTCACATGCTTCGGATGCATTCGTTGATCCTGTTGGCGTTCGTACCGCACCCGGCCTCGCTCAAGTTGTGGTCTTCTAGGACGAGGTGCTGGTCCAGCGCCGACAACTTGTCGAGGATGTTCGTCAGCTCGTCCACGGTCTCTATGGCGCGGGCGGTCGTGGATCTACCCCGCCTTCAATCCGCGAATCAGAGTTCGTCCCTTATGACTTGACCACCGCCTCGATAGTATTGATCGATAGGGGTCGTTGACGATCGGGATATCCGAGGCCTTCAGTGGTAACACGCCGCCCCGGGTCAGTGCGAGCACCGCATACATCGATGAGGGCTCCTCCCGCCGGGGGCAGACGGGTTTCGTCTACACCTTCGGTGTCTACACGGTCGCCTGGTGTGACATCGTTCTCGTCCATCCTGTAATTGAAGACTCATAACTGTCGGTTCAATACAGCATGGCTTCAAGTCAACACTGACGCAGACTCAATCCGTACCGCAGGCTGCGGGAGCCCATCGGGGCAAAAGGCATGAGGCAGAGCGTGGTCATTACGAACAACCCCTCGACGATTGGACAGCAGCTCCTGGTCCGCTTCCCCAACCTAGGAACCAACGACGTTAACATGCCATGGACCGCTCGTCTTGCTTTCAAGATCTCTCTGACGTCTACGAACGCCGATCGAACCATCATCCAATATTAGGGCGCGTGATCGTCAAGTGGGAACGAAGAGATCTAACGCGGCGGCTGACTCTGCCATACGGCAACCGCTGCTTGATCCCGCTCGACTTTGAACTGCTGGAATCGCATATGCCCTTCTACCAAGGCGATCACCTAGAATACGAGCTTACGCTCAACTCGCACCAAAGGAGGCCTTCTACAGCAAGCTCTCTGATGAGCAAATCAGCGACCCAAGCGCAGAAGGTGTTCTAGTCATTTGGGTGCCGCAGTCTGGGGGATTACCATGACCTCTACAACCGGACTGATGTGCTCCTCATGGCCGACGTCTTCGAATCTTTCCGGACGACGTGCTTGGGACAGTATGGTCTGGACCTCGCGCACTACTATGCCAGCCCCGGTCTCTCCTGGGATGCCTTGCTCAAAACCGGGCGTAGAGCTCGAGCTGCTCAGAGACTACGACCAGCACCTGCTCATCGAGAAAGGGATGCGTGGATACATCTCCATGGTCTAGAAGCGGCATTCGCGAGCCAACTATCATATGGTCGAGGGATATGACCCGTCAGAGCCCACTGAACACATCCTCTACCTGGACATCTACGGCTGAGCCATGATACAGCCCCAGTCAACAAGCGGGTTTGAGTGGGTGGAAGACTGCGATCGGATCACAGAAGTAGTAGCGGAGCATCCGGCAGACAGTCCAGACGGCTGCATCCTCGAGGTGGACATGTACCACGTAGAGCTCTCCACACAATGCGTATCCACTAGCACCGCAGCGCATGATGGTCCAAAAGGAGTGGTTGTCGGAGAACCAGAATTGTCTCCTAGTGATGGGGTGACGCCTACCGAGGTCGAAAAGCTGGTTTCCACCCTGCGGGACAAGGAACACTATGTGCTCCACTACAGGAACCTGCAGCACTACTTGTGTATGGGCTTGCCCCTAAATAAGATTCACCAAACGCTCCGCTTCGATCAGAGTCCTTGGATGGAGCCCTACATCAGGATGAACACAGAGCTCCAAAAGAGGGCAACCAGCGATTTCGAGATGGACCTGTATAAGCTGATGAACGACTCGGTATTTGGGAAGACTATGGAGAACCTCCGCAAGCGAGATGAGGTCAAGCTCGTGCGTGCGAACGAGGAGGACAAGCTGCGGCGTGTTATCGCCAGCCCGGTCTTCGCACAAGCCAACGTCTTCAATGAAGATCTTGCGGCGATCCAGATGCACAAGAGCCGCCCGGTTCTTAACCGACCTATGCATGTGGGTATTAGCATCCTCGACCTCTCCAAGCATCTCATGTACGACTTCTACTACAACCACTTATAGGGTCAGTAAAGGGACAGCTGCCGGCTCCTCTACACAGACACCGACTCCCTCCTCGAAATCCAGACGGAGGACGCGTACAAGGACATGGCCGAGCACGCGCATCTCTACGACACATTGGATTACCCCCCCCCCCCCCCACCCGAAGCACCCTCTGCACAGTGCTGCGAACACAGTCCTGGGAAGTTGAAGGACGAGTGTGCCGGTTGTCCCGTCGCCGAATAAGTCGGCCTGCGCCACAAGACGTACACTGACTGGAGGCCGGTGGCAAAAAAAGACCTGGACATTTTGACCCTGACTGCTCAATTTTGTCAGAACTTCTGTATCACTTGATTGATTACTTTAACATTTCAATATATAAAACCTGTGGAATAATGCCACACCTCCGTGCTGCCCGTAATATGACCTTCACATTTTGACCTTCACAACTTTCAACTTTTTCACACACTAAGAACTTATGACATATCTTATATATCGCTTGAAGGATTACTTATAATTTCAATACATCATACTTGTGCATAAATGTCACACAATCATGCTGTCCTTAATATGACCTTCACCATTTGACCTTCACAGCGGTGCTTATCAATAATTATCACTTTCGGTTCATTTACTTTGCCACCGTTTCTCCAATCTGCCACCGTGTGCCGACAAGCCACATTTTTTTTCTGAATTCGACGGTTGTCAATTTAATTTTGTATTGTGCCTGTGACTGGCGCATTGGGGCTTATGGGTTGTGCGACCAGTGTAGATCCAGATCAACATATGCATCCACAGAGTCTAATCTGCAACGATCGCTATTCCATCAATGATGCACTCGACATGCTTCTAACGAGCAATATATAGATCGTTAACAGTCTACATGATTTTGTTATTTGATCAGGATCTTCACCGGTCACAAAGTCAATAAGACCCATTGATCCAATCAAAGCCACATATCAGTTAAACTAGTGTCACAGTTGGACACTTATTTGTAAGTGTGGCCTATTCGTTTTACAACATATATTATTATTATTATTATATTATTGTTATTATTATTATTATTATTGGTATTAGTGTTAGTATTACTATAGTATTTCTATTATTTCAGATGTAGACATATACACGCTTGAACGATGGACACGGAATCCACGACGTCTGCCAATAGTTGCCCTGCCAATGATGGGCGGGAAGAGGAACATGTAACGAGAGGTGGGACAGATGGCCATGCTGACTTTAATACCGATGAAAACACAAGTGGGAAAAGCCAGTGCCATGTGAAGGAAGAGGAACATGTAACGACATATGGTACAGATGACATTAAATATACCAAAAAAAACACAAGTGGGAAAAGCCAGTCCGGTGATCAGAAAGAGGAACATATAACGACAGATGGAACAGATGGCAATACTGACTTTAATACCGATGCAAACTCTAGTGGGAAAAGCCAATCCGATGTGTTGGAAGAGGAACATGTACATACAGATGGGAATGGTGGCCATATTGACATTAATGACGATGAAAACACAAGTGGGAAAAGCCAGTCCGGCGAGCAGGAAGAGGAACATGTAACGACAGATGGGACAGATGGTCATACTGACTTTAATACCAATGCAAACACTGGTGGGAAAAGCCAGTCCGATGTGATGGAAGAGGGGCATGTAAAGGCAGATGGGAAAGTTGGCCATTCTGACTGTAATGACGATGAAAACACAAGTGCTAAACGCCAGTCTGGAGAGCAGAAAGAGGAACGTGTAACGACAGATGGAACAGATGTCCATGCTGACTTTAATACTGATGAAAACACAAGCGGGACAAGCCAGTGCCATGTGAAGGAAGAGGATCTTGTAACGACAGATGGGACAGATGACCATACTGACTTTAATACCGATGAAAGCACAAGCGGGAACAACGAGCCTAATGTAAAGGAAGAGGAACATGTAACGACAGATGGGACAGATGGCCATTCTGACAGTAATGCCGATGAAAACACAAGTTGGAAAAAGCATTCTGGTCTATTGGAAGGGGAACATGTAACGCTAGGTGGCACAGGTGGTCATACTGACTTCAATACAGATGAAAACACAATCGGGGAAATCGAGCCTAATGTTAAAGAAGAGGAACATGTAACGACAGATGGGAGAGGTAGTCATACTGACTGTAATGACGAAGAAAACACAAGCGGGAAAAACCAGCCTGGTGTAACGGAAGAGGAACATGTAACGACAGATGGGAGAGGTGGTCATACTGACTTAAATACGGATGAAAGCACAAGCGGGAAGAGCCAGTCTGGTGTGACGGACGAGGAACATGTAACGACAGATGGAACAGATGTCCATGCTGACTTTAATACTGATGAAAACACAAGCGGGACAAGCCAGTGCCATGTGAAGGAAGAGGATCTTGTAACGACAGATGGGACAGATGACCATACTGACTTTAATACCGATGAAAGCACAAGCGGGAACAGCGAGCCTAATGCAAAGGAAGAGGAACATGTAACGACAGATGGGACAGGTGGCCATTCTGACAGTAATTCCGATGAAAACACAAATTGGAAAAAGCATTCTGATCTATTGGAAGGGGAACATGTAACGCTAGGTGGCACAGGTGGTCATACTGACTTTAATACAGATGAAAACGCAATCGGGAAAATCGAGCCTAATGTAAAAGAAGAGGAACATGTAACGACAGATGGGAGAGGTAGTCATACTGACTGTAATGACGAAGAAAACACAAGCGGGAAAAACCAGCCTGGTGTAACGGAAGAGGAACATGTAACGACAGATGGGAGAGGTGGTCATACTGACTTACATACCGATGAAAGCACAAGCGGGAAGAGCCAGTCTGGTGTGACGGACGAGGAACATGTAACGACAGATGGAACAAATGTCCATGCTGACTTTAATACTGATGAAAACACAAGCGGGACAAGCCAGTGCCATGTGAAGGAAGAGGATCTTGTAACGACAGATGGGACAGATGACCATACTGACTTTAATATCGATGAAAGCACAAGCGGGAACAGCGAGCCTTATGTAAAGGAAGAGGAACATGTAACGACTGATGGGACAGATGACAGTAATGCCGATGAAAACACAAGTTGGAAAAAGCATTCTGGTCTATTGGAAGGGGAATATGTAACGCTAGGTGGCACAGGTGGTCATACTGACTTTAATACAGATGAAAACGCAATCGGGAAAATCGAGCCTAATGTAAAAGAAGAGGAACATGTAACGACAGATGGGAGAGGTGGTCATACTGACTTACATACCGATGAAAGCACAAGCGGGAAGAGCCAGTCTGGTGTGACGGACGAGGAACATGAAACGACAGATGGAACAGATGTCCATGCTGACTTTAATACTGATGAAAACACAAGCGGGACAAGCCAGTGCCATGTGAAGGAAGAGGATCTTGTAACGACAGATGGGACAGATGACCATACTGACTTTAATACCGATGATAAAGCACAAGCGGGAACAGCGAGCCTAATGTAAAGGAAGAGGAACATGTAACGACAGATGGGACAGATGACAGTAATGCCGATGAAAACACAAGTTGGAAAAAGCATTCTGGTCTTTTGGAAGGGGAACATGTAACGCTAGGTGGCACAGGTGGTCATACTGACTTTAATACAGATGAAAACGCAATCGAGAAAATCGAGCCTGATGTAAAAGAAGAGGAACATGTAACGACAGATGTGAGAGGTAGTCATACTGACTGTAATAACGAAGAAAACACAAGCGGGAAAAACCAGCCTGGTGTAACGGAAGAGGAACATGTAACGACAGATGGGAGAGGTGGTCATACTGACTTAAACACCGATGAAAGCACAAGCGGGAAGAGCCAGTCTGGTGTGACGGACGAGGAACATGTTACGACAGATGGAACAGATGTCCATGCTGACTTTAATACTGATGAAAACACAAGCGGGACAAGCCAGTGCCATGTGAAGGAAGAGGATCTTGTAACGACAGATGGGACAGATGACCATACTGACTTTAATACCGATGAAAGCACAAGCGGGAACAGCGAGCCTAATGTAAAGGAAGAGGAACATGTAACGACAGATGGGACAGATGACAGTAATGCCGATGAAAACACAAGTTGGAAAAAGCATTCTGGTCTATTGGAAGGGGAACATGTAACGCTAAGGTGGCACAGGTGGTCATACTGACTTTAATACAGAATGAAAACGCAATCGGGAAAATCGAGCCTAATGTAAAAGAAGAGGAACATGTAACGACAGATGAGAGTAGGTCATACTGACTGTAAGAACGGGAAGAAAACACAACGACGACATCTGTGTAACGAAGAGGAACATTAACGACGAGATAGAGAGAGGAGTCATAACTGACTTCGACATACCGATGAACAGCACAAGCGGGAAGAGCCATCTGGTGTGACGGACGAGGAACATGTTTACGACATATGGAACAGATGTCCATGCTGACTTTAATACTGATGAAAACACAAGCGGGACAAGCCAGTGCCATGTGAAGGAAGAGGATCTTGTAACGACAGATGGGACAGATGACCATACTGACTTTAATACCGATGAAAGCACAAGCGGGAACAGCGAGCCTAATGTAAAGGAAGAGGAACATGTAACGACAGATGGGACAGATGACAGTAATGCCGATGAAAACACAAGTTGGAAAAAGCATTCTGGTCTATTGGAAGGGGAACATGTAACGCTAGGTGGCACAGGTGGTCATACTGACTTTAATACAGATGAAAACGCAATCGGGAAAATCGAGCCTAATGTAAAAGAAGAGGAACATGTAACGACAGATGGGAGAGGTAGTCATACTGACTGTAATGACGAAGAAAACACAAGCGGGAAAAACCAGCCTGGTGTAACGGAAGAGGAACATGTAACGACAGATGGGAGAGGTAGTCATACTGACTGTAATGACGAAGAAAACACAAGCGGGAAAAACCAGCCTGGTGTAACGGAAGAGGAACATGTAACGACAGATGGGAGAGGTGGTCATACTGACTTACATACCGATGAAAGCACAAGCGGGAAGAGCCAGTCTGGTGTGACGGACGAGGAACATGTAACGACAGATGGAACAAATGTCCATGCTGACTTTAATACTGATGAAAACACAAGCGGGACAAGCCAGTGCCATGTGAAGGAAGAGGATCTTGTAACGACAGATGGGACAGATGACCATACTGACTTTAATATCGATGAAAGCACAAGCGGGAACAGCGAGCCTTATGTAAAGGAAGAGGAACATGTAACGACTGATGGGACAGATGACAGTAATGCCGATGAAAACACAAGTTGGAAAAAGCATTCTGGTCTATTGGAAGGGGAATATGTAACGCTAGGTGGCACAGGTGGTCATACTGACTTTAATACAGATGAAAACGCAATCGGGAAAATCCAGCCTAATGTAAAAGAAGAGGAACATGTAACGACAGATGGGAGAGGTAGTCATACTGACTGTAATGACGAAGAAAACACAAGCGGGAAAAACCAGCCTGGTGTAACGGAAGAGGAACATGTAACGACAGATGGGAGAGGTGGTCATACTGACTTACATACCGATGAAAGCACAAGCGGGAAGAGCCAGTCTGGTGTGACGGACGAGGAACATGTAACGACAGATGGAACAAATGTCCATGCTGACTTTAATACTGATGAAAACACAAGCGGGACAAGCCAGTGTCATGTGAAGGAAGAGGATCTTGTAACGACAGATGGGACAGATGACCATACTGACTTTAATATCGATGAAAGCACAAGCGGGAACAGCGAGCCTTATGTAAAGGAAGAGGAACATGTAACGACTGATGGGACAGATGACAGTAATGCCGATGAAAACACAAGTTGGAAAAAGCATTCTGGTCTATTGGAAGGGGAATATGTAACGCTAGGTGGCACAGGTGGTCATACTGACTTTAATACAGATGAAAACGCAATCGGGAAAATCGAGCCTAATGTAAAAGAAGAGGAACATGTAACGACAGATGTGAGAGGTAGTCATACTGACTGTAATGACGAAGAAAACACAAGCGGGAAAAACCAGCCTGGTGTAACGGAAGAGGAACATGTAACGACAGATGGGAGAGGTGGTCATACTGACTTACATACCGATGAAAGCACAAGCGGGAAGAGCCAGTCTGGTGTGACGGACGAGGAACATGAAACGACAGATGGAACAGATGTCCATGCTGACTTTAATACTGATGAAAACACAAGCGGGACAAGCCAGTGCCATGTGAAGGAAGAGGATCTTGTAACGACAGATGGGACAGATGACCATACTGACTTTAATACCGATGAAAGCACAAGCGGGAACAGCGAGCCTAATGTAAAGGAAGAGGAACATGTAACGACAGATGGGACAGATGACAGTAATGCCGATGAAAACACAAGTTGGAAAAGCATTCTGGTCTTTTGGAAGGGGAACATGTAACGCTAGGTGGCACAGGTGGTCATACTGACTTTAATACAGATGAAAACGCAATCGAGAAAATCGAGCCTGATGTAAAAGAAGAGGAACATGTAACGACAGATGTGAGAGGTAGTCATACTGACTGTAATAACGAAGAAAACACAAGCGGGAAAAACCAGCCTGGTGTAACGGAAGAGGAACATGTAACGACAGATGGGAGAGGTGGTCATACTGACTTAAATACCGAAGAAAACACAAGCGGGAAAAGCCAGCCTGGTGTAACGGAAGAGGAACATGTAACAAAAGATGGGACATATGGCCATTCTGAATTTAATACCGATGAAAACACAAGCGGGACAAGCCAATCCGATGGGAATGAAGAGGAACATGTAGTTGGCCATTCTGACTGTAATGCCGATGAAACCACAAGTCGGATAAGCCAGCCTGGTGTAATGGAAGAGGGACATGTAACGACATGTGGGACGGGTGGCAATACTGACTTTAAAATTGATGGAACCACAATCGGAAACAGCCAGTCCGATGTGAAGGAAGATAAATGTTTAACGACAGGTGGGAGATATGGCCATTCTGACTGTAATTCCGATGAAACCACAAGCGGGAACAGCCAGTCACATGTGAAGGAAGAGGAACATGTAACGTCAGATGGGAAAGATTGTCATGCTGACTGTAATGACGATGAAAACACAAGCGGTGAAATCATGTCTGCATACCTCACTCCAAGTCATGAAGGTCACAAGTACGAAGATTTAAGAGGAGCTATACCTCCAGAAATAAAATTCGTGAATGATACGTATGATAATAAGGAATATGAAAATCATATTAAGATGTTATGCGAGAAAATAGATGATTTTGAATATACAAATGCATTACTCAAGTCAGAAAAAGAACAATGCGATGCGAACTTTGTAGAGAAAACGACACAATATCAAACGATACTCAAAGATTTATGTGAAAATCGGAAGGAAATTACTAAAGAAAATTCAGAATTGCGGACCAAACTATGCACTTTAATGAGTCAGTCGGAGTTGGCACGTAAACATGTAAATTATATTAACCATCATCTCAAAGTATCTGAAAAGAAAGTTAAGGCATTAACCCAGACAGTAAAGGATGCTGAACGTACAAAAACATTAATGATTTCAGAAAAACAACAATGTAATGCCAACTTTAAACAGAAAAGGACACAATATGAAATGGAAAACAAGAAGTTATGTGAGAAACTGAAGGAAATTACTAGCGAAAATTCAAAATGCATGGCTAAATTAAATACTTTAGTGTCTCAGCTTCAGTGTTCACATGACCATGTAAATAAGGTTGAATATCAGCTCAAAGAAGTAACACACACGAAAGATCGAGTAGCGCAACTATATAATGATCAGCTCACGAAATCGGGTGAATTAGAATTACACAATGAAGCCATACTACGTCAGAATAAGGATGATATAAGGACCTTAAAAATGGAATGTGATGCCAAAGTAGAAACGATAACAAGAAAGTGTCGAAGTAACCAGGACATTAATATAGCATTACAGGAGCAAATAGCGTTACTTGAAGAGGAAAATGGAACATTAAGCACTGATTTGAAATCAAAGGATATGTGTATTAATGAGTCGGAAGGTCGTATCTTAAAGACATTAGCAATTCTCAAAGAAGACAGAGACACGGTAAATAATGAAAAAGAAAACGTGTTGAAAGAAAAGCGAGCTATAGAAGAGGAGCGTACATCCTTGCATAACAAAATAACGAAATTACAGGACAATATTTCAGAGCTAGAGAAAGCTAATTCAATGTTAAATAGTAACATAGTAGCCAGTCAAACAGAATTAGTGAAGCTGCAGTGTGAAGTGAAATCGACTGATGGTAAGCTTGAGACCGCGAAACGCATAGAAACGGACATGAAACAGAATTTGCAATATATGGAGTGCGATTTACAAGCCAAATCGGATCGTATTAATTCGTTACAAGCCGACCTCGCCCAGTCACATCAACGAGAGTCATTCCTAAGAACTGAGAAGGAAATATTATTATCTGAAAAGGGACAAATAGCAACTGAACTTCTAAGGAAAATCGAGATACATGGTAAGGATTGAAAAATACATAAATAACTTGTCCCTGCCTGGTATGAGGGCTCACAGCTAGTTGTTTTCCTTTACAAATCAAGTTTATAGATTTCGGTTCCTATGTTGTCTTTTAGCGAGTATTTCCTTAAAAATTAAGATTGTGAACAGATTAAACCCAGACCAGAGTACACAGTTAAACAGTTAAACACAGATCCGACTGCTCATCTGTGCTCTTTGATCTGAGTCAACACCGTTTGCACTAAAAATAATAATTGTAAACAAATGAAACTGGCAAATGATATGTAAAGATCATTCAAACTGTCGTAGCTCAGAAGTAGGTACACAACCTCCAGCGTTAATCTTGCCAAGAGTATCAACTCGCACTCCAGAAATTTATTTGTTTGAGCCTGAGCTGTGGCTCAGTTCAGACTCAGTTAATCAAGCTGTTTGATGTTAAGCACAATATTCAAGTATTTCGAAATAAAGACAATTACTTATATTGGTAAGATGAGCGCAAGCGGCAGTGTAAATGCTTTGCACGGTAAAGTCAAGCGATGGCGATGATGGTTGCCTATGACTACCAGAATCAAAGTACTGAAAGTACTGAAACTAGGTTATCTCAACAAGATTACCAACAAGTAGTATTTATTTATATAATGATGCTTAATGGCTTATCTTTATATTTCATGAAATTACGCAGATGTCCGAAGGTACACACTCACATGACGTGTCTCATATTATTCTTTGGGATCAAGTTTATCAAACCAGATAGGAAATGCGTAGGTATTCCGCTGCTCGCCAAGGAATTCCTACCGTTTCTGTGCCAAGTCTGATAAACTTGATATCAAGACACTGGTACATATTCTAGTGATGTCACGCAGCATGTTGAATACATATTAACTGATAATATACACAGTTTACTTAGAAACGTGATAGTCACGAAGGTCGTGTAATTTACTTTTCGGACGTAGTTATCCTCATTAATGTGGTATATGCTAGAATCAATTGCTGTTTTTTGTTTAAAAGTGTATGATAAATTTAATGATACAATAACATTCTACGCCATGGGTGTGAAGGATGTTGGGTAATTCACCGTCTCAGTGGGATAAACGCCGACTATTTCAGAAACCCTTCAGAAGGAGAATGTTAAATTGGAGACTCGAGTTTCAGACCAAGCCAAAGTTGTGGAGACCTTAAATGACAAACTGACGAAAGAAACAGGTAAGTACTTACACACGATGCGTGTAGTACAGCACGCGCACCAGGGGGCCGTTTGACTAAGCTCCGTACCATTAAAATGTTCGTAAGTTTAAAATTATGATAGTCTGTACATTTCACATTAACAATGTTTTCCCGTAAACAATTATTGTATTGGTATTTATTGGGTATGCAGCCTATGTTCAATAAATGTAAATCCATCAATTGAAAATTCCGGGCGATCCGAAATTTGCACTTGCGAACATTTTGGTCGTACGAAGTTTAATGAAACGGCCCCCTGCTATTAGACTCCTTTCTGGCTACATTTTCTTACATATCTCAGCCGTTGATGGGTCAATATACATGTGTTATTGTGTAGATGCTTCAGAAATGGCATACCAGCATCTGCCGGTGACCACATCCATAATAATTGTAGCCGCCTCGGAGTTGTTTCGAGAAAACTTACATAAAAGTTTTCTCGAAATAACGCCGAAACGGCTACGATAGTGACGACATCAGTAGAAAAGTATCATATTACTGTCTGTTTCACGAAACCTGCCCGAATTGTACGGCTATATAAACAATGCAAAAGCAAGATTTTTTTCGATACTATTAAATTAAAGCAAAATTTAAGAATGAGCATTTTTTTTATTTCGTGAAATCTGGTCAAATATTGATTTTCCCCATGTTAAATTCACAAATACTGGACCGATTTTCAAAATTTCGCTTTTATTTTCTTAGTTATATCATTTCCAAGCTATCTAGCCAGGTTTTGGAGTCAAATTCCATTTTTTGTTTTCGTTTTTAATTCCTCGCACAGCTACTGCGCCTCGTTTTACCCCATATTACATTTCCATAGACAAATCAATAAAATCAATATTTGACCATATTTCATGAAATAAAAAGAAGGCTCATTCTTAAATTTTGATAAAATGTAATATTATCAAAACAAATATTGTGTTTGCCTTGTTTATATGGCCGTAACATTTGGGCAGGTTTCGTGAAACAGACAGTAGTTTCCGGGGTATATTTGCTGTATCGCATTAAAAACGATGCACATGTTGTGGTATATGGCGAAACTGGTGTAGTTCCAATAGTGGTAGATATTCTTTTGGGCAAATCATTCAAATGATAGAGACAATTAGCATCAGTATGTTATACCATTATGCACAGCTTCTACAAAAATACGCCAACTAACAAAGAACGAAAAGTTAAATGGATTACGGCAGTTGAAACTAGTTTGATAAAATCTGATTTAAATGGAATCTTTGATTCACATACATTCCCGTATGAAATATTGATGAAAGTAACTGTTAGCCAAAATTGAAGATACCTATTTGTTTATGAATGGTTTTGCTGTGTGCTGGAATTATCAACTTGTGTAAACTATAGGATATATACAACTATTTGGATTTGAGGAATACTTGTTTATACTTGTAAATACCAATAGAAACATAAGGGATACATCTAAGATATAACAAGATTCTACCAGTAGACACAGGACGATGGAAAGGAATACCATTGAATGAAACGCAATGAATAATCTGCAAATGTGACATAGGAGACGAATAACACCATCTGTTAATCTTACTTTGACAAAGGTTCTGTCACGCTTCATCCTACCGTCATTTATAGTAATGATCCCGTTACTGGTGATCCCAAGCACAAGGCACATGTGTTTGCATCATATACTCCCTTACATACTTGACCTGAAATTGACAGACTATCATAATTTTGCACTTACGAACATTTTAGTCGTACGAAGTTTAGTGAAACGGTCCCCAGGTGCGCCTAACGTGCTATACCCACCGTGTTATAATAACCAAACTCGTGCAACTGGGGCCCGTTTCACTAAGCTTCGTACGAATAAAATGTTCGTAAGTGCAAAATGATGATAGTCTGCAAATTTTACATTAACAATGTTTTCTTGTAAACAATCATTCATGAACAATTCATGAATTGAATTTTCCAGACGATCCCAAATTTGCACTTACGAATATTTTAGTCGTACGAAGTTTAGTGAAACGACCCCCCTGATACGAAAGCATGAGCTTTCTTGTACGCGTTCACGTGAGTCAAACAAGTTCATCCTTCAACTCTAGGTCACAATATCAACATTGAAGTTGAGGCGAGCTGGCTCTCGTGTATGTATGTTCATCGAGTGGTGTGAAATGTCCTTACTTCACGAGTGCCATTATGCATTTAAAGGCAATTTTATTTCTGCTGGTTTCCTGGGGCCCGTTTCACTAACCTTCATATGACTAAAATGTTCGTAAGTGCAAATTTAGGATCGTCTCGAAATTTAAATTGATGGATTTACATTGAGTATGGGCTGCATATGCAGCCTATGCTCAATAAATGTAAATCCAATAATTGTTTTCTAGAAAACAATGTTCATGTGATATTTACAGACTATCATAATTTTGCACTTACGAACATTTTAGTCGTACTCAGTTTTGTGAAACGGGGCCCTGGGTCCTAAACATAAATATAATGTTTTACTCATGTTACCATCCATGCCACGCGTTATTGTGAGTATTGGTGCGGATATTCTGTTTTTGATTTTCAGAAATGGTCGTTAAGCTGAAGACGAAACTAAAGTATACGGAAGACGGACTGAATGCGAAAGTCAGAGAGAAAACCATAGAATTGGGTGTGTATTTTATGGGACGCAGTTTTACTATTTTTGTCAATATTTATTGCTATCGGAAAATCGATTATTTCGATAATTCGATTATTTGATATCAATAATTCCAGGTGCGTGTATAGTGCATTTGTACTATTTATCCAGGACTGTATTTTATTGATATCAATAATTCGATTAGTTGGTATCGATAATTTCATGTGTGTATGTGGCACAGTTTGACAATTGTTCTGCTCACAAGCTGAATGAATTTAAATAATGTAAGTCAGTGACCATGTGTAAGGCCATACAAACGTTATTTGGTTCTCAGACACGGAGTTTGCGGAATGTGACGCGGGAGGGCAATATTTTGTATCTGTTTTGTTTTGCTTCAGATGTGTTCAATTCTGCTTTTTTCAAGTCGCTAGATGCATACATGTTCTATGAAGTTACTATGACCTTTTTAGACGTGAAACGTCACCAGATATTTGTCAGACATGATTGGATTTAACATATTTGTGCATGGTAGTGTATTTTATAGATCATGTGGTAAATATAAGGTTCGAGAATGTCCAGCCGTGGGTAAACGTTTGCTGTGGCACGAGGGAACTGTTTGAACTCCGCGGGTTCAAACAGTTCCCGAGTGAGACGACCAACGTTTACCCATGGCTGGACATGGTCGAATGTTATTGTTACATTCCCGTCGGTAATATCATGCAATTTGAGCATATATGCAGTACTTTCGGTACTTTGATAACCCGTTTCATTGAAATAGATGATTTACATATACATATTCCGGGCCCACAGTACACGGCGCGTGATGCAGCCGCATCAATTTCAAAATGTCAGTGGGACCGTTGAGAACTGGTCTGGTGACGTAATTGCGCGTTCTAGTAACGTCATGAGACACAAGCATTACGTAGGTGTTGGCTTGGCCCCGGGATGAACATTGTCTACAGCCATGGTAAAACAGCACGCGCTGTGCGTTTGAACACGGCTGTGAGCGGCAGTCATGTAACAATAATTTGTTTCGCCACGTTTGCGCACTTCTGGGGGCCGGTTCAATAAACTTCATACAACTAAAATGTCCGTAAGTGCAAAATTATGATAGTCACATTAACAATATTTTCTTGAAAGCAATTATTGGATTTACATTTAGTGAGCCTATGCCCAATAAATGTAAATCCATCAATTGAGATTTCCAGACGATCATAAATTTGCACTAACGAACATTTGGGTCGTACGAAGTTTAGTGAAACGGGCCCCTTAGACGCATTGCTTTTTCAATCCCACAGATCATAAAACCAACATTTTCAGACATTGTAGTTCCAGATGAACCGGCTCATCAAGATCTACAATATTTGTCTGGATGTTGCAGATGTTTTTTTTTTAAAACAAATCATCATGCCAGTTAATCAGTGATGAAATGATTAATGTCAAGTTTATGTGTTTGTGTACCAGTCTTTTTGTTACAGAATTGGCGAATATCAACCTGAAGAAGGCCACCGATTCAAATACCGTAATGGCTGAATGCATTGCTGAACGAGGGAAGACGCTTATATCTACTCAAGGTACACATATTAAGTATTGCTTTGTGTGTTTCCGTCCTTTTGGGGCGAGTTAAGCGGAAGGTTTCCGGAGCCGCGCTAACAAGGTTCCACCAGCCCATTGGACTATTTTAATCACTGGCCGTTCCAATGCGGCACCCTTGCTGTCTTGTCCTCGTGTACTGTGCTTCATGCGATTTGTTTTCCTGCTGTTTAGTCAATAGTTTATTTGGGGATGTCGTTGTGGGGCTTTCGTTGCATATGTTTTATTTTCATGTATTTCACACACTGTTGCTGTCCTTTTTGGACCGCTCACCGCTGGTCATAGAGCGCATGTTTGTGCCACGTTGAAGACTTCACGTACACCACTGTGTTTTATATGATGTATTGCGAACTATGTTCTTTTTTATTACATGGCTTCATGGGTCTCATTTTTGGGTATTTTGTTCAAAACATAAATGACTAAACGTGTAACTCGATGGCCGCGGCCTGCAAATCGCGCCCGACGAGGTATTTGATGATCCCAGTCTGTATGCATTTGGTTACAGTCAATCGGACTTTGGGTTGTAGAGAGATTTGTTAAAATTTAGCACTGATTTTACAAAATCATTAACGTAAATTTCACAGTAATTCCACATTGACCTTGAACATGAGGTCCGCATGGGTTGGTATAGAATGGCTCTATGGATGGTGATTAAGAAGTAGTGGATGTTTCGAATTTGGAATTTGGACAGCGTATTCTGGATCTATTTGGTAGTTAAAAACGCAGATTAAAAACAAATATTAACGCGAATTTCAGAGTATTTTGACCTTGACCTTGATCATTGGGGGCTACATTTGTGATGTGTATGGTGTTTGGTGATAAAGTAGTATGTGATGTTTCAAGTTAATTGGACTTGCGGTTGTGGAGATGGAAATTATGGATTGTGATAGAGAAGTATGTGAAGTATCAAGTCAATTGTACTTATATATTATGTTTGTGCCGATACTTGGATTGTAACGCAAATTCCGGACACGAGTCAAATGCGCTCACGTCCACCGGACGCATTTAACACGTGCCATGCTGAATTAAATTTTGTCGTCTTTTTCTTATTTTTATTTTCCATTTCTTCTCATTAACATATGTGTTTGACAGCACTTAACAATCATTTCCAATAGAAATGATGCTTAGGTGCTGTCATTCACACCATATGTTTATCGAGAACGAAGACAAAATATAAAAGAACAACAGACGACAAGTTTCGTTCTCATCAGGCTACATGTATTGTTAATTCATCACTGGTGTATGTTACCCTATTTTCTATATTTAGCACTATTACGGAACTCGGAGACAGAGCAACAGAAGCAGAAACTGGAACTAAAGAGACTTACAGGTATGCTTCACCCTCGTGCCATAAATGGGACAAGACATGTGATGTTGTTCCTTAAATGAAATACAGTGCAACCTCTCTACAACAGCCACCCATGGGAAGATGCAAAACTGGCTGTTGTAGAGAGGTGGCTGTTGTAGGGAGGTTAATGTTCTTTATTTATTTTCTTCAATAATTCTCATCAAAAACATGATTTGGCAACATTTTAGAATCATTTCCAATGGAAATGATTCTAAAATGCTGTCAAAACATGTTTTTATTGAGAAAGAAGGCAAAGCAACAGCAGGCTGCAATTTTCGTGCTCAGCAGTCTAATGGTTTTATACAGAGGTGCTCATCCATTTGGGATATAAAATAGCGGCTGTTATAGAGAGGGTGTGGTTGTATAGAGGTGGCCGTTCGGGGAGGTTCGACTGTACTTGTTATGACATGCTGTAACCCATAAAAGTGATATGACACACGTGTAATAACACCTGAAGCGAATGCATCCCTGTATAAGCTCAATAATAGTTTGTGATATGTACCATGTTGTGTACGGGGCGGGGGCGGGGAGGGTAGTCTAGTGGTGGGGAGGTAGTGCGTACGCCGGGTTTGTCCATACCTGCATCCTCCTATGATATAGCGTCCGTCACTCTGTATGTCCAATTGTTGGTAATTACGTTATATCTGTCACTATATATGTATATTAACCCTTACAGTGCTGAATTAAAATTTGTCGTCCGCTGTTTATTTTTTATTTTACATTTTTCTTATCAAAAACATGGTTTGACAGCACTTTAGAATCATTTCCAATGGAATTGGTTCTAAAATGCTGCCAAACCATAGTTTTATTTAGAGAAAATACAAAATAAGTTAAAACAGCAGACGATAGTTTTCGGTTCCCGCCTTCTAAGGGTTAAATGCATGTAACGTTTACATTTGGCACTGTTGTTGTTGTTTCTTGGTAATCCACCCGATGAATGTCGAGTCACCGTCGTGAAGACGTAAAAATATTATCACATGACGTTTAACAGTTAATATAAACATAATTGATTGTCTGATTGCACCTGTCCATACA